>BTHS01000023.1:63225265-63577765 GCA_036184385.1 Tokudaia muenninki | reverse complement strand
CGCTGCGGGAACCGCAGAGTGGACCACTTCCTTTGTGAGATGCCAGCTCTCATCAGGATGGCTTGTGTCAACACTGCAGCAGTGGAAGGCACTGTCTTCGTCCTCGCGATAGGCATTGTGCTGTCACCCCTGGTGTTCATCTTGGTCTCCTATGGCTACATCGTGAGAGCTGTGTTACAAATCCGCTCAGCTGCAGGGCGGCAGAAGGCGTTCAACACCTGTGGCTCGCACCTCACTGTGGTCTCACTTTTCTATGGGAATATCATCTACATGTACATGCAGCCAGGGAACAGCTCCTCCCAGGACCAGGGCAAGTTTCTCACCCTCTTCTACAATATTGTCACCCCTCTCCTCAACCCTCTGATCTACACGCTCAGGAACAAGGAGGTGAAGGGGGCTCTCAGGAGGCTGCTGCTGGGTAGCCGAGAGACAGGGCAAGTAAGGGCTGGTTCCAGAAGGACCAGAGGGAAGCTGTCCTGGTGAGGATGGCAAGGAGTACTGAGAGAACATTGCAAGCTCTCAGGAAAGCATTTTAATGGGAAAGAAAGGGGGCAGAGAAGATGTTCCACAGTGATTTGGGGAAAATTCTGGCTGTCCTGCAGCAGAGGAGAACATAGGCACATTACTGGATTTGCAAAGGGTTCTGGGATTTGGTATTCACGAGGATGGTGTGTGTTTTAAATTTCTTCCTTATGGGTAAAGCAAACTTCCCCATGAAAGATGCAGATCTGACGGTTTGTCCCTAGATTGGTGTAGTGTCATCCTGTACATGGTGAAATGTGTTCTCCTGGCAAGGTAAGGAAGGGGGCAACAGGTGCTTTCTGTACACTTTTTGCATTAGCGTAATTAGGGAAGAGTGACTATGGGTAGCTGGCCTTTCAGTTAAGGCATAAACATCTATGCTCTCTTGTCCCCATGTATGTCCCTACTTTGATATCAGGGTTTATGACATCCCTGGCCTGGATATCAGTCCATGTAAGGCCTTGGGTAGCATTGGCAGTACTGGACCTGATCAACACTAGTGGACAACTCTCCACTGAGTTGTATCCTTTGGACTTTTTATAATCCTGTGTGAGATCCCAAATCATCTGCTTTGTGAATGAACTGAACATTACATGTTTCCAAACCGTTCTACCCTGTGATGAGCCACAAATCAACAAAGAGTATTCCCACTCATCTTCCCTGTGAGTGTGAATAGGTTTAGAAGCCAGGAGACTAAGGGTCACCTCAGAGTGGGTCACTTAGGGTGTTTGTAAAGCATTAACTGAGGGGGAAGATCCACCCTGAATGTGGCTCTGCGCCCCAGACAGTTAACAAGACTCAGAAAAAAGAAACAAGCAGGAAGCCATATCTCCCTGTGGTTCCCAGGCCGCCATGAGCAGCTCACTTGGCCACGCCTTCCTGACAAGATGAACAGAACCATCGGAACCCCTGAGCCTCTGGGTCTTACTTCTTCATCAAAGCTCAGTGAAGTAGTCACAGCAATGAAACAGTAACTAATATAACAGCAGAGCTAAGTATTATAACAGCAAAGGTAAATTCTCACCAGCTTGCAACCTGGAGCCAAGAGGACACAACGTTTCTTAGACACGTATCTCATTGGCTTGTTTTAAATTTCTTTCTGATGACTTTTATTTAGTGTGTGTGTGTGTGTGTGTGTGTGTAAGTGTGTAGGCTGGCATGTTTTACAGTGCATATGTGGATGGCAGAGGGCAACTGAAAGGGTTAGCTCAGGAACTTTGGAAAGGTCATGGAACACTTGCCCCTCCCAGAAGGGAGAAGCTAAATTACATTCCTCAGACCACAGGGAGGTCCCTGCGGCTAGGGAAGGCCCAGAGACCATTGGCCACCTACCTCATTCCCAAACACACAATTAATTTAAAGGTAACACTGTTCTGCCAATCACATTGTGCCTAATGGCGGCTGCCCTGAGGACTGTACAAAGGCCCGCACAGCCTGCTGCACGTGGTCGTTCTCTCCCCATGTGCAGGGCAACCCCAGCACACTGTAGTAAATAAAATTTCTCTTGTTTTTGCATCGATTCCCATCTCTACGTTGTTCACTCAGGGGGTCTCCGGTAAAGTTAAGGCTCCCCAGTCTTACACAATTTTGCAGGAGTTGGTTCTCTCTTTTAACCATACAGGTCCTGAAGAACCACATCAAGTCAAGAGATTTGGCAACAAGCACCTTTACCCACTGAGCCATCTTGCCAACCCTGCTTTTTAATTTCTTAATCACATGCTAAATGTTTTATTCATATGAACAATCTGTCTCTTCATGACCACCATTCAGCTTTGATTTCCACATAGTTTGGTGTTTTATGTTTCCAATATTCAAACCAAAGCATTTTGTGGAATCACATTGGTTCTTTGTCCTTAAACCCCAACCTTTGACTTGACCCACTATACCCCATGTCTGCCATAAGATTCTGGATGAACAAAAAAGCTGACCTGAGATAACAATATGAGTGGGGGCATTACACTTCACTATTACTTAGGCTTGTTTTCATTTTCTGAGAAAGCCTCTATGTGTGATAAGTCTCTGCTAGACTCTCCTATTGTTAAATCATTTTGTTTGTTTGTTTTTTTGTGGCTGACCTAACTTAGGTAATTCCCATGATAGATTCAGAACTGAAGACAAAACCTGACAGATTCTGCCCCCAGTCCAAGATGCATAAGGTCTTGCTTCATTGCAGACAGCTGTGATTCTATTGCCAACACTCCGGGATGAAAAGCAGGGGAGAATCCTGTTTTGTTTTCCTCCAGGAAAACCATGCAGCTTTTCTTCCAGGACAAAGCTGAGAGCGGTTGGGAAAGTATCCACTGTGATGTCTACTCTGCCAGGCTCCTCATGGTGAGCACCTGCGGTGTGTGGGCACACTCTGTCTTCACAGATCCTTTAGCCATGACCGTGCCCCCTGAGAGAAGGATACACAGGCTCATCTCTCAGCAGACCCTCTACTCTAATTGGAAACTTATTGGGCTACACTTGAGCAAAGGAAGCGTACAAAAGAAACATAAGCTCCTCTGCTTCTAAATAATAGGTTTTGGCTGCGATAACTTGAAACAGCCAATCAGGATAATGAGAACAAGGAATGTCACCAGCTACTTACTCCTGTGTAGTTTATAGAGGAGAAAGCACCAGCTTGGGAATATTTTGTTTACTCTTGAAAGCAACAAGGTGTGTGAGAAACACATCATGTCAGACTCAGCTTTAATTATCAGTTTGACACAGCCTAAAGTCATCTGAGAAGAGAGCATGGACTAGGTCAGATTGACCTGTGGGCATGTCTATGAGGGATTGCCTTGGTTTTAATTGGTTCAGGAGGACCCAGCCTACTGCGGACATCACCATTCCTTGGACAAATGCATCTGGGCTGTATAAGGAAGAAGCTAAGCATGAGCCTGTGAGTGAGTCAGGAAGTGGCTTTCCTTCTTGGATTCTACATCATGTTCCTACTTGGGTCCCTGCCCTGACTTCCCACAATGATTGACTTGCAAAAATAAGCCAATGAACCCTTCTGCCCCTGAATTACTTTTGGTTAGAGGAACAAAAGAGAAACAAAATAAAACTGGAGCACATCTAGACTGAATGGCAGAGGCCTCCTGTTCTGATTCTGCTAATGGATTGTTTTTATAACTTAAAATTAGCCAATTGTAGGACTGAAGGCATGGCTCAGTGGTTAAGAGCACTCACTGTCTGCTCTTCCATAGAACATGAGTTCAATTCCCAGCAACCACATGGAGGCTCAAAACCATCTATGCTGGGATCCGATGCCCTCTGCTGGCATGCAGATGCACATGCAGATAGAGCACTCAGACATTAAATAAATGATTTTTTTTTTTTTTAAATTGCCAATTGTTTCTAAAGCTCACCCTCCCATCTCTTCAGAGATTATGGGTTGGGGTAGGTATAAGGCTCAGTTGCTGGAGTGATTACCTAATGTGAATGAAGCCTTTAGGCAGTGTGTGTGTGTGTGTGTGTGTTTGTGTGTGTGTGTGTGTGTGTAAATGTGTAACTCCAGCACTTGGGTGGTGAATTCAGGGATGGATCAAAGTTCAAGCTCACCTCCTTGTCAGGCTTGGGCCTCTGTCCTCAGCTACCAGAGAAAGAAGTTAAGTACCAGTGAAAAATAAAGACAGAGATCTTTTTCTGGTCATATTGTGAACAGAAACCAAGAGACCCAATAAAGCTCATCTTCAGTGTTGTGACATAAAGTGTAGCTCTTAAGAGGACAAGAAGCATGCATAAGTAACCAGTCCTGGTTAGAATATGGTCCTGCCCATGGCTTGCCTATCATTGTGGAGATGGTAGCCCCTCCTGCAAGGTGGTCTGATGATTGTTGCACATGTATGAAATATCTTTCTGGGATACAAACATGCCTTCTGGCCAGCACCAAGCTTCAGCCTTTCCCTTCTCCAAGTGTGAGATTCCTGGGGTAATTCCAAGTTCTTTGCATTCATTGTTCCAGTTGTCTGACAGCCAAAGTGAGGGTCACAGTGTCTCTCTATGGAACAGTTTCACTCCTACCTGAATGCTTTCAGCAGCTTTAGGGGAAATAAGGATAAACCATTGTGTCCCTAAACTCTGCTGTCATGTCCATCGAGGAGAAGAGAACATGGATTAGGCAAATGGAAAGTGTAGAAATAAGTCCATTATTTGGGCTTCACAAGATGGCTCAGAGGGTAAGAACACTTGCTCTCCAAGCCTGGGGACCTGAGTTTGATTTCCAGAACCCATAAAAACCAAATCCCAGTATGGTGGCACACATCTGTAATCTCAGCACTCCTACAGCTGAATAGGAGGCAGAGACAGAAGAGCCATCCAGAAACTTGTGGGCCATGCAGGGCAAAAGTGCAATGTGAGAAATGCAACAAGAGAACTGACGGATATCCTGTCCCTGAGAGCTGCCCTCTCATCTCCACACAGGTTCTGTGGCATGTACACATACATCCCACCTCTCTCTCACCCATGCAACAACAGCAAATAAAATGATGTTCTTTGTTTATTGTTCAAATAACTCATTAACTGTATCTCAGTGCCCAAAGCCCAATCTGCAGAGACCTGACTGGGAGTGGCAGGGTAGTAGAGGTGATAGTGTTGGTGGTGGTGATACTGATGATACTGGTAATGATGGTAATAAGGGTAGTGCTGGTAGTGCGGGTGGTGATGGTGGTGGTGATGTTGATGGTGGTGATGGTGGTGGTGTTAGTAGTGATGGTGGTGATGATCGTGGTAGTATAGACTGCTGTGGGTCTGTAGGGAGGTGACATCATTCTTGAGAGAGAGAGAGAGAGAGAGAGAGAGAGAGAGAGAGAGAGAGAGAGAGAGAGAGAGAACAAACCAAAGTGTGAGCCGTGAATTTACTCCAGTCTCCAGGGGAAGAACTGTGAGCCCCAGAACCCATTACATTGCATGCTTCTTCCCTATCTCTATAAGATTGGTGTGTTTTGCTTCCTGTGTACCCCACCTTTGTCTATCATACTAAGGAAAGAAAAAATGTCTTAGTTTGCAAGCATAGGATCAGTAAACTGATGGTTAACTATTTTTTCTATCTAGATTAAGATTCTCTTTTCACAAAGTTATTAGGCTAGCCAATACAGTCAAGATATTATATTATTTCTTGATATCATCAACTGTTAAAAGTTAAGCTATGCTTGCATAAACAACCTAGTAAACAAAAGTTAGTAAGCTTATTCAAATTTACCCAGGAAAATTTCAAAGGCAAAAATACCAGTGTATTAAAATGCTAGTGTACGTTCCAACACTTCCAGGTACAAAAGAAAACACCCATTACAGTTCCCATTGCTTAATGTGGTCTATGACTCATACTCTTCTATATGATGCTTACTGGATGAGTCTCAGGAGTAGGAGAATCTGGTGAAGTGCAATGGAACTCCTATTATGAGATGGTGACCTTTCTGTGACTTAAGATGAAAAAATACTACTTGGAAAAAAAGGATTCTTTATTGGCAGGAATCACTGGTGACCTTGGATCTTTTCATAATGATCACATTGTCTAGATCTGGCCTTGCTCCTCTGTTCTGAGGAGACTTGCAGGACCCCAAGAGCATCTGGCCTCCTTGTGGAAACCTTTGGGGGCCCCAAAACCAACCAGCTTGGCCTGCCTGACCACGCATCCTAGTCGGATTTACCCACCAGGCAAGCAGGGTCTCATTGGGACACAGCTTGCAAAATAGGGTCCACACAAGGCATGAATGACTCCCTTAAGGAAATACAGGAAAATGCAGGAAAACAAAATCAAACAGGTGAAGGATATGAATAAAACTGTCCACGCAATAAACAAAACACAAATCGAGGCAGTCCTTGAGATGGAAAACCTAGGGAAGAGAAGAACTACAGACACAAGCATCACCAACAGAATACAAGAGAAGGAAGAGAGAATCTTAGGGTTAGAAGTTATGATAGACAAAATCAATACATAAATCAGAGAAAATGCAACATGTAAAAAGTTCATGACACAAAACATCCAGGAAAGCTGGGACACTATGAAAGGACCAAACCTAATGGTGATAGGAATAGAAAAAAAGAGGAGGAGAAGGAGAAAGAGAGAAGGAAGAGGAAGAAGAAGAATGGGAAGAAGAGAAGCAGGAGAAACAGGAGGAAAGAAGGAAGGAGCAGCCCAGCTCAAAGACCCCCAAAACATCTCCAACAAAATAATAAAAGAAAATTTCCCTCACATAAAGAAAGAGATGGCTGCAAAGGGACAAGATTCTTACAGAACACCAAACATATTGGACCAGAAAAGAAAATCCTCCCACCTCATAATAATCAAAACACCAAATACATAGAATGAAGAATGAATTTTAAAAGCCACAATGGAAAAAGGCCAACTATCATATAAAGGCAGACCTATCAGAATTACACCCAGTTTCTCATTCAAGACTCTAGAATCTAGAAGATCCTGGGCAGAGGTCTTGTAAACTCTAAGAGAACAAAAATGTCAACCCAAGCTACTATACTGAGCAAAACTTTCAATCACCATAGATAGAGAAACCAAGATATTCCATGACAAAACCAAATTCAAACAATACCTTTCTACTAACCCAGTCCTACAGAGGATACTAGAAGGAAAATTCCAACCTAATGAGACTAACTACACTCACAAAAACACAAGAAATAATGTCATACCATCAAAGTCAATAGAAGAAACACACCACACACACACACACACACACACACACACACACACACACACACACACAACCAAAACCACCACCAACATCAAAATAATAGGAACTAACAATCATTGGTCATTACTATTTCTCAACATCAGTGGGGTCAATTCCCCAGTAAAAAGACACAGGCTAACAGAATGGATACATAAACAAAATCCATAATTTGGCTGTATACAAGAAACATCGTGGCAACAAAGATAATCATTATCTCAGTATAAAGTTCTGGAAAATGATTTTTTAAGCAAATGGACCCAATAAACGTTGGAGTAGCCATTCTAATATCTAATAAAATAGATTTTCAACCAAAAAAGTAATCAAAAGAGACAGGGAAGGACACTTCATCCTCCTCAAAGAAAAAGTCCACCAAGAAGATATCTCAATTCTGAACATCTATGCCCCAAATGGACAGGCATCCACATTTTTTTGATGAAGAAAAAATATGAAAAATGATAAAACTATTTAATACTATGTTTAGAGCATTATTATTTCTATATATAAAGCATGTTAACCTTTCTATTCCTTTAATTGTACAAGATATTGAGATTCGGTTTTGCTGTTTCACAATTTTCTCCTAGAAGATTAGCTTATTTAAAGTAGCAAAAACATCATAGAAAGTACTTCCTGATGGTTAACACTAGCCACATATTCTCATGGTCTTAGCTGTTTATTTAAGTCTCAGGGGATACATTTCAATGCCTTTCTTTCTTCCTTCCTTCCTTCCTTCCTTCCTTCCTTCCTTCCTTCCTTCCTTCCTTCCTTCCTTCCTTCCATCCTTCCTTTCTGCCTGTCTGCCTGCCTGTCTGTCTGTCTGCCTGCCTGTCTGTCTTTCTTCTTCCTTCCTTCCTTCCTTCCTTCCTTCCTTCCTTCCTTCCTTCCTTCCTTCCTTCCTTCCTTCCTTGTTTGTTTTGTTTTTAGTAAAGCTTAAAATCTTGGCTCTTACTGTGGTACAAACCCAAAATAAGAACAATTTTTAGACATTGGGGTTCATTGTAAAAAGACTGTACTTCAATGTCCCTCATATCACCAAAGGATTTTACCTCCATACTAGCTAAGCTACGAGTTGACAGTTCTGCTACACTAAGGAATGAATTGTAGGTATGATTATTTGGATACAGATTTCTTGCTATGTTCAAAGCTATTTGACTTGAGTGATTGTCATCATTCTCAGCCTACAAGGAACAGGTTACATTCATTTAAGAAACAGTGTGTGTATTAAGATGGTATGTCCATGAAGTCATTCGTCAACTGTTTAAATGAACAATGGTTCTGCTTGTAGAGTGGCACAGACATTAGGTGAGGATAAGACTCTGGTTCATTGGCTGTGATGATTTTGAAAAGCATTCATCTCAGAAAAAGAGTAACTTATAAGATCATTTTCTTCAAAGTTGATGCAATAATTATAAATATCAAGCCAAACATTCGGTCTCACTCTTTGTTGTTCTCTTACAAGCTGCCTCCCAAATTAATTGTCTATTATTTCTTTTGGCTGTATACATAATTTTGAAATATGTAAGCTGTTCTGAAAACCATAGTATAGTGCAAAAACATCGAATAAACAATCTTACTAATAAAGAGTCTGAGATAGGAGAAGCATGATTTCAATACCATTATGTGGTACACAGCAAGGCAAGCAGAAAGTGTATATGGGGCACCCACATTTGTAAAAGAAACAATACTAAATTTTAAATCATAGTGAAAATGGCCATCTTGCCAAAAGTTTCTTTAAGTAACTCCATGAACTATGCATAAATGTGTCATTTTTACCAGAAAGTTAAGTATCATTAATAATATAGAATTTATCTCTCTGTCTGTCTGTCTGTCTGTCTGTCTGTCTGTCTGTCTGTCTGTCTGTCTGTCTGTCTGTCTGTCTCTGCATCTTCCTAAGGTCCAGAAGAGATGGACACAGCCAATGGCAGCACCCTTATAGGCTTCTCTGACCGGCCCCAGCTTGAGAGGGTCCTCTTCTCTATCATCCTGCCTGCCAACCTCCTGACCCTGCTGGGCAACAGCACCATCATCCTGGTGTCCAGCCTGGACCTGCACCTGCACACCCCCTTGTACTTCTTTCTCACACATCTGTCCTTTCTGACCTCAGCTTCACCAGTAGCTCCACCCCGCTACTACTCTATAACCTCAGCAGGCAAACAAGTCCATCAGCTATGTGGGCTGTGCTCTGCAGCCTTTCCTTTCCTGGTCTTAGGAGATATGGACATAATCATTGTTAGCTTGCTGTGGGTATTGCAGGATAGACCACTTTTTCTGTGAAATGCCAGTCCTCATCAGGTTGGCCTGTACCCACGCAGCTGTCATTGAAGGCATTGTCTTCATCCTGGCAACAGGCATTGCGCCATCCCCTCTGATGTTCATGTTGGTTTCTTATTTCTCTATCATGTTACATATGCAGTCATTCTCAGGAAGGCACAAAGTCTTCAAAACGTGTGGCTTGCACATCACCGTGGTCTTGCTTTTCTATGGACATATCATCCACATGTACATGCAGCTGGGAAACAGCTCCTCCCAGGACCAGGGCAATTTCTTCACCCTCTTCTACAACACTGTCACCCCTTTCTTCAACACTCTGATGTACATGTCCAAAAAGAAGGAAGTGAAGGGGCCTCTCAGGAGGCTGACTTGGGGAAAGATAAGCTTAATAAAGAAATTATAATCAATAGCAAAGCTGGTACCTCCCAAAAGGTTAAAAATTTACAAAAATTGGGGTAGTTAGCCATGATTAATACCACCAGCATCTGTCTGAATTGGAGCAGAATTCGCTATAGACTTTTGGCCCACTTTGTTGTCTTGTGTGAGAATTGTGAGGAGTGTGTGAGTTCTAGAATACTAAAGCCGTGTGTATCAATGTCCTATCTGCTGACCATTCCTGATGTTCAAAGTCAACACAACCTGCTGAGGAAGACCAGGAATGAGGACTGTGCTGTGTTCTTAATTAAGTCTGGTAAAGAGATTGAGTAATTGACTGAGAGACATGGAATTTCATTGACAAAGACTCTCTGAGGAGCACTTAGCCTTCACTGACATATGTTGTTCTGGGATGTATACTCCAGGGAAGAGGCTGTCAACAAGAACAAGAACTTCCTTTCACTCAGCCCTCACCATATTCTACCACCAGATCTTTCCTTGGGATGATGGGCCTCTGTACCTTCCCAGCACTTCGTCATACAACAGCATCATAGATGAAACTTTAATTATTTTTAATTACAGTTGCTCATTTATGGGGTGCACATGCTTTACCTCATGTGTGGAGGTCAGAGGACCAATCTAGTGGGAGTTCACTCTTTGCTTCAACCATGTGTGTTCTGGGGATTGAACTCAGATCATCACAAATGAAACAATATATTTACAGAGCCATCTTATCAGTCATGGAGAGACTTTTCTGTTCCAGGAAGTGTTTTCAATGCAGAATCAAACATCTGATCAGACTACAGGTTACAGAATCTGTGAAATGAATCTGTACTTCTGTGTGCTGGGGACTATGAGTGAGTGTCAAGGACAAAGCTGCAACTCAATGATACATGGAAAATGAAGAGACATGTGAGGGGGTGCCCATGGGATAGTGAAGGCTTGACAGGGACATCCAGAGGACAGCTCTGAGGTGGTGTTTCATCTGTGTGATGAAGTGAAAGTCCACATACATCTCTCTTGTACCAGGGAAGTTCATCTTTCTTCATGCCAGAGTAATCTTGGACACTTTAAAAGACAGAGAAAATAGGAATACACTAAGAGAGGGTAGGAGCTACCAGATAGCAGGGTCTTGTGTATGAGGCTGGAGAGTGGGACATCTGAGTACAATTGCGTGAAGTTAACAAGAAAAATGAGTTACATAATGAGCATCACAGTTTTCCAGAGCTCTCCCTCCTTCTTGCCCATGGATACAGTGGATGCTACAGGTTCAAAGTACAAACACAGAGGTTACTCAGGAAGGGGAGAGAAAAGGGAGAGCAGAGGCCTATGGGGAATACCGCTCAGTATGTGGTATTTACATGTACAAACATGTAATAAAGCAAATGATCTCAGAGATGTGAGATAGTGTTTGCATTGGTGGAGACTGCTTTGCTTCCTCAGCTGCTTCCTTTTCCTTTCTACAGTGTAGGAAGTGGTTACTAGCTGAAGTGTGGGAGATGCCGATCCTGACATGGGGTAGATTGGTGGTTTGAAGAGAGGGAAGAAAGCCCAATATATTCTTCACTGAGACCAAAACTGTTTTTAGGTCTTGTTTTTTCTGATATTTTTCTTTCTTTGCCACTTGTCTCTGTCCTTTCAGCATTTGGGACAATGAACTCAAAACAAAACTTTCCATGTGCTGTCAAATTTCTCTTCATAGGTATGAACAGTGAAGTCTTTGGGGGCCTGGGATTTACAAATGCATGTGACAGACAAAAATATATATCTCTATTTAAGATTGGAAATAGGATTTTATGTTAGTGTGGTTTACAAATAACATAGCAGGGTACTCAAAAGCCCTAGGGCAGGCTGATGTGTGTGACAAAGGCACATGCAGAGGCCATCTGTGTAAGTCGGTTAGGATGCACAGACCTAATATGGTAATAAATGCCTGTTATCCTATCACTGGAGAGGTGGAGGCAGGAGGCCACAATTGGCTCCACAATGAGTTCAAAATCAGCACAGCACAATGAGACCCTCCCTCAAAGAAAAGAATGAGTGAGAATAGAAAGATATCTCAAGAGCTGAGAGCACTTACTGCTCTTGCAGAAGACTTGGGCTCAATTCCCAACACTTATATAGTGAGTCAGAATGGTGTATAACTCCAGTGCCAAGGGATTTGATACCCTAAAAAGACACAAAAGTGATACACAGACAAAACAGCCATAAATGTGTGTGTGTGTGTGTGTGTGTGTGTGTGTGTATTTGAAAGGTTCACATGTATGTAGTTTCTGACACAATCATGGAGAAATGGAGCAGAAGTGTACCAGCTCATGCCAGTCTGTGCTGCAAGACAGCAAGTTATAGTTAAATTTAGCTGTAGAAATCAAACACATAAATATGTTGTTTTGTTTGGTTTGGTGTTGTTTACCTATAAGTTCATTTGTTTTGAGACAAGGTCTCATGTAGTCCACGATGGACTAAGCCCCACTATGTAGTGGAGAATGGCCCTGAACTTCTGATCTTTCCACTTTTACCTCCCAAGTCCTGAGATTATAGGTGTATGTCATCATGCCTGGCTCATAACACAGTCTCTTTTAGTATTGCAGATACTAATTGTGACTTTAAAAGAGAAAAAAGGAGCCTCAGCTCTTGTGGAAGCTATTGTAATTCAGAAAGTGGTTCTGTGCTGTTTCTCACCACCTCAGGAAAATTTTATTGAATAGCATTTATTTTCTATTCAATAATTCTCATGAAATTATAAAGCTATTAAGAGTATTTAAAGAATAAATAGAGAAGTTCAGGTGTTAAGGCCACTGATTATCCTTCCAAAGGACCCAGATTCAATTCCAAGTGTCCACAGGGCAGTTCACAACCATCTGTTGAATCCAGGGCATCTAACACCTCTTATGATCTCTTCAGGCACCAAGCAGGTATAAAGAACATGGAAACACATGGAAACAAACACCCATACATGTATAATAAAAGAATAAATAAACAAAACATAACCAAAAAAAGTGATTCAACCTATTATAGCATATCATACATCCACAAAAATGGGCAAAGTTGGTATTCATGACAAACTGGGTATTGCAACTATTTTTATTGCCCATGTAAGCCAGCTACACTTGGGACTTTTTGTATAACTAAATATTTTCTTGATAAGATTCTTCATTGCTAGCATAGACATGATGTCACAGAGGACTGTTTATACTCATAAATATTGCACCTTGGTTATTGTCTGAACTTGGGATTTTAATTTAAACACAGAAGGAAAGGAACTAGTAGTAAAATTAAGAGAAAATATAAAGTAAGAAAATGGCAGTGAAAAATTTTCTAAGGCTATGCTTAAAACGTGAAATTTGCATAAATCCAAACATCAAATGTGTGATAGAGGTAGCAGTAAATCAATGTGTCATTAGTTAATAAGGTTAAAAAACCCCTTTGAATGTGGAAGAAATCATAAAATCCATGAATGGGAAATAACAGTATGAATAACATGTCTAACAAGAATGTGTCAGCAACAGAAAGATACAAGAAACTGCTTTGTTGTAAATTGTAGGAAATAATCATTTCAAGGTTAAATTAACCCGCTTTACACCTATTACTCTCTAGATAAATAACAATAAGGAATCTACAGAAAGAACAAAACAAAATTTTCACATTTCTTGAATCTACTATGTTATCAAGAACGATGTCTCCTACAAAAAGGTGTTGGTAGTAAAAATGGCTCAGTGGACAGTGTAACATGTAAAGACTTAACTAGAATTGATTGGATTGAATTTTTACAATTAACCCAGTAAATATTACCAAAGGCTAAATTTTTAGTGAAACATCTTCTGAGAAGCTTAATATTGTCTACAGGTTAAAGGGAAAAGAAAAAACAGGCATATGTATTAATAGATTAAAAATTACTTATTTTTTAAAAACCTAACAAACAAGGAATAGGTTTGGGATAATTAATTTCAAAGATCCAAATTTACAATGGTGATATGATGATGCTACTTATTGAGAAATGGTACAGATTTCAATATACAGTGAATATTAAACATCCATTCATTTTTCTCTTCTAATTAAAAACTATAGCTCCATTAGATTATCAGAAACATTTTTGCAGCAGGAAACGATTGCACTTTGCCATTCATCCAACTTCTTGTCCAAGGTGAGACACAGTGAACTATGTTTTTATTCCAACATCAAATGGAGCTGTGGCTTTCAAAAAACATGACTCTCTGACATCAAGGATCATGATAAACATTTGAAGACTGTCTTTGGGAGTATGTGACACAAGCCCAATCCTAGATTATACAATTCATTGAAATACCATATTTATGGGGTTCCTAATATCTGCATTTTGCAGCTCATTTCTTATACTTCTATGTAAATGTGCTTGTTAAGAGTGTGTAATGGAATGAGGTTTTAAAACAACTTATCAGCTCCAGTTATGACGAAAATATGTTATGAGCATTCATTCTGACCTCTTTTAACTTCTACTGTGCAGTACAAACATGAGTTCTAATAAAATGGTGTCTCTCTGGCATGTAATGTGTTTATTTAATTGTGGACAAGAGACCAGATTTTCCCACAAGGATTCTGAAAGAATGCCTTTGAGGTCCAATCTTCCACAGGCAGTCAGAGCATTTAAGACCTTGAAAGTCTTCCATTGATGCCAAAATGATATTTCCTTTCCAACTAAGCCTTCAATGTTAAGTGAGATTTATTTGTTGAGGCAAAAAACGAAGTACCTTTCAAACTCACAGTGAGTTTAACAGTTTCCAAAAGGTCTGAAAATCTTAAGTTTTAGAAGCCAGGGTTTC
Organism: Tokudaia muenninki; assembly: GCA_036184385.1. Taxonomy (NCBI): domain Eukaryota; kingdom Metazoa; phylum Chordata; class Mammalia; order Rodentia; family Muridae; genus Tokudaia; species Tokudaia muenninki. The sequence continues at coordinate 63,563,130 of BTHS01000023.1, read as the reverse complement.
TTTTTCTTTATACACAGATTTAATAGCTTGATTCACTGGATATTCACACTTTATTTAAAAGGTAATCTTGGAGGCATAGTTGTGACTTTCTACCTGTTATCTCTAGGTGTTTTGTCTTTCTCTATATTTTTGGGCAAGCTCATTTTCCATTCTTACTTAGTATTCAAGTTTTGAGGAGAAATCCTAGGACATTGAGATGTTTATCTCTAATACACAGTTGCTTATGATGTAGTTAAAATTGTGTTAGAATCTATTTTATAAAAAGTCAGGTAGTTCACACATCTATTCTTCTGAAGGAAAAGATCCTCATGATCCTCTTGTTAAAGAACTGAGCTTGATGGAAGATGGAATTCTGGCTTGGTCATGGCACACCCCCTTAGCTGACCAAGGAGCCTTGCAGTCAAGGAATTACTGAAGTAAAGCAAATTCTCTGATGAGTTTGCAGTTGATCTTGTTGAGGAGACCCTAGAGCAGTAGTGCTCTTGTTGGTGAAGGTATGTATTGGGATTACTGGGTACAGTGGGTTCTACCTGTGATCCATACTCTTTGAACTGTCTAGATGCACATTACAGCTGTTGTTTTAAAAAATATCTGCAAGGTCAACATGTATGAACTCTGTCCATTGGTATTCTCAGGCATGTAACTCTTCTCACAATGAGAAAGAGACTGTGCTCGCCCAGTTCCAGGTGACAAGATTGCCATAAAATATGCCATTTCTCAACATATTTAGAATATTTTCTTATTTAAAAAAATAACTATGTTTTAATTTATTAATTACAGTGGTGCAAGGTGATAGTTTGATACACATGTACAGTGCATACAGTGTGTGATGATAAACATCAGGCTAGTAGACATCTTTTACACTGATTCCAAGTGACCCTTATTCAGACTCTACTTGTTAAAAGATGTGGTTGTGATAGGGATTTACAGGAGTAAGGAGCTCAAGAGTGTCCACTGCTCTGGGTTGCCCCAGCACACTCTTTCCTCCAAAGGGAAGCAGCCATATCTAAACCACATTGTGTTTGGGATGGCCAGGCGACGGTTCCAGAACCTGGGTTGCTACTGCTGCAGCTGCTGCTGCCACAGACGAAGTTTTGTCTTTTGAGTATGAGATACTAGACCAGGTGATTTCCAACATATTGAATAAAAGCAAAATTCTGCTCTTACTGTAATGAAGAGAAAGGAAAATTTACCTTTTCCAATTTCACAGTATTTAAAAATCACTTTAACGTATGTAAGGATTCAGCAGACTTTGACTAAGCTTCTAATGATGGAAGCAAAGCAGGGCTGGTCTTGGGGGCCCAGCCTCTATCCCAGCACTCAGGAAAGTCAGGAAAGGATCTGAGCTACTGAGAAAGATGAGTGAAACCTAGCCTCAAAAAACAGTTACTAAGGTGTACCTCAGGGTCACAGTGCTTGCCATGGCCAGGCATTCGGTCCCAGTAACATACATGCATGCAGGTACCCAAGCACACACCCACACATGTACACACATGTGCACGTGCACCATAGACATCAAAATGTAACACCACACTCTCAGCAGCGACTACTGCCAAGGTCCTGATAACCTCTGACACTCACCGTAGTTGAGGAACAAAGCAAAACTGTGGTCAGACTAGCATTTTATTGTCTTAAGAAATAGTGGGGAGATGCGGGATAACTGAAATCTTTAAACGAAATGTAATAACCATATCCTATGTTGCGTTATTAATTTCAGCTAATTCTCATAAGTCACATTTTGAGAGTTTGAAAAATGTTGCCTACTCCTCTGCTACTTGAAAGTATTCTACTTGCTTTATGCAACAAATGAATAAAATGTGAATAATGTAATAAAATGCTTAGTATATTTTCACATATTTTCTGCATTATGTAATCCTATTGTAGACATAGTACATCTTCTTAATTTTTACATTGTACAATGATATCAGTACTTCATTCATTTCCTGTACACATGCTGTGCTTTGATTTCCTAAGACTCCCTTGTCAATATTTTTTCACACAGATAAAAGAACTGACTGAGTGAATGCTGTCTGTCACAGGAGACCTGACTCCAACCTCTCACCAGAAAGGATCTGCAGCAGGTATAGAAGTTTTGCTGAGAATTACATAACTGCTAAATTTGTGGTTATTTAAATTTTGTTCTGTGATCTCATAAATGTTTATTCTTATTTCCTCAGTAATAACTTATAAACAACGTTGATTGAAAAGTGAAACTGCAGACTCCATCCACATAGAAATGGTAAGAACAGAGAAATCCAAAGTCCTCTTTCAAAGCTGAGTGTCTCAGGCATGCATGGAAACAGCAAAGTCTTGCATTAATGCATATGACACAGCAGCTTAAGCAAAACTAAAAACATTAAAAATAACTGAATAAGACTATTTTTAATAATGTATATATGAAAGCTTAATATACAGGGTAGAAGAGAGAGTGCCCTAAAGCTGTTCAGGAAAACTATCCCATGTAAAGTTGTCATTTTCTCCTCAAGGACAATCTTCACCAGGTCATGCCCTTTCCAGATTGGATCTGCTTTGATGGTTCAATCTAATCCATGGGGACAGGAAACCACAGCTGTGGGACAGAATTTATCTTGGTTGGTCTTTTCCAGTATGGACACATGGACATCTTCCTCTTCACAGTCATCACCATCCTCTTTGCAGTGGCTCTTATGGGCAACATCACACTGGTCCACCTCATCAGGCTGGATCGAAGACTCCACACCCCCATGTACTTCCTCCTCAGCCAGCTCTCCATCATTGACATGATGTACATCTCCACCACTGTGCCCAAGATGGCAGCCAACTTCTTGTCAGACACCAAGACCATTTCCTTTGTGGAATGTGAGATCCAAGCCTTTGTGTTTATGATCTTGGCTGGGTCTGAAGCCCTCCTGCTGGGCTTCATGTCCTATGACAGGTACATAGCCATCTGCCGGCCCTTGCACTACCCTGTGCTCATGAGCAGGAAGATCTGCTGCTCCATGGTTGCTGGTGCCTGGAGCAGCAGCTCCATCAATGCGTTAGTGCACACAGTGTATGTATTTCAATTTCCATTCTGTGGATCTAGGATTGTTAACCACTTTTTTTGTGAGGTTCCATCTCTCCTGCCACTAGTGTGTGAAGACACATCCCAGTATGAGCATATAGTTCTCATGAGTGGCCTTGTCATTCTGCTATTACCTTTCCTGGCCATCATAGCTTCCTATGCTCAGGTGTTGGTTGTTGTACTCCAGATGGGTTCAGGGAAGGGACAGAGTAGAGCTGTGTCCACCTGCTCCTCACACCTGACCGTGGCCAGCCTGTTCTATGTCACAGGCCTCTCCACCTACACACAGCCACACTCCTTGCATTCTCCTGGAAGGGACAAAGTGGTGGCTGTGCTCTACTCAATTGTCACCCCTGTTCTGAACCCATTCATCTACAGCCTGAGGAACAAGGAGGTCATGGGGGCCCTGAGGAGACAAATGGGGTGATGGATAGTGACAGTGGACTTTGAGTCGCTCTGTGGACTGATCTGAGAGCTGATATTTAACACTGCCTGGGTCAATATTGTGGTGGAAGCTCATCAGGCTTTCTCACTAACTGAACGAGAGTGCAGAACTTCATACACACAGTGTAACACTGAGTTGATGGTTTGAATCAATGTTGGCTCTGAAGAAGATGAAAGGGCTTTGTCCCTGGTCCTGGTATCTCTGACTCCCTGTCAGCCTGGGTTGGATTTCCACAGAAATTCTTCACTGATGCAAGAATCTCAGACTGTGGGTGTCAGTCCAGTTGCCTGCTATCTCTTTCTCTGGATGCTCTTTCTGCAATTTATGAGTACAAGTGTACATCTGCAGATATTTAACATAAATCAGGAGTATTTCATTGGTTTTATTTTGCAGGTACAACTGTGTTTTTATACAATGACATGTTTTAAGAACAATTCTGAAAGAAATATAGAAGGAGATAAGGTAATGCTGACTTTGATGATTTTGTGACTGTAACCACCTGAATAAGATTTCTAATCTCTCCTAAGCAGTTTAATGATGTCTTGCTGACTCCCTTTATCAATACTGTTCCCCAATATTCACTAATGGCTTTGTAATAAATATCATCATTTGATGTGTCTGTCAGTATGCTCTCTGTCGCTTTCCATGAACACCTTTTTGTGGATCTCTCAGCAGCCAAACTAGCTTATGATAAGGACATTTAGAAAAAAAAGGCAGAGAATGGTCCTGATTTAAAAACCCACAGACAAGTTCTGTATTTTGTCCATGGCTAATATACAATAAATGCTGATAACAATAATGTTATTTCAAGAAAATTTCCAGGATATACATATTGTATACAGTCATGCCTATCCCGCAGGTCCCCATGTGGAACAAACTAGTTTGTGGAATAATGTTGTATATGAGCATCCACAGATTTAAACAATAAAACAATCACTGACTTTTGTCTTTGTTTTAATTCGAAGTTACAGATGCTTTTGAGCCACTATGGATGCTGGGAATCAATCCTTGGTCCTTTGAAGGAGCAGTTATTGCTTTTATCTGTTGAATCATCTCTCTAGGTCCAATGCATTCTTAATAGTCAAGTCATTGTCATGCAGTAAAAGATCCAATCAATGAAAATGACTATGCTCTTACTTACTGGTGTAAGTGACATGATGAGCAATTCTCAGTGATAAAATTTATATGTTGTGGGGAGAGAGTGGAGGTGTAGCTATTAATTGCACTGACTCCTCTTCCAGAGGAATTGAGTTCAAATCCCAGCACCCTTTTAAGGTAGCTCACAACTATCTGTAGCTTTGACTCCAGGATACCTGAGGCGTCTGGCCTCCATGAGCACTTATGCACACATATCCATATACAGAAACACACACACATACTTATATACTAATAATGATAATAGTATCATTATTGTTCTTAATTGATGTGAAAATTTTTTAGAGATTCCTTGTTGTTTCTTTGTAATTGGTGCCAATAATTAGACTGATAATTTTAATGACACATAGGACCAACTCTTCTTGGCACTAATAAAAATGAATTGCATCTGTTGTCTGTGTGTGAGATCCTTTTCCCATAACCGGGCTGACTTATCTGACCTCAGTGGAAGAGAATGCACCCTGCCTTGCAGAGACTTGATGAGCCAGGGTGAAGGGTACCCAGGGGGCCCCCACCTGCCCAGAGGAGAAGGGAAAGCAGGACAGTAGAGGGATCCTGTGAGTGGGAAATCGGATGGGTGGCAATCAGATATAAATTAAAAAAATATATTAATTAATGGAAATAAAGGATGTACTACACAAGTTGTATGTGCATACATGTGTGTATATCATATATATATATATATATGATATACTATTTATGTTACATAATACAAAAGGATACATACTTGTGTGTGACAATAATTATCAATGAAAGGAAGGAACCAAATTGAAACTGGTGAATGCGGATAGAGTTTGCGGAAAGAAAGAGAAGAGCAAAAGGAATATTACTGTATTTCACTTAAAAATATAGGAAATTTTTAATGTAAAAGGAAATTAATCTAGAGACACCCGACAGAGGAGAAAAATAGTGCTCTCAAGAGGCATGGGTTATTTAATAGAAATAGTGTCAGACACAGAATACTTTCCTCAAACTGTCTTAGTTTTGTATTTCTGTGACAAACCACCATGACTGTTATTGGAGAGATGACTTAGTGGATAAGAGCACTAACTCTTCTTCCAAAAATTCTGTGTTCAATTTCTAGCACCAAGTCACAACTCGTAAGTACCTGAAATATTTTTCCTGGATATTTGACACCCTCACGTTAATGCAGATAAAATAAATACAAAAAATAGGAATTGCATCCTCCATGAATTGCTTGTCTTTGCTGTTTTATTTTCTTGTCATTAATGTAATCCATAAACTCATTCTAAACTAAAAGACTGAGGTTGCTAAGGATCTTCAATACTCTGACTTCATGTGAACCCCATTTCTGTTATTCGAGGATGATCTGCTCCTATAGCTCCTGCATTTGAATCCTTGGTCCCAAGTTGCAAAGGTGTTTGGGGAGATTTGGGACCTTTATGATATGGAGCCTCAGTGAAGTGGGTCACTAGGGTGGGCCTTAAGGTCGTGGACCTTAGCCCTACTTCCTCTCCTGTGCTCTGCTGCCTGGGTGCAGCTGCAATGTGACAAGCCAGTCTCCTGTCCGCATAACCATGCAGTCGCTCCTGTCTTCCATGTCTTCCCAAACCTCATGGCCCTATTCCTCTGGGACTGCATCCAAGAACCTTTCTCCCTCAAGTTGCTTTCATCAGGGTATTTTGTCACAGCGCCAGGAAAAGAAACTAATACAGAAATTGGTACCAAGTGGAAGAACCATTGATGGAAAAAACCTGACTATGCAGTTTGGGGACTCTGGTGGTGTCTTCTGCTTGGAATGGAGAGTTTAGTTCTTTTAGGATACAAAAGCCTCAGAAGCTGAATTAGTGCAGCGTTTTTTGGAATCTCAGAGACAAGACCTTTGAAAGAAATGTGGGCAGTGGACACCTAACTCATGACATTTCAGGGAAGAACAAAAACTCTACCAGGAAGTAGAAATACCACAGTCATTCACATGATATTTTGGCCAAGAATCTGGCTTCATTATGTTCACCTCCTGAGAACTTGAGTAATATCAGATATAAGGATAATGGACTAATTACCTTGGCAGAGGTTAGCTGTGGAGCAAGCTTAAAGTTTATACAGAGTACACACAGGGAAGAGGCTGTAGATGTTGAAGAGGTTAGTGCCATTAAACTTGGTGCTTGGCACAGTGGCATTTGGAAAAAGTATCTTAATAATAATTCCCAACCTATCAAAGGCTCCAACATGTGAAGATGCAATTTCACATGAAACAAGAAAGACTGAACTGAGCCCTTGTTCCTTTGACAGCATCGGCCTAGGAGATGCTTCCTTGGGGTCAGTACTGATGCAGCTGGAGGAGACAGTATAAGTAGGAATGTATTTGTGTGTGTGTGTGTTTCAGAGAGAGGGAAAGAGAAAAAGAAAGAGAAAGAGAGAGATAGAGAGAGATAAAGAGACAGAGACAAAGAGAGACAGAGAGAGAGAAATTCTCTTCTTTTGTTTTTGCTGTTGTGAAATTATTTATTTCTTGTGTTACTTGGGTGGTTTTACCTTTTTTTTTTTGTGGGAGTTTTCCTTCTAGTATCCTCGGTAAGGCTGGATTAGTAAACAGATATTGTTTAAATTTAGTTTTGTCATCAGATATTTTATTTTCTCAGTCTATGGTTATTAAAAGTTCTATTGTAGATAGTAGTCCACGCTAATATTGATGGTCTCTTGGGGTCTACACGAAATCTATTCAGGACCTTCTGTCCTTTAGAGTCTCTGTTGAGAAATCTGGTGTAATTCTGATAGATTGTCCTCATATGGTCCTTGGCCTTTTTCCATTGTAGCTTGTAATATTATTTCTTTGTATTGCACATTTAGTGTTTTGATTATTATAGTGTGAGAGGATTTTCCTTTCAGATCCAATTTATTTGATGTTCTGTAACCTTCTTGTGCATTAAAACCCATTTCTTTCTTTAGGCTAGGGAAATTTTCTTCTATGATTTTGTTGAAGATATTTTGTGAGCCTTTGAGCTGGGATTCTTCTCTTTCTTCTATTCCTATTGTTTTTAGGCTTTGTCTTTTCATAGTGTCCCAAATTTCATGGATACTTTGGGTTAAAAATGTTTAGAATTGGAATTTTCTTTGAGAGATTTATTGATATCTTCTCTCATATCATTTACAACTGAAATTCTGTCTTTTGTATTCTGTTGTATCTCTTGTATTCTGTTGGCGATTTCAACTGTATTTCCTGTTCTCTTTTCCAGGTTTTCCATCTCCAGGATTCCCTCAGTTTTTGTTTTCTTTATTACTTCTATTTCACTTTTCAAGTATGGAACAGTTTTGGTCATTTCCTTCACCAGTTTGTTATATTTGTCTGATTTTCTTTATATATATTCATTTCCACTTTGAGGGTATCTATATGTTTGATTTTATTTTCATGTATTTCTTTACAGGATTTGTTTCCTCTTTAAAGGATTCTATCATCTTCATAGAGGCATTTTGTTTAGATAACTAAATAATATTAGATGTTCAGAAGCAGTCAGTGTACAGTGAAAGAGATCAAACCAATTTCTTTATCAAGTGCTTCCTCTTCTCTGTAACTAAGCAAAGAGAAAAAGGCATTCTTGTTTAAGGGAAAAGTCAGAGAAATAGGCCAATGTATTTTTCTTCTCCATAACATGAACATATACAAGACATATAGGTGTAAAATTGAAGTTGTCAGTTGGCTTTTCATTGCAGACAGTAGGCTATGGCACTAGTGAACACAGTCCTCCTGCCTGCACCTCATACACTCAGCTATTTTTGTTCATGGGCAACACTGAGTGAGTGTTAGCTTGTGCACTGGAGCTAATCCATATGCCCCAATATTTTCTGCCCTCTTTGCCACAGTTAGAGAGTAACTATGAAGACGGATGCTTGTCTCTGCTTGTTGAGTTCATGTACTATATGGTATCTGTGGCACACATTTGATTCTCAGTCCTTTACATCAGGATTTTTTGAATAAATGGAATCTGAATTCTCTGAAACAATTTCCTCCAGCGATTCTTTTGCTGTTTCTGGAAATTCAATCTTTGACTTTGCCAGTTCCCCATTGTCTTCCTCAGGAAGCACACATTTCCATAGGCCATAATCTTTCTTACCACAGTTTGCCACAATATCAATACCCCATCTTCAGAACCCCTGGCATAGAGTTCACCATCAGGACTGAATCTCACACAGTGAATGGGATCAAAGTGATCTTTGTAGGAATTTAATTCCTCTCCAGTATTATGATCAAACTTATACAGTTTAAAGTCTTATCCACCCACAGCTAGGAATTCCTTCTCCGAATGAAGAAATGCAGAATTGATGGTCTTAGGAGCTTCAAAGGATTTACTTGGCACCAGTCATACTGTACTATGAAAAGCAGTAGATCATCCATAAGTAATAACCAAGATCTCTCCCTCAGGAATATAGTCCATGCTGCTAACTGACATATTAAAATTTATAGATATTTCACTTCTGTCAATTTGGCATGATCCCAGAGCTGAACAGTTTTATCATTAGCTGAAAGTATTTGTTTATCTTCACTGTAGCACAGAGCCTTTTTAATACCGGAAGTGTAACCACTAAATTCCTTAGGTTCTGCTTCAGGTTTGTTCAAGTCACGTTTGTACAGAAGTTTATGCTGTCCCCCCAGGTAGCAGGTAATTGCTGTCCTGTGTGAAATCCACAGTCTTGACAATGTGCTTATCAGTCAGCATCATCAATTCATCTCCTGAGACAGCACCCCATACTTTGGTTGTGAAGTCTGCAGCTGCTGTAGCATCCTTATTCAATGTTGCACCCCAAACAGTACCTTTATGAACCAAAAATATTCCAATTCAGTCTCCGGCATTTCCCTGTCAGAGCATAGGTTTGCCATCTTTAGAAGCACTGATCAGAAAGTAGCTGTAAGATGTGATGTCACTGAAGATCAGATCCACCAATGGCCACATGTGACCCAAGCAAGTGAATGGTGTCTGCCTCATGGCAATGGTGACTTGGAGCAGGAACCAAGGGCGGGGTCATCCTCCTTCTCATCCTCCTTCTCTGCAGCAGTTCTTCAGGTTGTTTAAGCCCCCCTGCACTCATACCAAAGCTGAACTGGAGTCCCCACTAAGTGTGACCACCATTGGGGTTGATTGTATTTTAGTATTTGTGTTTAGCCAATTGGCTATCTCTGGCTTTGGTAGGCATTGTAGTCCCTGATGACAGCAGGTCTCTGGGATTGTAGTAAAAGCTGGTAGTTCCTGATGGCAGCAGGCCTCTGGGATTGCAAGTAACAGTGTGGACTGGAAATATGATTGTAGAGGGGACAGGGCAGACCTCATGGATTCTGGAATTTCTAGGGACCCAGTGAACAGGGGGTTGGGGATTGGAGATTGGGGACTTCATCTGGTTTTCTTGGTTAACAGCAGTCATCCTGGAATGTGGATAGAGCTGTGGCCCAGGGAATAGAGTGAAGATATACAATTTCATGTAGAGGCATGAACCACAAGATAAAACACACAGGGGTAGGGCAGTTCTAGATGTATTGGAGATAGTAAATAGCTTTTTAGATTTTTTTTTAAATAGTGAACTATGAATAAGGAATTGCCTTTGGTTTCATGAGTCTGGACTTTGGGCTTCTCAATAATTTGGGGACTTGTAAAGACTATTGGGAGTTTGATATTGAACAAAATACAATGTGCTTCAAGAGATGACCTATGAGAACCAGGCATGGAATATGGAAGTTTGAATGAGGAATGTTCCCCAAAATCTCATGTGTTTAAACACCTGGTCCCATATGAAAGTGCTGTTTCAAATGATTGCTGAATCTTAATGACAAAGAGCCTTACTGTAACAAGTGGGTCACTGGGAACCTATTGTGGGATGGTTTCACAAAATGTGTTGTCAGATGCTGATTTCTATGCTCAGACATCTGGCTGCAGCCCAGAAGATCGCATTGTTAGCCATCTCCAGTCTCTATTTTATATAAAGAATGTTTTGACCATCACTGATTGGTTAATAAAGTTCTGATCAGACAATTAGTTGGGCAAAAGAGAATGTGAGAGGACTTCAATCCCAGGTTGGAAGGAACCAAGGACAGAGGAAAAGCAGACAAAGATCAGGAGGAGAAGAGGTGTGCAGAGACCATCTGGATAGAGCAAGAAGATTTGCCATGAGGTAAGGTTGAGAGAGCAGCCATGAGGACACACATGGACCCAAGGGAGTCAGGGAATGACCAGATGCAGGTAAAGGGCATTTGTTTGGGTTTTAGCAGCCTGGTAATGTCAGAACAGTCCAGAACATGCCCGGCTTAGACTTGCAGCATTTTATTATTAATACAAGGATCTATAACTGGCTTGAGCAGAGCATAAAGACACCAACAATAACTTGGAAGCAAAAGAGTGTAGAAAACCCCAAAGAATTAGTACTATAGGAATGGGCTTTGGGGTTGTGTAGCTTGGCCACATTTCCTGTTCTCTGCTTTGCTTTCTAAGAATGGATTTCTGCACATTTCCATCTTTTCTTTTTCTGCTGCCATGTCTTTCCAACCTTGATGGTCTATATCCTCCTGGGACTGTGAGCCAATATACACCCTTCCTCCCTTAGGCTGCTTTGTCCGGATGTTTTATCACAGCATCAGTTGAAGAAATAACAAACATGTGATTCTCAATTTGGAGTCTAACTTACTATACTTATGTTATTAGCAAATTCATTGTGATAGACAATTGGAAAATTAATTTTGGAGTATTTGCAAGAAAGAGGCAAGCTTTTCATGGTGTCCATCATTCTTTTGGAACAGTATTTTTTCCAAGTGATTGCATTTTACTGTAGTTATACTTTTATTGTCACAAGAGGTTATTGTTTGTGGGAGGTAAAATTTACATATTTGTGTGTGTGTGTGTGTGTGTGTGTGTGCTTTTACCTGTATTTGTGAATGCATACATATTGGGGGAGAGGAGTGTGGAACATGAACACACAAATAGACACAATGACACACAAACACACACACACTCAAACACACACATATAGGACAGAAGAGGGTCATGTCTCCTCTTCTATCACTCTCCACTTCCTCCTTTGAGGCAGAGACTCTCCCTGAACCTGGAGATCATGTTTTCTCAGCTAAACTGAACTAGCCATCAGCAGTCATTCTCTTGTCTCTGCCCAGCTAGGAGCCAGGGTACAGGTGTGTGAGAAGGACACCAGGCTTGGTACATGCGTGCTGAGATGTCACTGCTGATCCTCTGGATTGCATTAACTCTGTTGAGCCACCTTATCAGTCCTTTATTTTTATTCCTGACCATTTTCTTTTCTTTTTTCTTTTTTTAAAATACTATTTATTATTATATGTAAGTACACTATAGCTGTCTTCAGACACACCAGAATAGGGTGTTAGATCTCATTACGGATGGTCGTGAGCCACCATGTGGTTGCTGGGATTTGAACTCAGGACCTTCAGGAGAACAGTCAGTGCTCTTAACCACTGAGCCATCTCTCCAGCTCGACTATTTTCTTCTATAGCATTACCAAACCCTTCTGCAATCCATAGGTCTTTCCACATGGCATGCTGGGGGACTCCTCAGAATACACTTGACTTTGTTTTCTGCTTCTTAAGATATGATTCAAAACTATCTATTTGTCTTTTCACATTCTGGATGTATCTTCAGCATAGATTTCCTACCCAAACACTTGGCTGTCAATCAGTGAATACAAATGTTCCTGCCATGGCAAGGCTGTAACATGTTGTATTGTCCTGTGCTAGGAACCTGGGCACCAGATGCCTGTGAGGCAGGCTGAACCCGCATCAGCTTCCTCTGGGTCCCAACTCCAGTTGTCACTCTGCCCAGGCCCTGCTTCTTTTCTTTTTTCACCTGAATGAGGGTCACTGATGTCACATCAGTGTGCAAGGATGTTCATTCTATTCAGTCTTACTGCAACTTCCTTCAATTAAACTACTTGGTTGCATCGGGGTGAGATTAAGTGGGCACTTAGAAACAGCCCAATCCATTCTCCATGTGTAACCGCCAGCAGTTACATCTGAACCGGTTATCTGGAAAGGAAGCTGGGGATAGATGGGGAGGTGGCGAAAAGAGATGGAGCCAAGACTATATTTCTGTTCTAGGCTCAAAGTTTAGTGGAGGTCTCCAAATATATATAGTCTGTGGGGGGAACCCTTCCCCCCAAAGGCTGGAAACAGGTCTGCAGAACTGGTCTGGGTGTTCACTAGGCGTTGGCTCCACTGCTTGGGCAGCTGGGTGAGTCACCTGCTTAATTCAGGAATTTGTAGACCTGGAGGAACAATGAACTTCACCTTTGCTCCACACTAGGTGGGGCGGGTTTATGGCTAGCACAGGAATTCCAGCTCGCAGACTGGGAGAACTTCACCTTGGTCAATGTCAAGTTCCTGCTAGGTGACAGGACACCCCAATATGGCTCTCTACATCCATGGGATGCAATAAAGTATCTGCACATTTGAGTGTATATGGGACTCCAGGAAGTTTGAGTCTACTTCAGTTATCAAGTGGTTATCAGGGAGAGATGCTCTAATACTGGAGCATAGTACAGCCTGGGTTATTCAACTCCTAAAATATCATAAGTTTGTTTTGGGTTATCTAGACCTTTCAGTTCCTTACTTATGAGCAGCTGTGTGTATCTCACATGAATATTAGGACCAGAGTTTTTAAATTTCCAATTGTATCTGTTACTAATTTGAACAAAAATTTTGAGCATTAATTCTGAACTCTATTTTAAACGCTTTGTTGAAATGGAATGCAGACAGCCACTCTAATGAAACACATATTCTGTCACAGTGTGTTTAATTGTGGATGAGAGACTAGTTTTCCCAGGACTGAGCCAGAACCCCTGTGAGTCCAACCTTCATCTTGTAGCCAAATCTTGGAGACAATCAAAGCATATGCCAAGATGAGAAAAACGACAGCAATTTTATTTCAATTATACTTCCCACTCAAGTTTTAATGCTGACTGAAGGTGTATTTATATCAGGTCAAAATAGTAACTTCCAAGTTCATAGAGAAGGCATATTTCCTAGAATATTGTCGAGATTGGAGGCCAAGGGAGTGTAAACTTTCTACTTCAGAAGACTTGGCTCAGGTGGATACATCCTTCAGAGCAAATCACTTTACTTTCCTATGTCTGTTTGGTAAAAAATGATCACAAATATCATAATTTCATTTAAAAATTCATCAAGGAATTCACGGGTGTACTACCTAGTAACTGTGTCTCAGTGGGCATGAACTGTCTGAAAGATAGCCTTTGTAGGTTTGTTTCCCTGTAAACATTTTAGAGAGAAGATTTCTGCACCAAAAAGGCTGTATAGACTATCATTGGGTTGTTATTGAATGATTTATCCTAGGAAATGACACACAGCCCATATCCTTAGAAATCTGGAGGAAAGGAACCATTGTTCTCTGCCACGTTCAAAGCTCAGGATGGGTGGAGACCAGAAGGTTGCTTCTCAGCTCATTTCTTCAGCTGTCAAGGAGCCCTGCAGCCAGTGAAGTATTGAAGTGAAGCAGAACTGAGTGGGAACTGTTGAGAAGGCACAACTCGTCCTACCCTGCTCATTCAGGTACATCTGACTGACATCACATTCTACAGCACACTGCATACTTTTTTTGTTGGCTCATGGTCTGATTTAGATTCATTCCAGGCTAGAAGCGTTTCTAGGTATTTCTTTAAAAAGTGCATGATGAAAATGTGTGTAGCCAGGGTACCCAGGCTCTGAAGATTGCAACCATCTCACAGGTTTAAGGATGAGGTTGACTGGGGAACAGTGGAAGGGAAGAGGGCTTATGGGACTTTCGGGGAGGGGGGAAATGGGAAAGGGGAAATCATTTGGAATGTAAATAAAGAATATAGGAAATAAAAAAACAAATATAGAGAGAAAAGTATAGGAAGACAAAAAAAGAACTTTGTTCCTTTAAAGTAAGCTATTTTTTAATATTTGTCACAATAGAAGTGCTGTTTGTTTAATGGGTCATTTTTAATAGACTTCATGGATATGTATGTATCTACACAGTAAGAGGTGGTTTTAAAAATAAATAATTCAGGGGCTGGAGAGATGTCTCAGAGGTTAAGAGTACTGGATGCACCTCCGCAGGTCCTGAGTTCAATTCCCAGCAACCACATGGCAGCTCACAACCATCTGTAATGAGATCTGATGCTCTCTTCTGGCATGGAGACACACATGCAGGCAGACCACTGTATACACAATAAATAAATTTTTTTTTTTTTTAAAAAAAGGGTAAGAGCTGGGGCTCAGTGTTCCTGCATGGAGTCATATGGACTGTAGTCTAGCAAATTCTCCCCTGATGGAGCAGGACCTGACAGAGTCACAGGATTCTTTCTTGTAGATATGAAAACACATCTCTTTCTTATTCACACCTCAAACTTTAAAACTAAAGCTATCCTGAAATAATATTCCACCATATTCCTGATAGGTAGCAGATTCTATTGCATTTCTAAAATACTTATAAAATAGCAGGATTTTAATTCACTGCATCTAGTAAATATTTATATAATACATGGTGCATTAAATTCTACTGTTGACTTGATTTTTTTTTAATATTCCTGGGAGAAACCTGCTATTTCCATGTCCCTCATTGCACCATTTGTCCAGGTTCTGTGTGCTTTGATCAGTTACTATCCATGGTTAAATCATTATATGGTAAAATGACAGACTCGTCTGTCTTCATATTCCTGCTAAACACTCTAGCGAGTGGTCTAGACCTGTGCTCCGGGTTAGGCTATGAGAAAAGACGATGCTGCAGTGCAGACATCTCCAAGCTCCTGCTCCTTTTGTTCATAGTGGACACCTTGCTGAGTCTGTGATGGTCAGGAAACATGCCAAATCACCACATCTCTCTCTGTAAGGTTTGAGGCTCCCTGACAATTCAAATAGACAGGGTTATGTGTGGCTGAACTCCTCCTTCAGGGAAATAGATGTGTATCACCACCCTAGAGCCGTGACACAGGACATTGAAATGTGCTTAGCATGACATTTATTTAGGTGTGAGAACCTGCTTCTCAGTGTTTTTAAAATTTATTTTTATTGTAATTTACTCATCATTGAGGTAGAGTATGTGGACTTGTTGCATGGTAAACTTCAAGTTGTTAATTTACTCTATGTTGAGTTCAAGTAATCCATGCAGGACTAGGGGTTCAGTTCATCTGGAAGAGTGTTCACCTGTCCTGCAGCAAACCTTTGATCTGGTATTTCATAATGTGGGTGTGACAGTGCACACTTGTAATCCTAACACATGGGAGGCAACGGCAGGAGATAACAAGATTGTGATTTTATGCTTGGCTACAGGGTGTTCCAAAACCAACATGAGATACACAAAATTGTGTCAAAAATTGGAGTAAGCCTTTTAAAAGTCCTTCCTCTGGTAAAAAGAGGTGACTGTGACATGAATCCCTTAGAAAGAGCTCAGGGTATTTGTATTCATGAAGACCTTGAGAGGGAAGATCTTGCAGACCTCAAACATGAGAAATGACTAGGAGGAATGAAGGGGATAGAGAAGGGATCCCATGACTTAATGCATACATGCTACATGCACCCTCTGAAAGAGAGAAGTCTTACATTAGAATGTGTAACTATTACCTATTTTGCAAAATTAGAATGAATAAAAATAACTAAAAGAACTCTTTTTCAATAGAAGAATGTCTAAAACAAGGGTCCAAGTGAGTGCCCTACAGCTAATGCAGAAAAATATCCAAAAGCACAGTCCACAGCAGGCCATGACCTTTCCAGATTTGATCTGCTCTGATGGGTCAGTCTACACCATGGAGCCTGGAAACCACAGCTGTGGGAAAGACTTCACCTTGGTAGGTATTTTCCAGTATGGACACATGGACACCTCATTCCTCTATAAGGTATCCTCAACAAGATCAATAGAAAATTAATCAGATAATTTGACTTTATTTCATTACTTCCTTGACTGCAAGTCTCCTTGGTCATTGATGTGCATGTGCCATGACCAAGCCAGAATTCCATCTTCCATCAAGCTGAGCTTTTTAATAAGAGGATCAAGGTAACGTTTTCCTTCAGATGACTAGAT
The DNA here is from genome assembly GCA_036184385.1 of Tokudaia muenninki. Taxonomy (NCBI): domain Eukaryota; kingdom Metazoa; phylum Chordata; class Mammalia; order Rodentia; family Muridae; genus Tokudaia; species Tokudaia muenninki. The sequence continues at coordinate 63,546,464 of BTHS01000023.1, read as the reverse complement.
GTGTGGACTACCTGACTTTTTATACAATTAACTCTAGCATAATTTTAACTACATCATGATCTACTGTATATTAAACATACACATCACACTTTCCTAGAATTTCTCTTCAAATATGGAATACTAAGTAAAAAACGGAAAATCCACCTGCCCAAATATATAGAGAAAGAGAAGACATCTAGAGATAACAGGTAGAAAGTCACAAATATGCCTCCTTCAATAACTTTTAAATATAGTGTGAATATCCAGTGAATCAAGCTATTTAATCTGTGTATAAAGAAAAAGAAACCCTGGCTTCTAAAACCTCAGATTCACAGAACATTTTGGAAACTGTTAGCTTACTGTGATTTTTGAGATATTTGTTTTTTTGCCTCAAAAATATTTAATGAAATCCTCATCAAAATTTTAACACATTTTTTACAGACATTGAAAGGGCAATTTTCAACTGCATATGGAAAAACAAAAACCCATGACAGCCAAGACAATTGTCAACAACATAAGATCTTCTGGGGGAATCATCACCCCTGACCTCAAGCTGTACTTCTAAGCAATTATAATACATGCAGTATGGGACTGATACAGAGACGGACAGATTCATCAATGGGATAGAATAGAAGACCCAGAAATAAATCCACACACCTATAGATACTTGAATTTTGACAAAGAAGTTAAACCATACAGTGGAAAAGTAAGCATCTTCAATACATGATGTTGGTCTAACTGGCAGTCTGAATGTAGAAGAATGCAACTTGATTCGATTTATCACTCTGCAGATAGCTCAAATCCAAAAGGATCGAGAACCTCAACATAAAATCAGACACACTGAATCTAATAGAATAGAAAGTGGGAAATAACCTTGAACGAATTGGCAGAGGAGAAAATTACCTAAACAGAATACCAATGGCTCCTGTTCTAAGATCAACGATTGATAAATGCAGGGTCTTGCAACTGAAATGTTTCTGTGAGGTAAAGGTCACTGTCAAAAAGACAAAACGGCAGCCTACAGATTCACTAACCCTACATCTGATTGAGAGCTAATATTGAAAATATATAAAGAACTCTAGAAGTTAGACTCCAAAAGCCCAACTAATGCAATTTAAAAATGAGGTACAGAGCTAAGCAGAGAATTCTCAACAAGGGAATGTCATCAAGGACATGCAAATCAAAACAGCCCTGAGATAACACATTATACCAAACAGAATGCCTAAGATAAAATAAGAGACAGCACATGCTGGTAAGTGTGTGGAGCAAGAGCAATACTCCTTCGTTGTAATGGAATTACAAACTCGTACATCCACTTTGGAAATCAAGCTGTTGGTTTCTCAGAAAATTGGAAATAGTTCTATCTGAAGACTGAGCTATACCACTCCTGGACATAGACCCACAAGACGCCCCAACAAACAACAATGGCAAGTCCTCCATTATGTTCATATCAGCTTTCTTCATGATAGCCAGAACCTGGAAACAAACAAGATGCCCCTCAATGAATGATTGGTTACAGAAAATGTGGTTCATTTACATGACAAAATATTATTCAGATATTAAAAACAAGGATATCATGAAATTCGTGGGCAAATCGATGGAACTGAAAAATAACCTGAGTGAGGTAACCCAGACCCCAAAAAGGACATGCATGGCACATACTCACTGGTAAGCAGATATTAGCCATATAGTACAGAATACCCATGATATACCCCATAGACTCATAGACGTTAGAGAAGAAGGAAGACTCAAGTAAGTAGGCTTTAATCATTCTTAGAATGGGAAACAAAACTGTCAGAAGAGGCAGAGGGAGGGAGAGAGCTAGGTGAAAGAGGTAGGGAAGGGGAATGAGAAGGCAGGATTGATTGGGTACATGTACAGACAGGAGATAGGCCCAGAGGGCCTGGAGAATGAATGGAAATCTGCAGCTATGGTATGTGTGTGGGAATCCCTAAGAAGTCCCAGAGACCTGAGATAGAGGAGGCTTCCATGACTCAGTGCTGATAACTTTAGCCTAAGACAGGGGTGAGGGAATCTGAAAAGGCCACCTGCTATAGGCAGGGAAGATGCCCAGTGGAGGGATAAGGACACCAACTCACCCACAAAAGTCTCAACCCCAAATTTATCCTATCTAAAAGAAATGCAGTGTAGAAGTAGAGACTGAAGAAATGACCAGCCTATAAATGGTTCAGTTTGAAACCTATCCCACGGGCCAGCAACAATCCCTGACATTATTAATGATATTCTGTTATGCTTGCAGACTGGAGCCTAGCAACACTGTCCTCTGAGAGTCTCTACCCAGCAGCAGACTAAAACAGATTTAGATACCCACATCTAAAGTTTAGATAGTGGTTGGGGACACTTATGGAAGAGTTGGCAGGACTGAAGGCCCGAAAGTAGATGGGAACCTCACAGGACAACCAAGAGAGTCAACAAACCTGTGAGCTCTCAGAGACCAAAGAACATAAATGGGCTGGAATGAGGCCTTGGTACATATGTAGCAGATGTGTAGCTCAGTTGTCATGGCTGCCTTGTCTGGCCTCAGTGGAAGAGGATGTGCCTAAACTGGCAGAGACTTGATGTGCCAGGGGTGGGGTGGGGGGCAGGCTATGAGGGTATCCATGTTGGCCCCACCCTCTCAGAAGAAAACAGGACAGAATAGGGACTCTGTGAGGGAGGGACCAGAAGGGGGAAAGTATTTGGGTTGTTAATTTATTAATTAATTAATTGATAAAAAGATATATTGATTAGTTGCTAGCATGAAGAACAATCTCTGAGCCAGATTTGAAATTGCCCAATGATATGAGGTCAGGGAAGGATTTTTAAAGGGGAATCCACAAGAGCTTCACTATCTGTGCACATAAGCAAAAACTGCCTTGTTCTACCAAGTGATATGACTCATAATCAATCTTTGGTTATCCTAATTAGCAAGTTAAAGTAGCCAAAAAAGCAGTTATTCGTATAATAACAAGTTAAGTAGTCACAGTAATCCATTTTTTGGGTGGGGACTATGAGTCAGGGTTATGGGACCTTATCTCCCAGGGCTTAGGGATCAGAAACAAATAGCTAGTGGGTACCCAGATAGATGCCTGGCATGAAATGGAGTATCTTTACCTATCAGAAGAGCAAGAAATTGTCCCAAAGAGTTAGAAGTATACTTAATTCCTCAAATTTGGAATTATGTTGTTAATTTCAAAAGACATGGCAGGAGCAAATAGTTTTCTATGAATTTGAAGCCAACCTTTCTTGAATATATAGTATATTCCTGAACAACCTGAGACTTTGTCCAAAAACCTATGCAGAACCCTTATTCAGAAGATGGTCCAAGGACATTCTTTGTAGGCTTATTCTGTTGCTTTTCTCCATAAAAATGTTCTTATTTTTAATTTTGGTCAATATTTTTATTTATTAAAATTGTATTTTCAAGTTTTGTGCTGTTTTGAAAGAGTTTTTGATGGTCTAGTGAGAAATATTGTATCCACTTCTTTAAGTAACCCCATAAACTAGGCATAAATGTATCATTTTTATCAGAAAGTTAAGTATCATTAATAATATAGAATTTATCAGTCTGTCTGTCTGTCTGTCTGTCTGTCTGTCTGTCTGTCTGTCTGTCTGTCTGTCTGTCTCTGCATCTTCGTTAGGTGCAGAAGAGATATACACAGCCAATGGCAGCACCCTTACAAGTTTCTCTGAATGGCCCCAGCTTGAGAGGGTCCTCTTCTCCATCATCCTGCCTGCCAACCTCCTGACCCTGCTGGGCAACAGCACCATCATCCTGGTGTCCAGGCTGGACCCGCACCTACACACCCCCTTGTACTTCTTTCTCACACATCTGTCCTTCCTGACCTCAGCTTCACCAGTAGCTCCACCCCAATACTACTCTATAACCTCAGCAGGCAAACAAGTCCATCAGCTATGTGGGCTGTGCTCTGCAGCCTTTCCTTTTCCTGGTTCTTCAGGGAAATGGACATAATCAGTGTTAGCTTGCTGTGGATATTGCAGGATAGACCACTTTTTCTGTGAAATGCCAGCCCTCATCAGGTTGGCCTGTACCAACGCAGCTTTCGTTGAAGGCATTGTCTTCATCCTGGCAACAGGCATTGCGCCATCCCCTCTGATGTTCATGTTGGTTTCTTATTTCTCTATCATGTTAAATATGCAGTAATTCTCAGGAAGGCACAAAGTTTTCAAAACATGTGGCTTGCACATCACCGTGGTCTTGCTTTTCTATGGGCATATCATCCACATGTACATGCAGCTGGGAAACAGCTCCTCCCAGGACCAGGGCAAGTTGCTCACCCTCTTCTACAACACTGTCACCCCTTTCTTCAACCCTCTGATGTACGTGTTCAAAAACAAGGAAGTGAAGGGGCTGCTCAGGAGGCTTACTTGGGGAAAGATAAGCTTAAAAAAGAAATTATAATCAACAGTAAATCTGGGACCTCCCAAAAGGTTAAAACCTTACAAAATTTGTTATAGATAGCCATGTTTAATACAACTAGCACCTGTCTGATTTGGAGCAGAATTCATTGTAGATTTGTGGCCCACTTTGTTGTCTTATGTGAGAATTGTGAGAACTGTGTGAGTTCTAGACCACTAAAGCCGTGTATATCGATGTCCTATCTGCTGCCCATTCCTGATGCTAAAAGCCAACATGCCCTGCTGAGGAAGGCCAGGAATGAGGACTGTGCTGTGTTCTTAAGTAAGTCTGGTAAAGAGATTGAGTAATTGACTGAGAGACATGGAATTACATTGATACACACTCTCTGAGCATTTAGCCTTCACCAACAGCACCATATGTCATTCTGGGATGTATACTCCAGGTAAGAGGCTGTCAACATGAACAAGAGCTTTTTTAAATTCGGCCCTCACTATATTCTACCACCAGATCTTTCCTTGGCATGATGGGCTTCTGTACCTTCCCACCACTTTCTCATACAACAGGATCATAGTTGAAACTTTAATTATTTTTAATTATAGTTATTCATTTATTGGGGTACACATGCTATAGCTCATGTGTGGAGGTCAGAAGGAAAATCTAATGGGAGTTTGCACTTTTCTTCAACCATGTGGGAATCTCAAGATTGAACTGAGACCACCACAAATGACCACATATTTACAGAGCCATCTTATCAGCCATGGAAAGACTGTTCTCTTCTAGGAAGTGTTTACAATGCAGAATCAAACATCTGATCAGTCTATAGGTTACAGAATCTGTGAGATGTATCTGCTGCTGTGTGTGCTGGGGACTATGAGTGAGTTCAAGGACAAAGCTGCCACTCAAGGATACATGAAGAATGAAGAGACATGTCAGGGGTTGCCCAAGGGATAGGAAAGTCCTGACAGGGACATCCAGGGGACAGCTCTGAGGTGGTGTTTCATCTGTGTGATGAAGCAAAAGACCACAGACATCTCTCTTGTACCTGGGAAGTTCATGTTTCTTCATGCGAGAGTAATCTCGGACACTATAAAAGACAGAGAAAATAGAAATACACTAAAAGAGTGTAGGAGCTACCAAACAGGAGGGTCTTGTGTGCGAGGCTGGGGAGTGGGGCCTCTGAATATAATCACAGAAGTTAAATAGAATAATGAGCTACATAATGAACATCACAGTTTTCCAGAGCTTTCCCTGCTGCTTGTGAGTGGATACAGTGGATGCTACAGGTTCAAGGTACAAACACAGAGGTTACTCAGGAAGGGGAGAGAAAAGGGAGAGCAGAGGCCCATGGGGAATATGCTCAGTATGCGGTATTTACATGTACAAACATGTAATAAAGCAAATGATGTCAGAGATGTGAGATAGTGTTTGCATTGGTGGAGACTGCATTGCTTCCTCAGCTGCTTCCTTTTGCTTTCTACAGTGTAGGAAGTGGTTACTAGCTGAAGTGTGGGAGATGCTGATCCTGACATGGGGTAGATTGGTGGTTTGAAGAGAGGGAAGAAAGCACAATATATTCTTCACTGAGACCAAAACTATTTTTAGGCCTTGTTTTGTTCTGATTGTCTTCTGGAATATGTGACACAAGCCCAATCCTAGATTGTATAATTTATTGAAATACCTTATTTATGGGGTTCCTAAAATCTGCATTTTGCAGCTCATTTCTTATACTTCTGTGTAAATGTGCTTGTTAAGAGTGTATAATGGAATGAGGTTTAAAAAAACTTATCTTCAGTTGTGATGAAAAAAATATGTTTTGAACATTTATTCTGACCTCTTTTAACTTCTACCGTGCAGTACAAACATGAGTTCTAATAAAATGATGTCTCTCTCACATGTAATGTGTTTATTTAATTGTGGACAAGAGACCAGGTTTTCCCACAAGGATTCTGAAAGAATGCCTTTGAGGTCCAATCTTCCACAGGCAGTCAGAGCATTTAAGATCTGGAAAGTTTTCCATTGATGCCAAAATTATATTTCTTTTCCACCTAAGCCTTCAACGTTAAGTGAGATTTATTTGTTGAGGCAAAAAACCAACTAACTACCTTTCAAATTCACAGTGAGTTAACAATTTCCAAAATGTGCTGAGAATCTCAGGTTTATTAAGCCAGGGTTCCTTTTCCTTTATACACAGATTAAATAGACTGATTCACTGGATATTCACACTGTATGTAAAAGGTAATCTTGGAGGCATAGTTGTGACTTTCTACCTGTTATCTCTAGGTGTCTTATCTTTATATTTTTGGGCAAGTTCATTTTCCATTCTTACTTAGTATTTCATTTTTGTGGTGAAGTCCTAGGACATTGAGATGTGTATCTCTAATACACAGTTGCTTATGATGTAGTTAAAATTGTGTTAGAATTGATTTTATAAAAAGTCAGGTAGTCTACACATCTATTCTTCTGAAGGAAAAGATCCTCATGATCCTCTTGTTAAAGAGCTGAGCTTGATGGAAGATGGAATTCTGGTTTGGTCATGGCACAACCCTTAGCTGACCAAGGAGCCTTGCAGTCAAGGAATTACTGAAGTAAAGCCAAATTCTCTGATGAGTTTGCAGTTGATCTTGTTGAGGAGACCCTAGAGCAGTAGTGCTCTTGTTGGTGAAGGTATGTATTAGGAATACTGGGTAAAGTGGGTTGTTCTACCTGTGACCCATACTCTTGAATTGAATCAACTTCTGACTAGATACATATTCCAGCTGTTGTTTTAAAAAATATCTGTGAGGTCAACGTGTATGAATGCTGTCCATTGGTATTCTCAGGTGTGTAACTCTTCTCACAATGAGAACGGGATTGGGCTTTCCCAGCCCAGGGGACAAGATTGCCAGAAAATATGACATTTTGCAATGTATTTAGAATATTTTCTTATTTAAAAAATAACTATGTTTTAATTTATTAATTACAGGGGTGCAAGGTGATAATTTGTCACACGTGTACAGTGCATAAACTGTGCAATGATAAACATCAGGCTAGTAGACATCTTTTACACTGATTCCAAATGACCCTTATTCAGATTCTTCTTGTTAAAAGATGTGGTTGTGATAGGGATTTACAGGAGTACGGAGCTCAAGAGTGTCCACTACTCTGGGCTGCCCCAGCACACTCTTTCCTCCAAAGGGAAGCAACCATATCTAAACCACATTGTGTTTGGGATGGCCAGGGGATGGTTCCAGAACCAAGACTGCTTCGGCTGCTGCCACAGACTAAGTTTTGTTTTTAGAAAATGAGAAACTGGACCAGGTGATTTCCAACATATTGAATAAAAGCAAAATTCTGCTCTTACTGTAATGAAGAGAAAGGAAAATTTACCTTTTCCAATTTCACAGTATTTAAAAATCACTTTAACATATGTAAGTATTCAGCAGACAGTGACTAAGCTTCTAATGATGGAAGCAAAGCAGGGCTGGTCTTGGGGGCCCAGCCTCTATCCCAGCACTCAGGAAAGTCAGGAAAGGATCTGAGCTACTGAGAAAGATGAGTGAAACCTAGCCTCAAAAAACAGTTACTAAGGTGTACCTCAGGGTCACAGTGCTTGCCATGGACAGGCATTCGGTCCCAGTAACACACACGCATGCAGGCACCGAAGCACACACCCACACGTGCACACACATGCACACATGCACAATAGACATCAAAATGTAAACACCACACTCTCAGCAGTGATTACTGCCAGAGTCCTGATAACATCTGACAATCACCGTAATTGAGGAACAAACCAAAACTGTGGTCAGACTACCATTTTATTGTCTTAAGAAATAGTGGGGAGATGCAGGATAACTGAAATCTTTAAACAAAAAGTAGTAACAATGTCCTATGTTGCACTCTTAATTTCAGCTAATTTTCTTAAGTCATCTCATAAGTCATATTTTGAGAGTTTGCAAAATGTAGCCTACCCCTGTGCTACTTGAAAGTAGTCTACTTGCTTTATGCAACATGTGAATAAAATATGTATAATGTAACAAAATGCTTAGTATAATTTCGCATATTTTTCTGTGTTATGTAATCCTCTTGTAGACATACTACATCTTCTTAATGTTTACTTTGCACAATGATCGCAGCACTGTGTTCATTTCCTATACACATTCTGTGTTTTGATTTCCTAAGACTCTCCTGTCAATACTTTGTTCTCATGGATAACAAAACTGAGTGAGTGACTGCTGTCTGTCACAGGAGACCCGACTCCAGCCTCTCACGGGAAAGGATCTGCAGCAGGTATAGTAGTTTTGCTGAGAATAAGATAACAGCTAACTTGGTGATTATTTAAATTTTGTTCTGTGATCTCAAAAATGTTTACTCTTATTTCCTCATTTATAACTTACAAACAACTTTGATTCAAAAGTAAGACTAAAGACTCCATCCTCATAGAAATGGTAAGGACAGAGAATCCAAAGTCCTCTTTCAAAGCTGAGTGTCTCAGGCATGCATGGAAACAGCAAAGTCTTGCATTAATGCCTATGACACAGCAGCTTAAGCAAAACTAAAACCATTAAAAATAACTGAAAAGGACTATTTATAACCATGTATATATGAAAGCTTAAGATACAGGGTAGAAGAAAGAGTGCCCTAAAGCTATTCAGGAAAACTACCCTATGTAATAGTTTTCATTTTCTCCACAAGGTCAATCCCCAGACCATGCCCTTTCCAGATTGGATCTGCTTTGATGCTTCAGTCTAAGCCATGGGGACAGGAAACCACAGCTGTGGGACAGACTTCACCTTGGTTGGTCTTTTCCAGTACGGACACATGAACACCTTCCTCTTCACTGTCATCGCCATTCTCTTTGCAGTGGCTCTTATGGGCAACATCACACTGGTCCACCTCATCAGGCTGGATCGAAGACTTCAAACCCCCATGTACTTCCTCCTCAGCCAGCTCTCCATCATTGACATGATGTACATCTCCACCACTGTGCCCAAGATGGCAGCCAACTTCCTGTCAGACACCAAGAGCATTTCCTTTGTAGAATGTGAGATCCAAACATTTGTGTTTCTGACCCTAGCTGGGTCTGAAGCCCTCCTGCTGGGCTTCATGTCCTATGACAGGTACATAGCCATCTGCCGGCCCTTGCACTACCCTGTGCTCATGAGCAGGAAGATCTGCTCCTCCATGGTCACTTGTGCCTGGGGCAGCAGCTCCATCAATGCTTTAGTGCACACAGTGTATGTATTTCAACTTCCCTTCTGTGGATCTAGGATTGTTAACCACTTTTTCTGTGAGGTCCCATCTCTCCTGCCACTGGTGTGTGAAGACACATCTCAATATGAGCATACAGTACTTATGAGTGTCCTTGTCCTTGTGCTGCTACCCTTCCTGGCCATCCTAGCTTCCTATGCTCAGGTGTTGGTTGTTGTACTCCAGATGGGTTCAGGGAAGGGACAGAGTAGAGCTGTGTCCACCTGCTCCTCACACCTGACTGTGACCAGCTTGTTCTATATCACAGGCCTCTCCACCTACACACAGCCACACTCCTTGCATTCTCCTGGAAGGGACAAAGTGGTGGCTGTGCTCTACTCAATTGTCACCCCTGTTCTGAACCCATTCATCTACAGCCTGAGGAACAAGGAGGTCGTGGGGGCCCTGAGGAGACAAATGGGGTGATGGATAGTGACAGTGGACTTTGGGTCGCTCTGTGGACTGATCTGAGAGCTGATATTTAACACTGCCTGGGTCAATATTGTGGTGGAAGCTCATCAGGCTTTCTCACTAACTGAACGAGAGTGCAGAACTTCATACACACAGTGTAACACTGAGTTGATGGTTTGAATCAATGTTGGCTCTGAAGAAGATGAAAGGGCTTTGTCTCTGGTCCTGGTATCTCTGACTGCCTGTCAGCCTGGGTTGGTTTTCCACAGAATCTTCTGCCCTGATGCAAGGATCTCAGACTGTGGGTGTCAATCCCATTGACTTCTATCTCTTTCTCTGGATGCTGTTTCTGCAATTTATGAGTACAGGTGTACATTTTCAGATATTTAGCATAAATCAGAAGTATTTCATTGGTTTTACTTTGCAGGTACAACTATTATATAAGAGTGTGTGTTTTTATACCATGACATATTTTAAGAACAATTCTGGAAGAAATGTAGAAGGAGATAAGGTAATGCTGGCTTTGATGATTTTGTGACTGTAACCACCTGAATAAGATTTCTAATCTCTCCTAAGCAGTTTAATGATGTCTTGCTGACTCCCTTTATCAATACTGTTCCCCAATATTCACTAATGGCTTTGTAATAAATGTCATCAATGGATGTGTCTGTCAATATGCTCTCTGTCTCTTTCCTTGAACACCTTTCTATGGATCTCTCAGCAGCCAAGCTAGCTCATGATAAGGACTTTTTGACAAAAAGACACAGAATGGTCCTGATTTAAAAATCCACAGACAAGTTCTGTTATTTTGTCCATGGCTAATATACAATAAATGCGGATAACAATAATGTAATTTCAAGGAAATTTCCTTGATATGTGTGTGTGTGTGTGTATATATAATATATATATATATATTATATATATATATATATATGTATATACAGTATGTAGTCCCGACTGTCCCAGAGGTACCTATGTGGACCAAATTATTTTGGGGAATAACGTTGTATACCAAAATCCACCGATTTAAACAATAAAACAATCACTGGCTTTTGTCTTTGTTTTAATTCGAAGTTACAGATGCTTTTGAGCCACTACGTGGATGCTGGGAATCAATCCTTGGTCCTTTGGGGGAGAAGTTGGTGCTTTTATCTGTTGCGCCATCTCTTTAAGTCCCCTGCATTCTTAAAATAGTCAAATTACTGTCATGCAGTAAAAGATTCAATAAATGAAAATGTCTATGGACTTACTGGCGTAAGTAACATGATGAGTAATTATAAGTGTTAAAATTTATATGTTGTGGGGATAGAGTGGAGGTATAGCTATTAATTGCACTGGCTCCTCTTTCAGAGGAATTGAGTTCAAATCCCAGCACCCTTGTAAGTTAGCTCACAACTATCTGTAGCTCTGACTCCAGGATACCTCAAGCCTCTGGCCTCCATGAGCACTTATAAGTGTATGTCCATGTACACACACACACACACACACACACACACACACACACACACACACACTTATATAATAATAATGATAATATTATCTTTATTATTCTTATGTAATGTGAAATGTTTTAGAGATTCCTTTTTGTTTCTTTGTAATTGGTGCCAATAATTAGACTGATGATTTTAATGACACATAGAAACAACTCCTCTTGGCACTAATAAAAAGTGAATCGCATCTGTTGTCTCTGTGTGGCATCCTTTTCCCCTAATTGGGCTGACTTATCTGACCTCAGTGGAAAAAGATGCACCTTGCCTTGCAGAGACTTGATGAGCCAGGGTGAAGGGTACCCAGGGGGCCCCACCTGCTCCAATAAGAAAGGGAAGCAGGATAGTAGAGGGTCTTGTGAGTGAGAGGGGTATCAATCAGATGTAAATTGGATAAATATATTAATTAATGGAAACAAAGGATGCACTCCACAAATTGTATGTGCATACATGTGTGTACATCATATATATGTATATATATATATATATATATTACAGAATACATATGGATACATACATGTGTGTGACAATAATTATCAGTGAAGGGAATCTATTGAATTGAAACTGGTCAATGTGGATAGAGTTTGAGGGAAGGAAGAGAAGAACAAAAGTAATATTACTGTATTTCACTTAAAAATATAGGAAAATTTTAATGAGAAAGGAAATTAATCTAGAGATACCCTACAGAGTAGAAAAATAGTGCTCTCAAAAGGAATGGGATATTTAATAGAAGTCTAAGTGTCAGACACAGGATACTTTCCTCAAACTGTCTTAGTTTTGTATTTCTGTGACAAACCACCATGACTGTTATTGGAGAGATGGCTTCGTGGATCTCTCTTCTTCTTAGAAGCTATCACTTCTTCCAAAGATTCTGTGTTCAATTTCTAGCACCAAGTCACAGCTCACAAGCACCTGAAACTTTATTTCCAGGATATTTGACACCCTCACGTTAATGCAGATAAAATAAATATAAAAAAATTGGAATTGCATCATCCATGAATGGCTTGCTTTTGCTGTTCAATTTCTTGTCATTACTGTAATCCATGAACTCAGTCTAAACTGAGACAGAGGTTGATACGTATCCTCAATACTCTGACCTCATGTGTACCCCATTTCTGTGAATTGAGGGTGATCTGTCCCTACAGCTCCTGTATTTGAATCCTTGGTCCCAAGTGGCAAAGGTGTTTGGGGAGATTTGGGACCTTTATGATATGGAGCCTCAGTGAAGTGGGTCACTAGGGTGGGCCTTGAGGTCGTGGACCTTAGCCCTACTTCCTCTCCTGTGCTCTGCTGCCTGGGTGCAGCTGCAATGTGACAAGCCAGTCTCCTGTCCGCATAACCATGCAGTCGCTCCTGTCTTCCATGTCTTCCCAATCCTCATGGCCCTAATCCTCTGGGACTGCATCCAAGAACCTTTCTCCCTCAAGTTGCTTTCATCAGGGTATTTTGTCACAGCACCAGGAAAAGAAACTAATACAGAAAATTGGTACCAAGTGGAAGAACCATTGATGGGAAAAACCTGAATATGCAGTTTGGGGACTCTGGTGGTGTCTTCTGCTTGGAATGGAGAGTTTAGTTCTTTTAGAATTTTGTTCTTTTAGAATACAGAAGCCTCAGAAGCAGAACAAGTGCAGCATTTTGTGGAATCTCAGAGACAAGACCTTTGAAAGAAATGTGGGCAGTAGACACCTAGCTTTTGACATTTCAGAGGAGAACAAAAACACTACCAGGAAGTAGATAGACCACAGCCATTCACAGGATATTTTGGCCAAGAATCTGGCTTCATTATGTTCACCTCCTGAGAACTTGAGTAATATCAGATATAAGGATAATGGACTAATTACCTTGGCAGAGGTTAGCTGTGGAGCAAGCTTAAAGTTTATACAGAGTACACACAGGGAAGAGGCTGTAGATGTTGAAGAGGTTAGTGCCATTAAACTTGGTGCTTGGCACAGTGGCAATGAAAAAAGTATCTTGCTTGCAAATCCCAACCATCAAAGGCTCCAACATGTAAAGATGCAAGTTCACATGAAACAAGAAAGGCTGAACTGAGTCCTTGTTCCTTGACAGCAGCTACCTAGCAGATGCTTCCCTGGGGTCAGTACTGATGCAGCTGGAGGAGACGGTATAAGCAGGAATGTATTTGTGTGTGTGTATGTTTCAGAGAGAGAGAGAAAGAGAAAAAGAAAAGAGAGAGATAGAGAGAGATAGTGATACAGAGAGACAAAGAGAGACAGAGAAACAGAGAGATTCTCTTCTTTTGTTTTTGCTGTTGTGAAATTATTTCTTGTGTTACTTGGGTGGGGTTACTTTTTTTGTGGGAATTTTCCTTCTAGTATCCTCTGTAGGGATAGATTAGTAAACAGATATTGTTTAAATTTAGTTTTGTCATCAGATACTTTATTTTCTCAATCTATGGTGACTGAAAGTTCTGTTGGATATAGTAGTCTGACCTAATATTGGTGGTCTACTGGGGTCTACAAGACATCTACTCAGGACCTCCTGGCCTTTAGAGTCTCTGTTGAGAAATCTGGTGTAATTCTGCTAGATTGCCCCCATATGGTCCTTGGCCTTTTTCCATTGCAGCTTTTATTATTATTTCTTTGTATTGCACACTTAGTGTTTTGATTATTATAGTGTGAGAGGATTTTCTTTTCAGATCCAATTTATTTGGTGTTCTGTAACCTTCTTGTTCATTTAAACCCATTTCTTTCTTTAGGCTAGGGAAATTTTCTTCTGTGATTTGTTGAAGATATTTTGTGGGCCTTTGAGCTGGGATTCTTCTCTTTCTTCTATTCCTATTGTTTTTAGGCTTCATCTTTTCATAGTTTCCCAAATTTCAAGTACACTTTGTGTTAGAAATGTTTAGATTTGGAATTTTCTTCGAGAGATTTATTGATATCTTCTCTCATATCATTTACAACTGAAATTCTGTCTTTCATCTCTTGTATTCTGTTGATGATGCTTTCAACTGTATTTCCTGTTCTCTTTTCCAGGTTTTCCATCTCCAGGGTGACCTCACTTTTTGTTTTCTTTATTACTTCTATTTCCCTTTTCAAGTATGGAACAGTTTTGATCATTTCCTTCACCAGTTTCTTGTATTTTTCTGATTTTCTTTATATATATTCATTTCCACTTTAGGGTATCTATCTGTTTGGTTGTATTTTCATGTATTTCTTTACAGGATTCATTTGTTTCCTCTTTAAAGGATTCTATCATCTTCATAGAGGCATTTTATTTAGATAACTAAAAGATGTTAGATGTTCAGAAACAGTCAGTGTACAATGAAAGAGATCAAACCAGTTACTTTATCATGTGTTTCCTCTTCTTCATAATTAAGCAAAGTGAAAAAGGCAGTTTTGTTTAAGAGAAAAGTAGAGAAATAGGCCAAAATATTTTTCTTCTCCATAATATGAACATATACAAGTAATATAGGTATAAAATGGAAGTTGTCAATTGGCTTTTCATCACAGACAGCAGGCTATGGTACTGTGTGCACATAATCCTCCTGCCTGCACCTCATACACTCAGCTATTTTTCACTCATGGGCAACACTGAGTAGTTGTTCCTGCACTGGAGCTAATCCATATGCCCCAATATTTTCTGCCCTCTTTGTCACTGGCAGAGAGTAACTATGAAGTCTGATGCTTGTCTCTGCTTGTTGAGTCCATGCACTATATGGTATCTGTGGCACACTTTTGATGCTCAGGCCTTAAGTTCAGGAGTTGTGGAATAAATGGAATCCAAAGTCTCTGAAGCAATTTCCCCCAGCTCTTCTTTTGCTGTTTCTGGAAATACAATCTTTGGCTTTGCCAGTTTCCCCCTGTCTTCCTCAGGAATCACACATTTCCACATACATTTTCCATTTAACGTATTTTTTACAGACCTTGAAAGGGCAATTCTCAACTTCATTTGGAAAAATAAAAACCCAAACAGCCAAGACAATTTTCAACAGTAAAATATATTCTGGGGGAATCATCCTCCTTGACCTCAAGCTGTACTACAAAACAATTGTAATACATATGGCATTGGATTGATACAGAGACAGACAGGTTCATCAATGGAATAGAATCAAAGACCCAGAAATAATTTCACACACCTATGGATACTTGATTTTTGACAAAGAAACCAAACCATACAGTGGAAAAGATAGCATCTTCAATAAATGATGCTGGTCTAACTGGCAGTCTGAATGTAGAAGAATGCAACTTGATTGGTATTTATCACCGTGCTCAAAGCTCAAGTCCAAATGGTTCAAGAACCTCAACATAAAACCAGACACACTGAATTTAATAGAAGAGAAAGTCGGAAATAACCTTGAACTAATTGGCACAGGAGAAAATTTCCTAAACAGAATACCAATGGCTCCTGTTCTAAGATCAACAATTGATAAATGGGAAGTCTTGCAACTGAAAGGATTCTGTAAGGCAAAGGTCACTCTCAAAAGGACAAAACAGCAGCCTACAGATTCACTAACTTTACATCTGATTGAGAACTAATATTCAAAAAATATAAGGAACTCAAGAAGATAGACTCCAAAACCACAAATAATGCAATTTAGAAACGAGGTACAGAGCTAAAGAGAGAATTCTCAAAAACGGAATGTCATCAGGGACATGCAAATCAAACCTGCCCTGAGATTCCACTTTATACCAACCAGAATGCCTAACATAAAACACTCAAGAGACAGCACATGCTGGTAAGGCTGTGGAGAAAGAGGAATAATACTCATTCATTGTAATAGGATTACAAACTTCTACAACCTCTTAGAAATAAAGCTTTTGGTTTCTCAGAAAATTGGAAATGCTTCTACCTGAAGACTGAGCTATACCACTCTTGGACATAGACCCACAAGATGCTCCACCATACAACAAGGACAAGTCGTCCACTATACTCATAGTAGCTTTCTTTGTGACAGGCAGAACCTGGAAACAACACAGTTGTCCCTCAACTAGTGATTGGTTACAGAAAATGTGGTTCATTTACATGATGATATATTATTCAGATATTAAAAACAAGGACATCATGAAATTCACAGGAAAATGGATGGAAATAGAGAATAGCATCCTGAGTGAGGTAACACAAACCCAAAGAGGACATGCATGGTACATACTCACTGAGAAGCAGATATTGCCATAAAGTACAGAATACCCATGATATGCCCCACAGATACAAATAAGTTAGAATAGAAGGAAGACTCAAATATGGATGCTTTAATCACTCTAAGAAGGGGAAACAAAACAGTCATTGGAGGCAGAGGGAGGGAGAGAACTGGGTGGGAGAGGTGGGAGAAGGGGAATGGGAAGGCAGGATTGATTGGGTGCTGGGAGATAAAGGAGATAGGCCCAGAGGGTCTGGAGAATGAATGGAAATCTGCAGCTATGGTATGTGTGTGGGAATCCCTAAGAAGTCCCAGAGACCTGGAATAGAGGAGACTTCCAGGACTCAGTGCTGGTAACTTTAGCCTAAGTCTGGGGAGAGGGAATCTGAAAAGGTCACCTGCTATAGGCAGGGAAGATGCCCAGTGGAGGGATAAGGACACCAACCCACCCACAAAAGTCTCAACCCCAAATTTATCCTGTCTGAAAGAAATGCAGGATAGAAGTAGAGACTGAAGAAATGACCAGCCAATAAATGGTTTAATTTGAAACCGATCCCATGGGCCAGCACCAATCCCTGACATTATTAATGATATTGTATTATGCTTGTAGACTGGAGCCTAGCAAAACTGTCCTCTGAGAGGCTCTACCCAGCAGCAGACTGATACAGATTCAGATACCACAGTCAAACTTTAGATAGTGGCTAGTGACACTTATGGAAGAGTTGGGAGAAGGACTGAAAGCCCTAAAGTAGATGAGAACCCTACAGGACAAACAACAGAGACAATAAACCTGGGAGCTCTCAGAGACTAAGTCACCAACCAAAGAACATAAATGAGCTGGAATGAGGTTTTGGCACATATGTAGCAGATGTGTACCTCAGTCATCATGGCTGCCCTGTCTGGTCCCAGTAGAGAGAATGTGCCTAAACTGGCAGAGACTTGATGTGCCGGTGAGGGGGGACCCAGGGTGGCCTCACCCTCTCAGAGGAAAAGGGGAGAGGAAAAGGACTCTGTAAATGAGGGACCAGGAGGGGGACAGTGTTTGGGATGTTAATTAACTAATTAATAATAAATAAATAAAAAGATCTATTGATTAATATAAAGAACAATCTTTGAGCCAGATTTGAGATTGCCCTGAGAAATGAGGTCAAGGAAGTATTTTTAAAGGGGAATCCACAGTATCTTCACTATCTGTGCAAACAAGCAAAACTGTCTTGTTCTATCAAAATGATGTGACGCACAATCAATCTTTGGGTATCCTAATAAGCAATTTACAGAAGTCAAAAGAGCAGTTAGCTGTATCCTAACAAGTTAAGTAGTCACAGCTATCCATTTTTTGTGTGGCTATTAAGTCAGGGTTTTTATTCTGTATTTACATTTCAAATTTTGTCCCCTTTCCTGGGTTCCCCGCGGGCCCCCCCCTGCCGAAAATCCAATAAGCCTGTTCCCCAATTAACCCTCTCCCACTTCCCTGTCATGGTATTCCCCTACACTGCAGCATCGAGCCTTTCCAGGACCAAGGGCCTCTCCTCCCTTTGATGTCCAACAAGGCCATCCTCTGCTGCCTATGCATCTGGAGCCATGGGTAACTCTATGTGTATTCTTTGGTTGATGGTTTAGTCTCTGGGAGCTCTGGGAGTACTGGGTAGCTCATATTGTTGTTCCTCCTATGGTGTTGCAAACCCCTTCAGCTCCTTGGGTCCTTTCTCTAGCTCCTTCACTGGGGATCCTCTGCTCAGTTTAATGGCTGGCTTAGAGTGTCCCCCTCTCTATTTGTCATGCACTAGCAGAGCCTTCCAAGTGACAGATATATCAGTCTCTGGACAGCAAGCACTTGTGGGCATCGATAATAGTGTCTGGGTTTTGTAACTGTATATGGGATGGATCCCTAGGTGGGGTAGTCTTTGGATGGTCCTTGCCTTAGACTCTGCTCCACACTTTGTCTCTGTATCTCCTTCTGTGGGTATTTTTTGCCCCCTTCTAAGAAGGAACAGAGTATCCACACTTTGTTCTTCTTTCTACTTGGGCATCATTTAATCTGTGAATTGTGTTGTGGATATTCCAAGCTTCTGGGCTAATATCCACTTATAAGTGAGTGCATGCCATGTGTGTTCTTTTGTGATTGGGTTACCTCACTTAGGATGATATTTTTCAGTTCCACCTGTTTGCCTAAGAATTTCATGGACTTATTGTTTTTAATAGCTGACTAGTATTCCATTGTGTAAATAAACTACATTTTCAGTATCCATTCCTCCATTGAGGGACATCTGGGTTCTTTCCAGCTTTTGGCTATTATAAATAGGGCTGCTATGAACATAGTGGAACATGTGTCCTTATTACATGCTGGAGAATCCTCTTGGTAGATGCTCAGGAGTGGTATAACAGGGTCTTCCAGTAGTATCATGCCCAGTTTTCTGAGGAAACACCAAACTGATTTCCAGAGTGGTTGTCCACCTTGCAATCCCAGAAGTGGAGGAGTGTTCCTCTTTCTCCACATCTTCGTCAGCACCTGCTTTCTCCTGAGTTTTTGTTGTTAGCCATTCTGACCGGTGTAAGGTGAAATCTCAGGGTCTCCACATAAAACCAGACAAACTGAAACTAATAGAAAAGAAACTGGGAAAGAGCCTAGGCTCTAAGATCAAGAATTGACAAATGGGACCTCATAAAATTACGAAGTTTCTGTAAGGCAAGGGACACTGTCAAAAGGACAAAACAGCAACCAAAAAATTGGGGAAAGATCCTTATCAACCCTATATCCAAAAGAGGGTTAATATTCAATATATACAAAGACCTCAAGAAGGTAGACTCCAGAGAACCAAATAGCTCTATTAAAAATGGGGTACAGAGCTAAATAAAGAATTTTTACCTGAGGAATATCAAATGGCTGAGAAGCACCTAAAGATATGTTCAACATCCTGAGTCATCAGGGAAGTGGAAATCTGAGTCAGAGTTTTGGTACCTTATCAACCAGGGCTTGGGGTCAGAGACAAATAGCTAGTGGGTACCAAGATAGATGCCTGGCATGAAATGGAGTATCTTTACCTGTCACAATAGCAAGAACTTGTCCCAGTGAGTTAAATGCATACTTCTTTCCTCAAAT
Organism: Tokudaia muenninki; assembly: GCA_036184385.1. Taxonomy (NCBI): domain Eukaryota; kingdom Metazoa; phylum Chordata; class Mammalia; order Rodentia; family Muridae; genus Tokudaia; species Tokudaia muenninki. The sequence continues at coordinate 63,526,776 of BTHS01000023.1, read as the reverse complement.
TTGGAAATATGTTTTTATTTTCAAAAGATATAGCAGGAGCAAATAGTTTTTTATGAATTTGAAGCCAACCTTGCTTGAATATATAGTATATTCCTGAACAACCTGAGACTTTGTCCAAAAAAACATATGCAGAGCCCGTAATTCAGAGACGGTCCAAGCACATTATTTGCAGGTTTAGTCTGTTCTTTTTCTCCATACAGTGCTTTTATTTTTAATTTTGGCCAATATTTTTATTTATTAAAAATGTATTTTCATGTTTTGTGTTTTGTTTTGACAGAATTTCTGATGGTCTAGTGAGAAATGTTCTATTGACTTCTTTAAGTAATCCTGTAAATTATGCACAAATGCATCATTTTTACAAGAAATTTAAGTATCATTACTAATATCAAATTTATCTATCAATCTATCAATAAATCTATCTTTCTCTTTCTTTCTTTCTTTCTTTCTTTCTTTCTTTCTTTCTTTCTTTCTTTCTTTCTTTCTTTCTTTCTTTCTTTCTTTCTTTCTTTCTTCTTTCTCTGCATCTTCCTCAGGTACAGTGGAGTTGGGCACAGGCAACGACAGCACCGTTAGCTATTTAATCCTTACAGGCTTTTCTGACCAGCCCCAGCTGGAGACAGTCCTCTTTGCCATCATCCTGCCCACCTACCTCCTGACCCTGCTGGGCAACAGCACCATCATCCTGGTGTCCAGGCTGGACCCACACTTGCACACCCCCATGTACTTCTTCCTCACACATCTGTCCTTCCTGGACCTCAGCTTCACCAGTAGCTCCATCCCACAGCTGCTCTTTAACCTCAGCATTCTGGACAAGACCATCAGCTATGTGGGCTGTGCTCTGCAGCTGGTCCTGTTCCTGGGCCTGGGGGGTGTAGTCATAATCATTGTTACCTTGCTGTGGGTATTGCAGGGTAGACCATTTCCTCTGCGAAATGTCAGCCCTCATCAGGATGGCATGTACCTACACATCTGTCATTGAAGGCATTGCCTTCATTCTGGCGATAGGAATCATGCTATTGCCCTGGTGTTCATCTTGGTCCCTTATGGCTACATCGTGAGGCCATATTGCGAAACCTCTCAGGTCCAGGGCAGCAGAAGGCATTCAACACCTGTGGCTCTCACTTCACTGTGGTCTTGCTTTTCTATGGGAATATCATCTACATGTACATGCAGCCAGGGAACAGCTCCTCCCAGCATCAGGGCAAGTTCCTCACCTCTCTCCTCAATCCTATGATCTACATGTTCAGGAACAAGAAGGTGAAGGGGTGCTCAGCAGACTGACTTGGGGAAATGTAAGCTTAATAGAGAAATTATAATCAACAGCAAAGCTGGGAACTCCCAATAGGTTAAAACCTTACAGAGGTTGGGATAGTTAACCATGTTCAATACCACTAGCACCTGTCTGAATTGAAGCAGAGTTCATTGCAGACTTTAGGCACACTTTGTTGTCTTATGTGAGAATTGTGGAAGAGTGTGTGGGTTCTAGGATACTAAAGCAGTATGTATTGATGTCTGGTATGCTGACCATTTCTGATGCACAAAGCCAACATGCCATGCAGAGGAAGGCCAGGAATGAGGACTGTGTTGTGTTCTTAAGTCAGTGTGGTAAAGAGATTGAGTAACTGACTGAGAGACATGGGATTTCCTTGACACAGATGCTCTGAGCATTTAGTCTTCACAGACAGCACCATATGTTGTCCTGGGAGGCTGTCAACACCAACAAGATATTTCTTTAACTCAGCCCTCACTATATTCTACCACAAGATCTTTTCCTGGCTTGATGGGCTTTCTGTAACTTCCGACCACTTCCTGATACAACAGCATCATAGGTGAAACTTTAATTCTTTTTAATTACAATTGTTCATTTTTCAGGTGTACTTGCCTTACCTCATATGTCGGGGTCAGAAGACAACTCTAATGGGAGTTTATGCTTTCTGTCAACCATATGTGTTCTGGGGATGAATTCAGATCATCACAAATGGCCATAAAACAATATATTTACAGAACCATCTCACCAGCATGGAGAGACTGTTCTCTTCTTGGAAGTGTTTACAATGTAGAATCAAACATCCAATCAGAGTACAGGTTACAGAATCTGTGAAATGTATCTGCTGCTGTGTGTGCTGGCGACTATGAGTAAGTGTAAAGGACAAAGCTGCCATTCAACAATACATGAAAAATGAAGAGGTAAGGGGTGCCCAAGGGATAGGGAAGGCTTGACAGGGACATGCAGGGGACAGCTCTGAGGTGGTGTTTCATCTGTGTGATGAAATGAAAGACCCCAGACATCTCTATTGTAGTAGGGAAGCTCATGTTTCTTCATGTCAGAATGATCTCAGACACTTTAAAAGACCGAGAAAATGGGAACACACTAAGAGAGGGTAGGAGTTACCAAACAGGAGAGTCTGATGTGTGAGACTGGAGAGTGGGATCTCTGAATACAATCACAGGACATTAAAGAGAAAATGAGTTATATAATGAGCATCACAGTTTTCCAGAGCTCTCCCTGCTGCTTGTGAGTGGATACAGTGGAGGCTACAGGTTCAAGGTACAAACACAGAGAGAAGGGAGAGAAAAGGGAGAGCAGAGGCCTATGGGGAATATGCTCGGTATGTGGTATTTACATGTACAAACATGTCATAAAGCAAATGATGTAAGAGATAAGAGAGAATATTTGCATTTGTGGAGACTGTGCCTTGCCTTCCAAGCTTTTTCCTGTGCCTTTCTACAGTGTAGGAAGTGGTTACTAGCTGAAGTGTGGGAGATGCTGATCCCAACATGGGGTAGATTGGTGGTTTGAAGAGTGGGAAGAAAGCCCAATGTTTTCTTCACTGAGACCAAAACTATTTTTAGGCCTTGTTTTGTTCTGATTTTTTTTTTTTTGCCACTTTTCTCTGTCCTTTCAGCATTTGGTGAAACCTTTCCATGCGGTATGCCAATTTCTCTCTGGATATATAAACAGTGAAGTCTTTGGGGGCCTGAGATTTACAAATGCATGTGGCCGAAAACAAATAGGTTTATATATATGACTTAGAAAACAGAGATTGTGTAAGTGCGGTTTGCAAATGACTTATCCATAGCAGGGAACTCAAAAATCCTAGAGCAGACTGATGTGTGTGACAAAGGCACATGCAGAAACCATCTGTGTAAGTCAGTTAGCATGTGCAGACCTAATGTGTTAATAAATGCTTGTCATTTTGTTACTGGAGGGGTGGGAGCAGGGAACCAAAATTGGCTCCATAATTACTTTAAAACCAGCACAGCACAATGAGACACTCCCTCAAAAAAAAAAAAAAAAAAAAAAAAAGAGGGAGAGAGAATAGAGAGATATCTGAAGAGCTGAGAGCAATTACTACTCTTGCAGAAGACCTGGGTTCAATTCCCAGCACGCAGATAGTGGTACACAATGGTGTGTAACTCCAGTCACAAGAGATTTGATTCCCTCTTCTGGCCTCTGTGGGCATAAGACACAAAAGTGATACACAGACGCACTTGCAGGCAAAACAGCCATACATATATATTTAAAAATATTTGAAAGGTTCACAAGTGTGTAGTTTCTGACACCATGATGGAGAAATGGTGCAGAGGTGTACCAGCTGATGCCAGTCTGTGCTGCAAGACAATAAGTTATACTTTTATTTAGCTTTAAAAATAAAAGCAACAAATATGTTATTTTGTTTGAATTCGTGCTTAAGTTCATTTGTTTTGAAGCAGGGTCTAATGTAGCCCAGGATGCATGCAACCCCACTGTGAAGTGGAGAATGGCTTAGAACTTCTGATCTTTCCACATTTGCCTCCCAAGTGCTGAGATTACAGATGTATGTCAACATGCTTGTGTAAAAATAGGAACTCTGAGTATTGCAAATAATAGTTGTGGACTTTTAAAAAGGAAAGAGGAGCCTCAACTCTTAAGCTATTATATTTCAGAAAGTGGTTCTGTGCTGTTTTTTTTTATATCTCCTCAGGAAAATTTTATTCTTGTGAATAACATTTTTTCCATATAGTAATTATCATGAAATTATAAAGCTATTAAGTATTTAAAGAATAAATAGAGAGTCTCAGCAGTTAAGGAAACTGATAACTCTTCCAAAGGAGCCAGGTTCAATTCCAAGTACTCACAGGGTAGCTTACAACCATCTGTTGAATCCAGGGCATCTGACACCCTCTTTTCTTTTCAGACACCAAGCACATACATAGAACATGGAATCACATGGAAACAAACACCCATACATTTATAATAAAAGAATAAATAAACAAAACATAACCAGGGAAAGTAATACGACTTATTAGAACACATCATACATCTACAAAAATGGATGAAGTTGGTATTGGTGACAAACCAAGCATTGCAAGTATTTTTATTGCCCATGTAAGCCAGCTACACTTGCAAACTTTGCATGTAACTAACTTTTTTCTTGGATAAGACTGTTTATGGCTTAGTATAGAAATTATGTCATAGAGGAATATTTATACACATAAATATTACACATTAGTTACTGGCTGAACTTAAAATTTTAATTTAAACATAGAAGGAAAAGAACTAGTAGTAAAATTAAGAGAAAATATAAACAGAAGGGGATTGAAAGATTTTTCTTAGCTATACTTAAAAAGAGAAATGTGCATAAACCCAAACATCAAATGTGTGGCGGTGGTAGCAGTATATCAATGGGTCATTAGGTAATGAGGTTAAAAACTCATTGAGTGTGGCGGTGGTAGCAGTAAATCAATGGGAAATTAGTTAATGAGGTTAAAAAAACCCATTGAATGTGGAAGAAACCATAAAATTCATGGCTAATGGGAAGAGACAGCATGAATAACATGTCTGATAAGAAAAAAAGGAAAAATAATAATTTTAACACTGCAATGAAGAAGTGCAATGAAAACCAGAAAAAAGAATGTGTAAACAACAGAAAGATACAAGAAAATGCTCTGCTGTTTAATTGTACATAATATTCATTTCAAGGTTAATGAAGCCCACTCTTCACCTATTACTCTACAGGTAAGTAACAATAAGGAATCTATAGCAAGAATAATATTTAATAATCATTTTTTTTCTTGAATCTGCTGTATTATCAAGAAAAATGTGTCATAGAAAAAGGTATGAGCTACCAGCCTCCCTTTGGCGACCTCTGTTCCGGGGATCAACTGCACTGAGGATACAGGTACCCAGGAACCCTCCAATATAACATTGCTTGGGACACAGCCTGTTGGGCTTCCATCTGCACCCAAGAGCGGGGCAGTGCTGCGGTCGTCTGGGCGCCAGCTCTGCTGTGGGTCATCTGCCCTGCAGAGTGATCTGTGCCTAGAGAGTGCAGAGTGCACTCCACCTTCATTGCTCCAGCAACAGGGCAACTCAAAACTCCAGACACAGAGACAATTAAGCATAATATCGCTTGGGTCTCAGCCAGCTTGTGTGCTCCCTGCTCCCAAGAGCTGGGCAGGTCTGTGGTAACCTATGCACAGGCTCTGCTGTGTGACTTCTGACCTGCAGAGGGACCCCCTGCTCTGGGAGAGATCACAGCCCCACAGGGCAGGAGCCTACCAGGCTCCCTTTGGTGACCTCTGTTCCAGGGATCTACTACACTAAGGATACAGGTACCCAGGGACTCCCCCCCCAATATAAATAACATCGCTTGGGGCAAGGCACATAAGGGTTCCAAAGTCACTCAGGAGCAGGGCAGGCCCCCGAAATCGGAGCCAGGGGAATCCCAGTAATCCAGGGGGATCAGAAATAGCCTTGCAGGCTCACAGGAGGTCCAATCAACAGCCAGTGAAAGCAGGATCAACTAACACCAGAGGTAAACAGATGGCAAAAGGCAAACATAGGAACTTTACTAACAGAAATCAAAGTAATATGGCACCATCCGAACAGCAGCAAGTCCTGGATACCCCATCACACCAGAAAGACAAGATCTGGATTTAAAATCACTTCTCATGATGCTATTAGAGGATTTCAAGAAGGACACAAATAAATCTCATAAAGAATTACAGGAGAACATTAATCAATGGGTAGAAGCCCTTACAAAGGAAACACAAAAATCGCTTAGAGAAATACCGGAGAACTTGGGTCAACAGGCAGAAATCCTGAAAGAGGAAATGCAAAAATATCTTAAAGAAATACAGGAAAATACAAACAAACAAGTGAAGGATCTGAGCAAATCCATCGAGGATCTAAAAATGGAAGTAGAAACAACTAAGAATTCACAAAGGGAGACAACTTTGGAGAGAGAAAACCTTGGGAAAAAAATCAGGAGTCATAGATGCAAACATTAACAATAGAATAAAAGATATGGAAGAAAGAATCTCAGGTGCTGAAGATACCATAGAAAGCATAGACTCAACAGTCAAAGAAATGCAAAATGCAAAAAACTTGGAATCCAAAACATCTAGGAAATCCAGGACACAATGAGAAGACCAAACCTAAGGATTGTAGGTATAGATGAGAGTGAAGACTTGCAACTTAAAGGGCCAGTAAATATCTTCAATAAAATTATGGAAGAAAACTTCATTAACCTAAAGAGAGAGATGCCAATGAACGTACAAGAAGCCGATAGAACTCCAAACAGACTGGACCAGAACAGAAATACCTCCCACCACATAATAATCAAAACATCAAATGTACTAAACAAAGAAAGAATATTAAAAGCAGTAACAGAAAAAGGCCAAGTAACATATAAAGGAGACCCATCCGAATCACATCAGACTTCTCACTAGAGACTATGAAAGCCAGAAGATCTTGGATAGATCTCATGCAGACACTAAGAGAACACAAATGCCAGCCTAGACTACTATACCCAGCAAAACTCTCAATCACCATAGATGGAGAGACCAAGATATTCCATGATAAAACCAAATTTACACAATATCTTTCCACAAACCCAGCCCTGCAAAGGCTAATAGGTGGAAATCGCCAATACAAGGAGAGAAACATCACCCTGGAAAAAACGAGATAGTAACCTTCTTGCATCAAACCCAAAAGTAGCTAACCACTCAAACATAAAGATAGAGTCAAGAATAGTAGGTTGCAATAATTACTATTCCTTAATCTCTCTTAATATCAATAGTCTCAATTCCCCAATAAAAAGACATAGACTAACAGACTTGATACTCAAACAGGACCCAGGATTTTGGCGTGCAGGAAACGCACCTCAGTGTCAAAGACAAACACTACCTCAGAGTAAAAGGCTGGAAAACAATTTTACAAGCAAAGGGTCCCAGGAAACAAGCCAGAGTAGCCATCCTAATATCAGATAAAATTGATTTTCAACCTAAAGTCATCAAAAAAGACACAGAAGGACACTACATACTGATCAAAGGAAAAATCCACCAAGAACTCTCAATTCTGAATATCTATGCTCCAAATGCAAGGGCACCCTCATTCATAAAAAAAACTTTACTAAAGCTCAAAGCACACTTCCCAGCTCACACAATAATAGGGGGTGACTTCAACACCCCGCTCTCTGAAATGGATCGTTCAGGAAAGCAGAAACTAAACAGGGACACAGTGAATCTAATTGAAGCCTTGGACCAAATGGAACTAACAAATATATATATAGAACATTTCATCCTAGAGCTAAAGAATACGCCTTCTTCTCAGCACCTCATGGTATCTTCTCCAAAATCGACCATATAATTGGTCACAAATCAGACCTCAACAGATATAAGAAGATAGAACTAATCCCATGCCTCCTATCAGATCACTATGGAATAAGGGTGGTCTTCAATGGCAACAAAAACAACAGAAAACCCACATACACATGGAGGCTGAACAATGCTCTACTCAATGATAACTTGGTCAAGGTGGAAATAAAGAAAGAAATCAAAGACTTCGTGAAATTTAATGAAAATGAAGGTACAACATACCCTAATTTATGGGACACAATGAAAGCAGTGCTAAGAGGAAAATTCATAGCCCTGAGTGCCGCCAAAAAGAAATGGGAGACAGCATTCACTAGCAGCTTAATGGCACACCTGAAAGCCCTGGAACAAAAAGAAGCAAATACAGCAAAGAGGAGTAGAAGGCAGGAAATCATCAAACTCAGGGCTGAAATCAATCAAGTAGAAACAAATAAAACCATAAAAAAAATCAACAAAACAAGGAGTTGGTTCTTTGAGAAAATCAACAAGATAAATAAGCCCTCAGCCAGACTAACCAGAGGGCACAGAGACAGTATCCAAATTAATAAAATTAGAAACGAAAAGGGAGAGATAACAATAGAAACTGAGGAAATTCAAAAATCATCAAATCCTACTACAAAAGCCTGTATTCAACACAACTAGAAAATCTGGATGAAATGGACAATTTCCTAGACAGATACCAAATACCAAAATTAAATCAGGATCAAATAGACCATCTAAACTATCCTATAACCCCTGAAGAAATAGAAGTGGTCATTGGAAGTTTTCCAACCCAAAAAAGCACAGGTCCAGATGGTTTTAGCGCAGAAATCTATCAGACCTTCAAAGAAGACCTAACACCAATACTCTTCAAACTATTCCACAAAATAGAAACAGAAGGAACACTACCCAACTCGTTCTATGAAGCCACAATTATGCTAATACCAAAATCACACAAAGATCTGACGAAGAAAGAGAATCTCAGGCCAATTTCTCTTATGAATATCAACGCAAAAATACTCAATAAAATTCTTGCCAACCAAATCCAAGAACACATCTAAACGATCATTCACCACAATCAAGTAGGCTTCATCCCAGGGATGCAGGGATGGTTCAATATAAGGAAGTCCATCATTGTAATCCACTACATAAACAATCTCAAAGAAAAACACCACATGGTCATTTCATTAGATGCTTAAAAAGCATTTGACAAAATTCAGCATCCTTTCATGTTAAAGGTCTTGGAAAGATCAGGAATTCGAGGCCCATATCTAAACGTAGTAAAAGCAATTTACAGCAAACCGGTAGCCAACATCAAACTAAATGGAGAGAAACTTGAAGCAATCCCACTAAAATCAGGGACTAGACAAAGCTGCCCTCTCTCTCCATATCTTTTCAATATAGTACTTGTAGTTCTAGCTAGAGCAATTAGACAACAAAAGGAGGTCAAAGGGATACAAATTGGAAAGGAAGAAGTCAAACTATCACTATTTGCAGACGATATGATAGTATACTTAAGTGACCCAAAGAACTCCACCAGAGAACTCCTACAGCTGATAAACAACTTCAACAAAGTGGCTGGATATAAAATTAACTCAAGCAAGTCAGTAGCCTTCCTATACTCAAAGGATAAGCAGGCTGAGAAAGAAGTAAGAGAAATGATACCCTTCACGATAGCCACAAACAATATAAAGTATCTTGGTGTGACTCTAACCAAACAAGTGAAAGATTTGTATGACAAGAACTTAAAGTCTCTGAAGAAAGAAATTGAAGAAGACCTCAGAGGATGGAAAAAACTTCCATGCTCATGGATTGGCAGGATTAATATAGTAAAAATGACCATCTTGCCAAAATCAATATACAGATTCAATGCAATCCCCATCCAAATCCCAACTCAATTCTTCTTAGAGTTAGAAAGAGCAATTCAAAAATTCATCTGGAATAACAGAAAACCCAGGATAGCTAAAACTATTCTCAAGAGTAAAAGAACTTCTAGGGGAATCAATATCCCGGACTTCAAGCTGTACTACAGAGCAATAGTGTTAAAAACCGCATGGTATTGGTACAGTGACAGGCATGTAGATCAATGGAACAGAATTGAAGACCCAGAAATGAATCCACACTTCTATGTTCACTTGATCTTTGACCAAGGAGCTAAAACCATCCAGTGGAAAAAAAGATAGCCTTTTCAAGAAATAGTGCTGGCTCAACTGGAGGTCAACATGCAGAAGAATGCAAATTGACCCATTCTTATCTCCTTGCACTAAGCTCAATTCCAAGTGGATCAAGGACCTCCACATAAAACCAGACACACTGAAACTAATAGAAAGGAAACTAGGGAAGAACCTTGAACATATGGGCACAGGGGAGAATTTCCTGAATAGAACTCCAATAGCTTAAGCTCTAAGATCAAGAATTGACAAATGGGACCTCATAAAATTACAAAGTTTCTGTAAGGCAAAAGACACTGTCAAAAAGACAAAGTGGCAGTCAACAAACTTGGAAAAGTTCTTTACCACCCCTACATCCAACAGAGGATTAATATCCAATATATACAAAGAACTCAAGAAGTTAGACTCCAGAGAGCCAAGTAACCCTATTAAAAATGGGGTACAGAGGTAAACAAAGAGTTCTCACCTGAAGAATATCTAATGGCTGAGAAGCACCTAAAGAGATGTTCATCATCCTTAGTCATTAGGGAAATGCAAATCAAAACAACCCTGAGATTCTATCTCACACCAGTCAGAATGGCTAAGATCAAAAACACAGGAGACAGCAGTTGTTGGCGAGGATGTGGAGAAAGAGGAACACTTCTCCACTGTTGGTGGGATTGCATGCTGATACAACCACTTTGGAAAGCAGTCTGGCGGTTCCTCAGAAAACTGGGCATGACACTACTGGAGATTCCGGCTATAGCACTCCTGGGAATATACCCCGAGGTTTTACCTGCATGCAATAAGGACACATGCTCCACTATGTTCATAGCAGCCTTATTTATAATAGCCAGAAGTTACAAAAAACCCAGATGTCCCTCAATGGAGGAATGGATTCAGAAGATGTGGTATATTTACACAATGGAATACTACTCTGCAATTAAAAACAATGAACTCACGAAATTCCTAGGCAAATGGTCAGAAGTTGAAAATATCATCCTTAGTGAGGTAACCCAATCACAAAAGAACATACATGGTATGCAGTCTCTGATAAGGGGATATTAACCCAGAATCTCGTAGTACCCTAGACACAATTCACATATCAATAGATTTCCAAGAAGGTTTCCAACAAGATAGAAGGAGAGACCCCTGGTCCTGGAAAGACTGGATGTGGGGAAATGCCAGGACAGAGAAGCGAGAGGGGGTTGAATGGGGAATAGAGGGAGGGAAAGGGGGTTATGGGACTTTCGGGGAGGGAGGGAGGAAAAGGGAAAGGGGAAATGATTTGGAATGTAAATAAAAAAAACTTAGAAAAAAAAGAAAAGAAAAAGTTATGAATATTAAAACTGGCTCCCTGTACAGTATAACATGAAAAGACTTATCTAGAATTGATTGGGTAGAATCTTTACAATTAATTCAGTAAATATTATCAAAGGCTATATTTGTAGTGAAGCTTTTTCTTAGAAGATTAATATTGTCTCAAGCTAAAAAGACAAAAGAAAAAACAGGCATTTGTTCTAATAGATTAAAAATTAAACATGTTACTGAGCAAACTAGGAATATAGTCGGGATAATTTCAAAGATCCAGTTTTTACAATGCTGATATGATGTTGCTACTTATTGAGAAATGGGACAAACTTCAGTATACAGTCAATATTAAACAAATTCATACATTTTTCTCTTCTAATTAAAAACTATAGCTCCATTAGATTATCAGAAACATTTTTGAAGCAGGAAAAGATTGCCCTTTGCCATTCATCCAACTTCTTGTCCAAGCTGAGACACAGTGAACTATGTTTTTATTCCAACATCAAATGGAGTTTGGCTTTCACAAACATGACTCTCTGACATCAAGGATCATGATGAACATTTGAATTCTGTCTTTGGGAATATGTGACACAAGCCCAATCCTAGATTATATAATTCATTGAAATACCATATTTATGGGGTTCCTAATATCTGCATTTTGCAGCTCATTACTTATGTTTCTGTGCAGATGTACCTGTTCAGAGTATGTAATGGAATATGTTTTTAAAAAAATTTATCAGCTTCATTTATGGTGAAAATATATTTTGAATATTAATTCTGACCTCTTTTAACTTCTACTGTGCAGTGCAAACATGGGATCTAAGAAAGTGTTGTCTCTCCTCTATGTAATGTGTTTATTTAATTGTGAACAAGAGACCTGATTTTCCCAGAAGGATTCTGAAAGAATGCCTATGAGGTCCAATTTTCCACAGGCAGCCAGAGCATTTAAGACCTTGAAAGTTTTCCATTGATGCCAAAATGATATTTCTTTTCCACCTAAGCCTTCAATGTTAAGTGAGATTTATTTTTTTGAGGCAAAAAACCAACTACCTTACTAATTCACTGTGTGTTGACAGTTTCCAAATGTGCAGGGAAACACAGGTTTTAGAAGCCAGGGTTTCTTTTTCTTTATATACAGATTAAATAGCTTGATTCACTGGATGTTCACACTGTATGTGAAAGGTAATGTTGGAGGCATAGTTGTGACTTTCTACCTGTTATCTCTAGGTGTCTTTTCTTTCTCTATATTTTTTGGCAGCTTCATTTTCCATTCTTACTTAGTATTCCATTCTTGAGGAGAAATCCTAGAACAGTGAGATGTGTATATCTATTATACAGTAGCTCATGATGTAGTTAAAATTATTTTAGAGTTAATTTTATAAAAAGACAGGTAGTCCACACATCTAGTCATCTGGAGGAAAAGGTCACCATGATCCTCTTATTAAAAAGTTCAGCTTGATGAAAGATGGAATTCTGGCTTGGTCATGGCATAACCCCTTAGCTGACCAAGGAGCCTTGTAGTCAAGGAATTACTGAAGTAAAGCCAAATTCTCTGATGAGTTTGCAGTTGATCTTGTTGAGGAGACCTGATAGCAGTGGTGCTCTTGCTGGTGAAGGTATGTATTGGGATTACTGGGTAAAGTGGATTGTTCTACCTGTAATTCATATCCTTGAACTGAATCAACTCCTGGCTAAATGCACATTCCAGTAATCACTTTAAAACATATCTGTGAGGTCTATGTGTATGAATGCTGTCCATTGGTATTCTTGAACATTTAACCCTTCTCACAAACAGAAAGAGACTGGGGCTCTCCCAGTTCCAGGTGACAAGATTGCCATAAAATATGCCATTTCGCCACATAGTTAGAATATTTTATCATTTCAAAATTATGGTTTAATTTATTAATTACAGAGGTGCAATGTGATAATTTGACACACATGTACAGTGTAGAAAGCGTGCATGAAGAAATATCAGGCTAGTGGATATGTTTTATACTTATTCTAAATGACCTCATACAGACTCTTATTGGGTAAAAGATGTGGTTGTGACAGGGATTCACAGGAGTAAAGAGCTCAGGTGTGCCCACTGCTCTGGGCTGCCACAGCAGACTCTGTCCTCCAAAAGAAAGTGGTCATATCTAAAACACATTGTGTATGTGATTGCCTGGGGAGGGTTCCTGAACCAGGGTTGCTGCTGCTGCTGCTGTTGCTGCTGCTGCCACAGACTAACTTTTGTCTTTAGAGGATGAGAAACTGAACTAGGTGATTTCTAACATATTGAACAAAAACAAAACTTCTGCTCTTACTGTAATGAAGAGAAAGGAAAATTTACCTTTTCCAATCTCACAGCATTAAAAAATCACTTTAACATATGTAAGGATTCACCAGGCAATGACTAAGCTTCTAATGATGGAAGCCAGGGCTGGTCTGGTCTTGGTGACACAGCCTCTATCCCAGCACTCAGGAAAGTCAGGAAAGGATTGAAAATGAAGAATCTGAGCTACTGAGCAAGATGAGTGAGACCTAGCCTTACAAAACAATTACTGAGGTGTACCTCAGGGTGACAGTGCTTGCCAAAGCCAGGCATTTGGTCCCAGTAACACACATTCGTGCAGGCACACATGCACACACCCACGCATGCACACACATGCACACACATGTGGAGTATAGAACAAGTGGCATGCCACACCTTCAGCAGTGACTACTGCCAGGCTCCTGATAACACCTGATACTTGCGGTACTTGAGGAGCAAACTGAAACTGAACAGTCTAACATTTTATTGTCTTAAGGAATATCGGGGAGATGTGGGATAACTGAAGTCTTTATAGAAAAAGAAATAACCATGTTGGGTGTTGCATTATTAATTTCTCTTTAATTATCTTTTATAAATCATATTTTGAGAGTTTGAAAAATGTTGTCTATTCCTCTGCTACTTGAAAGTAGTCTACTTGCTTCATGCAACAGATGAATAAAATATGTATAATGTAATAAAATACTTAGTATAATTCACATGATGTTTTCTTGTTTTATGTAATCCTCTTGTAGACATACTACATCTTCTTAATGTTTACTTTGCACAATGATCGCAGCACTGTGTTCATTTCCTATACACATTCTGTGTTTTGATTTCCTAATACTCTCCTGTAAATACTTTGTTCACATGGATAACAAAACTGAGTGAGTGAATGCTGTCTGTCACAGGAGACCTGACTCCAGCCTCTCACGGGAAAGGATCTGCAGCAGGTATAGAAGTTTTGCTGAGAATTACATAACTGCTAATTTGGTGATTATTTAAATTTTGTTCTGTGATCTCAAAAATGTTTATTCTTATTTCCTCAGTTATAACTTACAAACAACTTTGATTCAAAAGTAAGACTAAATACCCCATCCACGTATAAATGGTAAGGTCAGAGAATCCAAAGTCCTATTTCAAAGCTAAATGTGTCAGGTATGCATGGAAACAGCAAAGTCTTGCATTAATGCATATGACACAGCAGTTTAAGCAAAACTAAAACCATCAAAAATAACTGAAAAGGACTATTTATAATAATGTATATATGAAAGTTTAATATACAGGGTAGAAGAAAGAGTGCCCTAAAGCTATTCAGGAAAACTACCCTATGTAAGTTTTCATTTCCTCTTAAAGGACAGTCCTCAGCAGGCCATGCCCTTTCCAGATTGGATCTGCTTTGATGGTTCAATCTAATCCATGGGGACAGGAAACCACAGCTGTGGGACAGACTTCACCTTGGTTGGTCTTTTCCAGTATGGACACATGGACAACTTCCTCTTCACAGTCATCGCCATTCTCTTTGCAGTGGCTCTCATAGGCAACATCACACTTGTCCACCTCATCAGGCTGGATCGAAGACTCCACACCCCCATGTACTTCCTCCTCAGCCAGCTCTCCATCATTGACATGATGTACATCTCCACCACTGTGCCCAAGATGGCAGCCAACTTCCTGTCAGACACCAAGACCATTTCCTTTCTGGGCTGTGAGATCCAAACATTTGTGTTTCTGACCCTGGGTGGGTCTGAAGCCCTCCTTCTGGGTTTCATGGCCTATGACAGGTATATAGCCATCTGCCAGCCCTTGCGCTACCCTGTGCTCATGAACTGGAAGTTCTGCTGCTCCATGGTAGCTCTTGCCTGGAGCAGCACCTCTGTAAATGCGTTAGTGCACACAGTGTATGTATTTCAACTTCCCTTCTGTGGATCTAGGATTGTTAACCACTTTTTCTGTGAGGTCCCATCTCTTCTGCCACTGGTATGTGAAGACACATCCCAATATGAGCATACAATCCTCGTGACTGGCCTTGTCGTTCTGCTATTACCCTTTCTGGCAATCATAGCTTCCTATGCTCGTGTGTTGGTTGTAGTATTCCAGATGGGTTCAGGGAAGGGACAGAGTAGAGCTGTGTCCACCTGCTCCTCACACCTGACTGTGGCCAGTCTGTTCTACGTCACAGGCCTCTCCACCTACACACAGCCACACTCCTTTCATTCTCCTGGAAGGGACAAACTGGTGGCTGTGCTCTACTCAATTGTCACCCCTGTTCTGAACCCGTTTATCTATAGCCTGAGGAACAAGGAGGTCATGGGTGCTCTGAGGAGAAAAATGGGATGATGGATAGTGACTCGGGACTTTGGGTTGCTCTGTGGACTGATTTGAAGGCTGGTATTGAACACTGCCTGGGTCAATATTTGGGTGGAAGCTCACCAAGTTTTCTCACTCACTGAACTAGAGCATGAAACTTTGGCCACACAGTGTCACCCTGAGTTGATAGTTTGACTGTGAATATTGGCTTTGAAGGAGATGGAAGGGCTTTTTTCCTGGCCCTGGCATCCCTGGATGCCTATTAGCCTAGGTGGGCTTTCCACAGAAACTTCTGTCATGATGTAAGGAACCATGGCTTCTCAAACTGTGGGAGTCAGTACAATTGCTTGTGATCTCTTTTTCAGGATGCTCTTTCTGAAGTGTATGAGTACAGGTGTGCATTTGCAAATATTTTATATCAATCTGAAATGTTTTACTGGTTTTGTTGCAGGTACAACTTTTAAAGTGAGTGGGTTTTTTTTTTTTGGCATGTTTTATGGGCAATTCTGTAATAAATATGGAAGGAGATAAGGTAATGCTTCCTTTGATGCTTTTGTGAGTATAATCACCTGAATAAGATTACTAATCTCTCCTAAGCAGTTTAATGATGTTTTGCTGACTTCCTTTATCAATACTGCTCCTCAAAATCCACAAATGGCTTTGTAATAAACATCATCAATAGATGTGTCTGTCAGTATGCATTCTGTCTCTTTCTATGAACACCTTTATGTAGGTCTCTCAGCAGTCATGCTAGCTCACGATAAAGACATTTAAACAAAAAGACACAGAATAGTCCTGATTTAAAAATTCATAGACAATTTCTGCATTTTGTCCATGGTTAATATACAATAAATGCTGATTGCAATACTGTTATTTCAAGAAAAATTCCTGGATATATATATATATATATATATATATATATATATATATATATATATATGTGTGTGTGTGTGTGTGTGTGTGTGTGTGTGTGTGTGTATATATATGTGTATATATAGTATGTAGTCCTGACTATCCCGGAGGTCCCTATGTGGACCAAACTAGTTTGGGGAATAATGTTGTATACCAGCATCCACAGATTTAACAACGAAAAACAATCACTGACTTTTATTTTTGTTATACTTTGAAGTTACAGATGCTTGTGAGCAACCATGAGGAGTGGAAAATCAAACCTGGGTCCTCTGGAGGAGCAGTCAGTGCTTTTAACGGCTGAACCATATCTCTAGGTCCTGTGCATTCTTAAAATATTCAAGTCATTGTCATGCTGTCCAAGATCTAATAAATGAAAACTTCTATGCACTTAAGTACTGGTGTAAGTAACATGATGAGTAATTTTCAGTGTTCAAATATATATGTTGAGAAGCTAGTGTGGTGTTGTAGCTGTTGATAGCACTGGCTCTTCTTCCAGAGGACTTGAGTTCAAATCCCAGCACCCTTGTAAGGTAGCTCACAAGTGTCTGTAGCTCCAGCTCCAGGGTACCTGAGACCTCTGACTTTCAAGAGCACTATATGCACATATCCATGGTCACACCCACACTTAAACATAATAACCATAAAAACAACAATAATAACAACAGCAATAATAATAATACATGATGGGAAATGTTTCAGAGATTCCTTGTTGTTTCTTTGTGATTGGTGCCAATAATTAGAGTGATAATTTCAATGACACATAGAAACAACTCTTCTTGGCATTAATAAAAATGAATTATATCTGTTGTCTCTGTGTGGCATCCTTTTCCCCTATCTGGGCTGACTTTTCTGGCCTCAGTGGAAGAGGATGCATCCTGCCTTGCAGAGACTTGATGAGCCAATGTGAAGCGTACCCAGGGCTCCCTCCCTTGCTCAGAGGAGAAGGGTAATTGGAATAGTAGAGGGACTGTGTGAGCAGGAAATGGGAGGGGCAGCAATCAGATGTAAACTGAATAAATATATTAAATAATGTAAACTAACCAAGTATTCCACAAGTTGTATGTTCATACATATGTATACATTATATATATACATTTATATACTTATATATGTATATGTTTCGTACTACATATGGATACATACATGTGTGTCATAATAATTAACAATGAAAGGAAGCTATCAAATTGAAACTGATAAATGTGGGTTTAGTTTGAGGGAAGAAAGTGAAGAGAAAATGTAATACTACTGAATTTCCCTTAAAAATATAGGAAAATTTTAAAATGAAAGGGAATTTATCCAGAGATATCTTACACAGGAGAAAAATAGAGCTCTCAAAAGACATGGGTTATTTATATAGAAGTTTAAGTGTCAGGTACAGGATACCTCTTTCAAATTGTCTTAGTTTTCCATTTCTGTGACAAAGAACCACTTGAGAGATGACTCAGTGGTTAAGAGCACTATGTGTTCTTCCAAAGGTTCAGTGTTCAATTTCTAGCAACAAATCACAGCTCACAACTCCCTGAAACTTTATTTCCAGGATATGTGACACCCTCACATTAATGCAGATAAAATAAAAGTAAAAAAAAAAAAATAGAAATTGCATCCTCCACGAATGGCTTGCTTTTGCTGTTTTATTTTCTTGTCATTAATGTAATCTATAAACTCACTCTAAACTGAGACTGAGGTTGCTAAGGATCTTCAATTCTCTGACCTCATGTGTACCCCATTTCTGTGATTCGAGGGTGATCTGTCCCTACAGCTCCTGCCTTTGAATTCTTGGTCCCCAGTGGCAAAGGTGTTTGGGAAGATTTGGAACCTTTATGACATGGAGCCTCAGTGAAGTCACTAGGGTGGGCCTTGAGGTCGTGGACCTTAGTCCTACTTCCTGTCCTGTGCTACAATGTGAAAAGCTATCCTCCTGTCTGAACCACCATGCAGTCCCTCCTGTCTTCTATGTCTTCCCAATCCTCATGGCCCTATTCCTCTGGGACTGCAAACCAAGAACCTTTCTCCCTCAAGTTGCTTCCATCAGGGTATTTTGTCACAGCACCAGGAAAAGAAACTAATACAGAAATTGGTACCAAGTGGAAGAACCATTGATGGAAAAAACCTGACTATCCAGGTTTTGGGACTTTGGTAGTGTCTTCTCCCTGGAATGGAAGATTTAGTTCTTTTAGGATACAAAAGCCTCAGTGTGGTAGAAGCAGAACTTAGTGCAGCATGTTGTGGAAGCTCAGAGACAAGACCTTTGAAAGAAATATGGGCAGTGGACACCTAGCTTATGACATTTCAGGGGAGAACAAATCTCTACCAGGAAGTAGATGGACCAAGGCATTCACATGATATTTTGACCAAGAATCTGGTTTCATTATGCCTATGTCCTAAGAACTTGAGTGATATCAGATGTAAGGATAAAGGACTGATTGTCTTGGCAGAATTTGGCGTGGGAACAAGCTTAAAGTTTATACAGAGTATGCTCAAGGAAGCAGCTGTAGTTGTTGAAGTGGTTAGTGCCTTAAACTTGGTGTTTGGCACAGTGGCAATGGAAAAGGTACCTTGATAGAAAATCCCAGCCCATCGAAGGCCAAATGTGCAAAGATGCAAGTTTATATGAAACAAGAAAAGCTGAGTCCTTGCTCTTGACAGCAGCTACCTAGGAGATGCTTCCCTGGGGTCAGTAGTGATGCAGCTGGGGGAGACTGTGCACACAGGTAAGTATTTGTGTGTGTGTGTGTCTCTCTGTGTGTGTGTGTTTCAGAGAGAGAGAGAGAGAGAGAGAGAGAGAGAGAGAGAGAGAGAGAGAGACAGAGAGAGAGACAGAGAGAGATACAGAGAGAGAGAGACAGAGAGAGAGACAGAGAGACAGAGAGACAGAGAGAAAGAGACAGACAGAGAGAGACAAAGAGACAAAGAAACACAGAGAGATTTTCTTCTTTTGTTTTTGTTGTTGTAAAATTATTCATTTCTTGTGTCACTTGGGTGGAGTTACCTTTTTTGTGGGGGTTTTCCTTCTAGTATCCTCTGTAGGACTTGATTAGTGGAAAGATATTGTACAAATTTAGTTTTGTCATCAGATATCTTATTTTCTCAATCTATGGTGATTGAAAGTCCTATTGGATATAGTAGTCTGGGCTAATAACTGTTGTCTCTTAGGGTCTACAAGACATCTACTCAGGACCTTCTGGCCTTTAGAATCTCTGTGAGAAATCAGGTGTAAATCTGATAGATTGCCTTTATATGTTCCTTGGCCTATTTCTCTTGCAACTTTTAATATTTTTTTTGTGTTGCACATTTAGTGTTTTGATTATTATAGCATGAGAGGATTTTCTCTTCTGATCCAATTTATTTGGTGTGCTGCAACCTTCTTGTACATGTAGATTTGGCATTTTCTTTGAGAGATTTATCAATATCTTCTCTCATATGATTTACAACTGAAATTCTCTCTTTCATCTCTTGAATTCTGTTGGTAACGCTTTCAACTGTATTTCCTGTTCTCTTTTCCAGGTTTTCCATCTCCAGGGTGACCTCACTGTTTGTTTGTTTTTTTAATTACTTCTATTTCCATTTTCAAGTATGGAACAGTTTTCCATACTTTCCTTCACCAGTTTGCTTGTATTTTTCTGATTTTCTTCATATATATTCATTTTCACTTTGAGGGTATCTATCTGTTTGATTGTATTTTCATGTATTTTTACAGGACTCATTTGTTTCCTCTTTAACGAATTCTATCATTTTAATAGAGGCATTTTGTTTAGATAACTAAAAAAAATTAGATGTTCAGAAGCATTCTGTATACAATGAAAGAGATCAAACCAGCTATTTTATCATGTGTTTCCTCTTCTTCATAACTAAGCAAAGAGTAAAAGGCATTCTTGTTTAAGGGAAAAGTCAGATAAATAGGCCAATATATTTTTCTTCCACACAACATGAACATCTACAAGAAATTTAGGTGTTAAATTGAAATTGTCAGTTGGCTTTTCATCACAAACAGCAGGCTATGGTACTATGTGAACATAATCCTCCTGCCTGAACCTTGTACAGTCAGCTATTTTCACTCGTGGGTAACACTGAGTAGTTGTTCCTGCACTGGAGCTAATCCATATGCCCCAATATTTTCTGCGCTCTTTGTCACAGGCAAAGAGTAACTCTGAAGACTGATACTTGTCTGTGCTTGTTGAGTCCATGAACTATATGGTATCTGCAGCACAGGGTTGATGCTCAGGTCTTCACAACAGGAGTGGTTGAATAGATGGAATTGGAATTCTCTGAAGCAATTTCCTCCAGCTCTTCTGCTGCTGCTTCTGGAAATTTGATCTTTGGCTTTGCCAGTTCCCCCATGTCTTCCTCAGGAAGCACACATTTCCATAGGCCATAATCTTTCTCACCACAGTTTGCCACAATCTTAATGTCCTATCTTCAGAACCACTAGCATAGAATTCACCATCAGGACTGAATCTCACACAGTGACCTTTGTAGGAGTCTATTCTCCACTATTTTAGGCACACTTAAACAGTTTAAAGCCTTCTCCACCCATAACTAGAAATTCCTTCTTCAAATGAAGAGATGCAGAATTGATGGTCTCAGGAGCTTCAAAGTGTTTAATTGGCCCCAGACTTCCTTGTTGTTATTCTAAGGAATGCCTTTAAACACCAACCTCGGTGCAATCAGGTTTGCTTCACAGGGGACTCAGAGGCAGAAAACATGGTCCTCCCCTTGCAGTGCTTTGCCTTGCACCTCCCACTGGTGCCCTTGCTCACTCATAAGCAGACACACATAGATCTGAGTTCTATGTGGCTCCCGTAGGAGGTCCACTTGTATGGGTTTTGATGCCAGGGAGTTGGTTTGTTACCAAACAGACACTCCAGTTTTCAATCCAGGTGAGCCTGGGTGGAGACAACCAGTCTGCTTAAAATACAAGGTCAAGAGTTAGAAGCAAAACAGGATTAACTTGTCTGTGGATATACCAAGGTATCCAATAAGGCTTGTGTAAAAGGAGCTGTATCACCAAGAAAGTGGCCTATGAGAACCAGGCATGGAATGTGGAGGTTTGAAAGAGGAATG
Organism: Tokudaia muenninki; assembly: GCA_036184385.1. NCBI lineage: Eukaryota > Metazoa > Chordata > Mammalia > Rodentia > Muridae > Tokudaia > Tokudaia muenninki. Next base: position 63,505,125 of record BTHS01000023.1, on the reverse strand, counting down.
TTCCCCAAAGGCTCACATGTTTAAGCACCTGGTCCCCAGAAGAAGGTGCTGTTTCAAAAGATTGTGGAATGTTCATGAGGAAGAACCTCACTGGAACAAATGGGTCACTGTGAGTATGTTGGGGGATGGTTTTGTGCAATGTGTATTTGCATGCTGATTTCTATGCCCAGACATCTGGTGGCAGTCCAGAAATTGGCATAGTCAGCCATCTCCAGCCTCTATATTATATAAAAAAATGTTTTGACCAACCATGATTGGTTAATAAGGTTTAGGCCAGCCAATTAGCGGGGTAGAATAGAATATGAAATGACTTCCAATCCCAGGTTGGAGGGTACCAAGGACAGAGGCAGACTAGAAAAGGACCAGGAGGAGAAAAGGTATGGAGAGACTATCTGGAGAGAACAAGAGAATTTGCCATGAGGTAATGATGAGAGAGCAGCCATGAGGACACACATGGACCCGAGGGAGTCAGGACCAGAAGCAGGTAAAGGACATTTGTCTGGGCATTAGTAGCCTTATCAGGTTAGAATAGCTCAGAACATGCCCAGGTTAGACTTGCAGCCTTTTATTAAAAATGCAAGGAACTATAACTGGATGGAGCAGGGCATAGAGACTCCAACAATTACTTTGGGAGCAAAAGAGTGTAGAAAACCCCAAAGAATTAGTCCAATAGGAATGAGCTTTGGGGTTGTGCAGCTTGGCCACATTCCTGTTCTCTGCATTGCTTTCTAAATACAGACTTCTGGACATTGTCATCCTGTCTCTTTCTTCTGCCTTGTCTTTCCCACCTTGATGGTCTATATCATTCTGGAGCTGTGAGCCAAAACACACCCTTCCTCTCTTAGGCTGCTTTGTCAGGATATTTTATCACAGCATCAGGAGAAGAAATAACACATATATGATTCTTAATTTGGAGTCAATCTTAATATATTTATGTTATCGGCAAATACATCATAATGGACAATTAGAAAATTTATTTTGTAGTATTTGGAAGAAAGAGACAAGCTGCTTATGCTGTCCATCATTCCTTTGTGAAGAGTATTTTTTCATGGTTGTTTCATTTTACTGTAGTAATGTTATTTATTGTCACAATGGTCTATTGTTTGTGCAAAGTATAATTTACTTATTGTGTGTGTGTGTGTTCATGCATGCATATGTGAACGCGCGCATTTGTGCCTGTATTCAAGAATGTATATGTGTTGGGTAAGAGGAGTGTGGAACCATGAACGCACACATAGACACCATGACACACACAGACACACACATATAGAGGACAGAAGAGGGTCATGTCTCTTCTTCTATCACTCTCCACTTCCTCCTTTGAGACAGAGACTCTCCCTGAACCTGGGGATCATGTTTGCTCAGCTAAACTGGACTAGTGAGCACCAGTCATCCTCCTGTCTCTGCCAAGCTAGCATCCAGGATACAGATGCTAGCAGGATACCAGGATGGTACATGGGTCCTGAAATGCCAGTGCTGGCCCTCCTGATTGCCCTAACTCTGCTGAGCACCTCGACAGCCCATGCTTTTGTTACTATTTTCTTCTGTAGCATTAACAAACCCCATCTGCAATCCCTAGGGATTTTCACACAGTGGACTGGGGGACTTCTCAGAATACACTTGACTTTGTTTTCTGCTTCCTTAGATAAGATCCAAAACAATCAATTGGGTTTTTTCACGTTCTAGATGTATCTTCAGCATAGATTTCCTCCCCAAACCCTTGGTTGTCAATCAGTGAATACGAATGTTCCTGCCATGGCACTGCTGTAACGTGTTACATTGTCCTGTGCTAGGAACCTGGGCACCAGCTGCCTGTGAGGCAGGCTGAACCCACATCAGCTTCCTCTGGGTCCCAACTCCAGTTGTCACTCTGCCCAGGCCCCTGCTTCTTCTCATTTTCCACCTGAGCAAAGGTCACTGATGTCATGTCAGTGTGCAAGGGCATTCATTCCATTCAATCGTACTGGACCTTCCTTCAATTAAATAACTTGTTTGCAACAGAGAGGGATTAAGTGGGCACTTAGAAACAGCCCAATCCATTCTCCATGGGATGCAATGAAGTGTCAGCACATTTGAGTGTATCCAGGACTATGGGAAGTTTGAGTCTACCTCACTTATCAAGTGTTTATCAGGGAGAGATGCTATAATATTGGAACATACCAAATCCTGGGTTATTCATCTCCTAAGATATGATACAATTGCTTTGGGTTATCTAGACCTTTCAGTTCATTATTTATGAGCAGCTGTGTGTATCTCCTATTAGGACCAGACTTTTCAATTTCCTATTGTAACTGCCACTAATTCGAACAAAAATTTTGAACATTAATTCTGAACTCTATTTTAAATGTTTTTCTGAAATGGAAGGCAGACAGTCGCTCTAATGAAACACATATTCTGTCACAGTGTGTTTAATTGTGGATGAGAGACTGGTTTTCCCAGAAGGACTGAGCCAGAACCCCTGTGAGTCCAACCTTCATCAGGTAGCCAGATCCTTGGAGACATTCAAAGCATTTGCCAGGGTGAGAAAAATAACAGTGATTTTATTTTAACTATACTTCCCACTCAAGTTTATAGTGCAGACTTAAAGGTGTATTTATATCAGGTCAAAGTAGTAACTTCCAAGTTCATAGAGTAAGTATAGTTCCTAGAATATGGTTGAAATTGGAGGCCAAGGGAGTGTAGCCTTTCTCCTTCAGAAGAATTGGCTCAGGTGGCTACATCCCTCAGAGCACATCACTTTCCTTTCCTATGTCTGTTTGGTAAAAATGATCCCAAATGTCATAATTTCACTTAAAAGTTCATTGAGGGGAGCTGGAGAGATGGCTTAGTGGTTAATAGCACTGACTGTTCTTCCAAAGGTCCTGAGTTCAATTCCCAGCAACCACATGGTGGGTCACAACCGTCTGTAATGGGATCTGACGCCTTTTTCTGGGGTGTCTGAAGACAGCGACAGTGTACTTACATATAATAAATAAATAAATCTTTTTTAAAAAAGTTCATTGAGGAAGTCACAGGTGTACTACCTAGTAATCACGTCTCAGTGGGAGTGAACTCAGAAAGTTAGCCTTTGTAGGATTTTTACCCTGGAAACTTTCTAGAGATAAGATTTATCTGCACCAAAAAAGGCAGTATAGACAATAGCTGAGTTGTTATTTAATGGGTTACTCTAGGAAATGACACACAGCCCATATCCCTAGAAATCTGGGAGAAAGGGCCATGATCAAAGCTCAGGATTGGTGGAGACCAGAAAGTTAGTTCTCAGCTCATTTCTTCAGCTGTCAAGGAGCCCTGCAGCCAATGAAGTATTGAAGTGAAGCAGAACTGAGTGAGAACTGTTGAGAAGGCACAACTTGTCCTACCCTGCTCAACAGATACATCTGACTGACATCACATTCTACAGCACACTGCATACTTTATTCGCTCATGTTCTGATTTTGAGTTATTCCAGGCTAGAAGCATTTCTAGGTATTGCTTTAACAACATGTGCATGGTGAAAGAGTGTGAAGCTAGGGTCCCCAGACTCTGAAGAGTGCAACCGTCTCACAGTTTTAAGGATGAGAGCTGGGGCTCAGTGTTCCCACATGGGAGCACAGGTATGGTAGTCTAGCAAATTCTCCGCTGAAGGAGCAGGTCCTGGCAGTCACAGGGTTCCTTCTTGGGATTTGTAAACACATCTCTTTCTTGTTGAGACCTCAGTTTTTGAAACTAAAGTTTTCCTTTAATTATATTCCACCATATTCCTGATATGCAGCACATTCTGTTGCATTTCTAAAATACTTTTAAAATAGCAAGATTTTAATTCACTGTTTACAGTAAATATTTGCATAAAACATGGTGCATTTAATTCTATCGTTGATTTGAGTTTTTTAACTTTCCTGGGAGAAAACTGCTATTTCCATGTCTCTAGTTGCACCATTTGTCCAGGTCCTGAGTACCTCCATGAGTTACTGTCCATGGGTAAATCATCTGATGGTAGAATGACTGACACATCTGTATTCAAATTCATACTAAACACTCATGTTAGTGATCTGTGTGCCTGGTGAGACTGTGAGAAAAGTCAGCACTATAATGGAGAGATCTCAAATCTGCTGCTCATTTTGTTGATAGTGGAGTCCTTGCTGAGTCTGTGATGATTAGGAAAAAATGCAGAATCACCTCATCTCTGTAAGGTTTCAGGCTAGCTGAAAATTCAAATAAACAGGGCTATGTGTGGCTGAACTTATGGTGCTGGCCTTAGCTGTGAACTCAGGCAAATAGGTGTGGATCACCACCCTAGAGCTGTTGGGCAAGACATTGCAATGTGCTTAGCATGACCTTTACAGTAGTGGGAGAAGCAGCTTCTCAGTGTTTTTTCTTCAATTAATTTTAATTGCAATTTACTCATCATTGAGGTAGAGTATGTTGACTTGTTTCATGGTAAACTTCAAGTTGTTAATTTATTCTATGTTGAGTTCAAGTAATCTACGCAGGACTAGAGATGCAGTTCATCTGGAAGAGTGTTCACCTATCCTGCAGCAAACCTTTGTTTGATCCGGCATTTCATACAGTGGGTGTGAGAGTGCACACTTGTAATCCTAACATATGGGTGGAAGTGGCAGGAGGATAACAAGATTGTGATTTTATGCTGCCTACAGGGTGCTCCAAAACCAACATGAGCTACACAAAATTGTGTCAAAAAAACTAAGTAAGCTTTTTAAAAAGCCCTTCCTCTGGTAAAAAGAGGTGATTGTGACATGAATCCCTTAGAAAGAACTCAGGGTGTTTGTATTCATGAAGATCTTGAGAGGGAAGAGCTTGCAGACCTCAAACATGAGAAATGTTCCAGGAGGAATGAAGAGGATAGAGAAGGTATCCCATGGCTTAATGCATGCATGCTACATACATGCACCCTCTGAAAGAGAAAAGTCTTAGATTAGAAAGTGTAACTATTACCTATTTTGAAAAATTAGAATAAATAAAAATAACTAAAAGAACTGTTTTTCAATAGATCAATGTCTAAAACAAGAATAGAAGAGAGTGCCTTACAGCTAGTAATGAAATGTATCCTAAAGAACAGTCCTAACCAAACCTTGCCCTTTCCAGATTGGATCTGCTCTGATGGGTCAGTCTAAGCCATGGAAACAGGAAACCACAGCTGTGGGACAGATTTCACCTTGGTTGGTCTTTTCCAGTATGGACACCTGGACACCTTCCTCTTCACAGTCATCGCCATCCTCTTTGCAGTGGCTCTCATAAGCAACATCACACTAGTACACCTCATCAGTCTGGACCAAAGACTCCACACTCCCATGTACTTCCTCCTCAGCCAGCTCTCCATCATCGACATGATGTACATCTCCACCACTGTGCCCAAGATGGCAGCCAATTTCCTGTCAGACACCAAGGCCATTTCCTTTCTAGGATGTGAGATCCAAGTCTTTGTGTTTCTGACCCTTGCTGGATGTGAAGCCCTCCTTCTGGGCTTCATGTCCTATGACAGGTACATAGCCATCTGCCAGCCCTTGCACTACCCTGTGCTCATGAGCAGGAAGATCTGCTGCTCCATGGTTGCCGGTGCCTGGAGCAGCAGCTCCATCAATGCTTTAGTGCACACAGTGTATGTATTTCAACTTCCCTTCTGTGGATCTAGGATTGTTAACCACTTTTTCTGTGACGTTCCATCTCTCCTGCCACTGGTATGTGAAGACACATCTCAATATGAGCATATGATTGTCATGAGTGTCCTTGTCCTTTTGCTGCTACCCTTCCTGGCCATCCTTGCTTCCTATGCTCGTGTGTTGGTTGTTGTATTCCAGATAGGTTCAGGGCAGGGACAGAGTAGAGCTGTGTCCACCTGTTCCTCACACCTGACCGTGGCCAGCCTCTTCTATGTCACTGGTCTCTGCACCTATACACAACCACACTCCTTGCATTCTCCTGGAAGGGACAAAGTGGTAGCTGTTTTGTACTCAATTGTCACCCCTGTTCTGAACCCATTCATCTACAGCCTGAGGAACAAGGAAGTCATGGGGGCACTTCGGAGACAAATGGGATGACGGAGATTTACATGGGACTTTCGGTCACCCTGTGGACTGATCTCAAGGCTGATCTTGGACATTCTCTGGGATGATTTCAGGATTAATATTCTGCTGGAAATTCACCAGCTTGTGTAACTGACTGAACAAGAGCATGAACCTTTGTCCACACGTTGTCACTCTGTGTTGATGGTTTGATCTGAATGTTGGTTCCTGGGGAGATGGAAGTGCTCTGTTCATTCCTGGCATCTCTTGTTGCCTATCTTCTTCCTGGGTTGACTTTCCTCAGAACTTTCTTTCCTTCTTCTCTGGTGCTAGACTCCATGGCTTCCCAGACTGTGGGATTCAGTACAGTTGCCTGGTCTACACTTGCCTATCTCTGGCTCTGGAAGCTCTTTCTGCAGTTCAAAAGTATAGCTGTACCTGTGCAGATATTTTACATAAATCTGGAATATTTCATTGGTTTTTCTTTGTAGGCACAAAAATTTTATGAGAACGTGTGTCTGTTTTTATAACATGACACATTTTAAGGACAAATCTGAAAGAAATAGGAAGCTAACTTAATGCTTGCTTTGATACTTATGTGATTATTACCACGAGAATAAGATGTCTAAGCTCTCCTAAGATGCTTAATGATGTCTTATTGACTCCCTTTATTGATACCATTACACAAAATTCACTATGACTCTGTAATAAATACCATCAATGGATGTGCCTGACATTATGCACTCTGTCTCTTTCCATGAACACCTTTATGCTGATCTCCCATGTTTATATTTGTGTTAATTACCCATGCTAATGTATGATAAGGACATTTAGAGAAGCAGACTCAGAATGGTTCTGCTTTAGAAAGCCATAGAAAATATCTGTATTTTGTCCATGGCTAATATACAATAAAGTCTGAGAGCAATAATATTATTTCAAGAAAATGTCTGAATATTTTTTTAAGAACAAGAGTATATGTATGTGCACATGTGTATGTATGTATATATGTATGTATCTATGTATATATGCATGCATATATGTATGTATGTATATATGTATGTATGTATGTATGTATGTATGTATGAATGAATATAGTATTTCTATGTAGTCCCAGCTATCCTGGAGCTCCCTATGTGGACCAGAATGGCCTCAAACTCACTGCAACTCTCTTGCCTCTGACTCCCAAGTGTTGTGATTAAAGCTGTGTGCCTGCATGAACAGATTTTTTAAAAAGTCACTAGGCTTTGATTTGTTGTAATATGAAGTCACAGATTCTTTTAAACCACCATGTGGATGCTGGGAATCAAACAAGGGTTCTACAGAGGAGCAGTCAGTGCTCTTAACTGTTGAGCCAGCTTGCTAGGGACCCTGCATGCTTAAAATGGTCAAGTCACTGTCATGTAGTTCAAGAAACAATAAAAGTTCTATGCATCTAAGTACTTGGATAAGTAACATGATGAGTAATTTCCAGTATATATATGTTGTGGGGCAAGAGTGATGGTATAGCCATTTTTAGCACTGCTGCTCTTACAGAGAACTTGAGTTCAAATCCCAGAATGCTTGTAAGATAGCTCACAACTGTCTATAGTTCCAAATCAAGGGTATCTGAGGTCTCTGGCTTCCAGGAGCCCTTATGTGCATATATCCACAGCCACACCCACACTTATACATAAATGAAATAATAATAAATGTTGTGAACTATTTTAGAGATTCATTGTTGCTTCTCTGTAATTGGTGCCAATAATTAGAGTGATAATTTTAAAGACAATAGAAACACCTGGTACTAATACAAATGAATTGCATCTGTTGCCTATCTGTAGGATCCCATTCCCTTAACTGGGGCTGCCTTGTCTTGCCTCAGTGGGAGAGGATACACCTATTCCTGCATAGAGTTTATACACAAGGATGGGCAGATACCCAGGGTCCCTACCCTCTCATAGGAGAAGAAGAAGGGAATGCAGGATGGATTTGTGAGGGGGAACAAGAAAGGAGTAGCCTGGATGCAAAATGATTAAATAAATGGGAAAAAAGAATGTATTTCACAAGTTGTATTTGCACACATGTGTACATAATTAACACTATACATATTTTATATGCTATATATGAATACATACATGTTTGTAATGATAGTAATGAAAGGAAGATATAAAATTGAACATGGGAAATGTGGATGCAGTTTTGGGGAGTAGAGGGAAGAGGAAAAGTTGTGTTGTTCTATTTCACTTAAAAATACAGTAGAAGTTTAAAGTGAAAGGGAACATAGCCAGAGGTACTCTACAGAGGAGAAAAATCATGTTTGCAAAATACATGGGTTATTTAATAGAAATCTAAATGTCAGTCACAGGGTACTTCCCTCAAACTCTCTTAGTTTTCTATTTCTGTGACAGAACGCCATAGCTGTCACTAGAGAAGTCTTAGTGGTTAAGAGTACTTTCTGTTCTTTAAAAAAAATTGGGTTTAGTTTCCAGCTCACAACTGCCTGTAGGTGTATTTACAAGATGTTTGCACCCTCCCATTAATGTAGATAAAATAATTGTAAAAAAATAATAATTGCATCCTCCATGAATGGCTTGCTTTTGCTGTTTTATTTTCTTGTTATTAATGTAATCCATAAACTCACTCTAAACTGAAAGACTGAGGTTGCTAAGTATCCTCAATACTCTCACCTCATGTGTCCCTCGTTGCTGTGATTTGAGGGTGATAAGTTCCTACAGATTCTGCATTTGAATCCTCAGTCTCCAGTGGAAAATGTTTCTTTGGGAGATTTGGGATATTTACAATATGTAGCCTCAATGAAGCGGGTCACTAGGATGGGTTCTGAGGCTGTGGACCCTGCCCCCCTTTCCTGTCTGTGGTCTGTTTCCTGAGTTTAGCTAGAATGTGATCAACCAGTCCCCTGTTCAAACCACCATGCAGACCCTGCCTACTGCCACCTCTTTGTCATCTTCCTGGCCATATTCCTCTGGGATTGCAAACCAAGAAACTTTCTCTGGTGCTTTCTTCAAGGTAGTTTATCACAGCATCAAGAAAAGAACCTAGTACAGAAATTGATACCATCTAGCAAAGTCCTTGCTGGGAAAAACCTGACCATGTGGTTGTAAAATAAATGCGGTTCAAGAGGCTCTGGAAGTGACTTCTGTCCAGAAGGGAGAATTTAGTTCTTTAGGATAGAAAAATTCCAGTGTATTGGAAGCAGAACTTAGTTCACCTTTGCTAGAAGCTTGAAGACAAGAACATTGAGAGAGGTGAGGACAGTGCACACATAGCTTATGGCATTTCAGAGGAGAACAAAAAAGTTTACCAGGAAGTAGATAGACCCCAGCTATTCATATATTTTGGCCAAGAATCTGGCTTCATTATGCCCATGGCCTGAGAACTTGAGTAATGTCAGATGTACAGAAAATGGACTAATTGGCTTGGCAGAGGATAGTTGTGACAGCAAGCTTAAAATCTAACAGAGTACACACAGGGAAACTGCTGTAGTTGTTGAACAGGTTGGTGCCATTAAACATGGTGTTTGGCACAGTGATAATGGAGAAAGTATCCTTGTTGGCAAATCCCTCACCATCGAAGGCTACAATATGTAAAGATGCAAGTTTACATGAAACAAGAAACACTGAAATGAGTCTTTGGTCCTCAACAGCAACTACCTATGAGACGGTTCCCTAGGGTCAGAACTGATGTAGCTGTGGTCAGGTGGGAGATGGTGGGTGCAGGCTCTGTGTCAAGCTGGTAGCACAACTTGGCAGAATTGTCCACCTGGAGCTGTATTTGAAGGCATGGAAGATGAAGGTCTCCGGGAGGGGCATGGAGAGCAGTCGAGGTCAGGCGACGTGTGGTGGGTCCCAGTTCCTGCATGCAGCTGTGAAGGAAGGTGATGCCTAGATTGCAGTGGAGACGCTAGGATGCTGGACATGCAGAACTGTGGGACATCTGCCCAGGATAGCTTTGCACATGGTGAGGAGCAGGCCAAAGCAGAGGCTCTGTGTGCTACAGGAAGCCAAGCTGGAGCAGTGGGGCTACCTAAGCCTTTGAACAGAGAGGATTTCAAATCCTAGATACCAGACACAGAACTTCAGGCTCTGTTTTCTGTGCTGGGTTTTGATCATGCTGTAGTCTGATCTTTCCTTACTATGCGCTCTCTCATCTCCTTTACATACCTTTATTTATTGGAGATTTAAAAGGATTTATTTATTCACTTTACATCCCAATCAAAGCCACCCTAACCTCCCCTTCCCCCACTCACACAGCCCCTTCCCCCCTTTCCTTCTTCCTTTATCCTCTGAGAATGGGGATTACCTCCTGGGTAGAAATTCACCCTGACAAATGAAGTCACTGGCAGGCTGAGCACATCCTTTCCACCAAGTTCAGACAAGACAGCCCAGTTAAGGGAATAGGATCCATAGGCAGGCAACAGAGTCAGGCACTGCCCTCTCTCCACTTGTTAGGGGACACACATGAAGACCCAGCTACACATGTGATACATATGTGTGGGAGGTCTATGTCCAGCCTATGAATGATGTATGGTTTGGGTTCAGGTTCTGGGAGTCCCCGAGTGTCCATGTTAGTTGACACTTTTGTTGTTACTGTGGAGTTCTATGCCCTCTGGGTTCCTCCATCTTTCCCTCAACTCTTCATAAGGCTTCCCAATTTGTTTTATGGTGACTATGGGTCTCTTCATCTGTTTCAGTAAGTTGTTGGGTGAAGCCTCTCAGAGGGCAATTATGCCAGGCTCCTGTCTTCAGAATAACAAAGTATGATTAATAGTGACAGGGATTTGTTCTTGTTCATGGGGTGGGTCTAGATTTGGGACAGTTACTGGTAGATCACTTCCTCAGACACCACTCCATCTTTATCTCTGCACTTCCTGTAGGTCAGACAAATTTTAGATTGAAAGTTTTATGGGTAGGATGGTGTCCTCAATATCCCTCCACTGGGAGTCCTCCCTTGCTGCAGGAGGTAGCCTCCTCAGATTCCGTGTTTGTATTGAAGAATGTAGACATATTGGAAAGGAGGAGTGTGGAACCATAAACACACACACACACACACAGACACACACACACACACATAAGTAAAGTATGCATCCCCCAAATAATAAGTGACAATAAGCAACATCACTACAATAATAGAAAACACACTTGGAAAAAAAATACTGTTCTTGAACAAAAGACAGACAGCATGAATAGCTTATCTCTTATTTGCAAATTCCAAAAAATAAATGTTCTGTATTTTTCCATCCCAGTATATTTTCTGATAATGTAAATATAGCAAGATGTACTCCACTTTGAGAATCCCATTTATGTTATTTCTTCTCCTGATGCTGTGATAAAAGATACTGCCAAAGCAACCTAAGGGAGAAAGGGTGTGTTTTGGCTCACAGCCCCAGAAGGATATAGACCATCAAGGTGGGAAAGACATGACAGCAGAAAGAGAAACATGACAGTATGGCCACAATGCTGTACTCAGGAAGCAAAGCAGAGAACAGGACCTGTGGCCATGCTACACAACCTCAAATCTCATTCCTGTAGTAACAATTCTTTAGGGGTTTTCTATACCCTTTTTGCTCACAAGTAATTGTTGCTTTTTCTATGCTCTAATCCAGTTTGTTTTAGCTCCTGGCATTTTCAATAAAAAAGCTGTAAATCTAAGCTGGGCATGTTCTGAGCTATTCTAACCTGACAAGGCTGCTAATACAAATGCCCCTTACTTGCATCTGGATCTGCCTTGGCCTCCTCTGGTTCATGTGTGTCCTCATGACTGCTCTCTCACTATGACATGTCTCTTCATACCTCTTCTCCTCCTGGTCTTTATCTACTCTGTGTCTGTCCTTGGTAACCCCAAGTTGGGATTGGCAGCCCTTCCATACTCTCTTCTACACAGCTAATTATTTGGCTGATCAGATTCTTATTAACCAATCAGTTGTGGTCCAAACTGTTTTTTTTTTATAACATTGATCATGAAGATGTTTAAGCATGTCAATTTCTGGACTGCTACTTGATGTCTGGGCATAGAAATCAGCATCTGAATACACAGTGCACAACTATACCCCAACATGTTCCCAGTGACCCACTTGTTCCAGTGGGACTCTTCCTCATGAAGATTCCACAATCTTTTGAAAGAGTCCTACCAGCTGGGGACCAGGTAAAATCCCCATAGTCTTTAACAGTCCCCAAACTATTGAAAATCCCAAAGTCCAGACTCTCATAAAACCCATGGCAATTTATTAATCATGCTTCCCTATTAAATAAAACTAAAAAGCCATATTATTACCTCATTGTAGTAGGACTGCTCTAGTCCCACTGTGCTGCATCTTGTGGCCTACACTTCTGCATGCAAACCCAGATCTCCACTCCATTCTGTGGATCACAGGTCTGTCTGCATTCCTGGAGGGCTGCTGTTATTCAGGACAACCACATATGATCCCCACAGCTCAATCTCCTACACATAGGGTCCTCCAGCAATCCCAGGAGCCATGAAGTCTGCACTTACGTTCTGTCCTGCAAACAGTCCACACCTCTACCTGTAAGCCTGGAGGCCTGCAATCATCAGGGACTACCAGTTGTTTCTGCATCCTTGAAGCCTGCTGCCACCTAGAACAACCACAGCCCTGAAGCCATCAGGGAATATCTGCTCTGCCTGCAACAATGGAAGTCTGCAGCCACAAGGGATAACCAACTCTACCTGCAATCAAAGAGATCTGCTGTCATCAGGAATGACCAGCCTACCTGTAGTCCCAGAGCCCTGTTGCCAACTGGGACTACCAGGCATGCCATTACTAGGGACAACCAGATTGCTAAAGGCCCATGCAAGACACAATCAACAAAAGCCAGGATAATGTGGCACCACCAGAACCCAGCTATCCTAGTTCAGCAAGCCCTGGATATCCCAACACATATCAATCATAAGAAATTGCTGTTAAATCTATGAAAATGATAGAAACCTTTAATGAGAAAATGAATAAATCCTGTAATTAAATGCAGGAAAATACAATCAAACAGAGAGATGCCCTTAAAGAGGAAGTAAGTAAATATAAAGAAAAAGAGAAAAATATGAGCAAACTGGTGAAGTAAATGACCAAAACTGTTTAAGATTCAAAAATTGAAGTAGAAGTAATAAAGAAAACAAAAACCAAGGCAATCCTGAAGATGAAAAACCTAGGAAAGGGAACAGGATATACAAATGCTTGCATCACTGATAGAATAAAAGAGGTGGAAGAGAATCTTGGGTGTGGATATGATGGAAGAAATCAATATATCTGTCAAAGAAATTGCAAAATCTAAAATTTTCTAACAGAAAATATCCAGGAAATTTGGGACACAATGAAAAGAAAAAATAAAACCTAAGAATAATAGGAATAGAAGAAGGAGGAGATTCCAAGCCCAACAGCCCAGACAATATTTTCAACAAGATCATAGAACAAATTTCCATAACATAAAGAAAGAGACCGGTATAAGCCTACAAGAAGATTACAGAACACCAAGTAGATTGGACCACAAAAGAAAATCCTCTTGTTATATAGTAATCAAAACACTAAATGTTTAGAAATAAGAAAGGCTATTAAAATCTGCAAAGGAAAAATGTCAAGTAACATATAAAGACAAACCTATCAGAATTACACTTGATTTCTCAGCAGAGTCTCCAAAGTTCAGAAGGTCCTGGGAAGATGCCTTGCAGACCCTAAGGGACCACAGATGTCAGCCCATACTACTACACCCAGCAAAACTTTCAATCACCATAGATTCAGAAAATAAGATATCCCATGAAAAAAACAAATTAAAACAATATCTTTCCATTAATCCAGCCCTACAAAAGATGCCAGAGAAAAACTCCAACACAAGGAGGCTAACTACATCCAAGAAACATAAGAAATGAATAGTATTGCAACAGCAAAAACAACACAAGAGAATCTCTCTTTCTCTCTCAAACACACACACACACACACACACACACACACACACACATTACACACATTACCAATACCAACATCAAGATAACGAGAATAGAAATTGTGGTACATTTACACAATGGAGTACTACTCAGCAATTAAAAACAATGATTTCATGAAATTTGTAGGCAAATAGATGGAACTAGAAAATATCATCCTGAGTGAGGTAACCCAGACACAAAAGAACACACATGGTATGTAGTCACTGATAAGTTGATATTAGCCAAAAAAGGTCAGAATATCCATGATACAACTCACAGACCATATGAAACACAAGAAAAAGGAAGAGCAATGTGTGGATGCTTCAGTCCTACTCAGAAGGGGGAAGAAAATAATTCAGGAGATAAAGGAAGAGAGGGATCTGGGAGGGAGAGAAGAGGGGGAGGGAAAAGGGGGCAGGTTAAGATGTAGGAAGAGACAGGGAGATATACAAAGGGTCAGAAATTTGAACACATATGTGTAGCAGTGGGGGCTGGGGAACTTGGGGTAGCCACTTGAAAGTCCTAGATGCCAGGGACCCAAGAGATTTCCAGGACCAACAAAGGGGAGATAGAGCCTGTAGAGACCAAATCCAATTGATAGGCATGGCCCCACAGATGAGGGAACACACAATTCAAAAATATCAATCCAGAATTGCCCCTGCCAAAGGAAATTCAGGGACAATGAGTGGAGCAGAGACTGAAGTAAAGGTCATCCAGAGAATGCCCCACCTTGGGATTCAACCCATCTACAGGCATCAAACCCAGACATTTATTGCTGATGCCAAGAAGCACTTACTGACAGGAGTCTGGTATAGCTGTCAAGTGAGAGGCTCTGCCAGAGCCTTAGCAATACAGATGTTGACTCACATAGCCAACCATCAGACTGAGCGTGAGGACCCCAATGGAGGAGTTAAAAGAAAGATTGAAGGAGCTGAATGTGTTTGAAACCCCACAGGAAGAACACCAATATAAATAATCAACCAGACCACCCCCACCCCAGAGCTCCCAAGGACTAAACCGCCAACCAAAGAATCCACATGTAGGGACCCATGGCTCCAGCTGCATATGTAGCAGAAGATTGGCTTATCTGGCATCAATGGGAGGGGAGCCCCTTGGTCCTGTGGAGGCTCAATGCCCCAGTGTAGGAGAATGTTAGGGGCACTGAGGCTGAAGTGGGTGGTGGGTGGATGGTGGAGCACCCTCATAGAAGCAGGAGGAGGGGGAGGGGATAGGGGTTTGTGGAGCAGAAACTGGAAAGGGGGATAACATTTGAAATGTAAATAAATAAAATAACCAATAACAAGAAAAACAAACAAACAAAAGAGATGTTTTAGAATTCAATAAAAATGAGGGTACAACACACCCAAACTTATAAGACACAGTAAAAGCAGTACTTAGAGGAAAGTTCATAGGACTAAGTGTCTTCGTAAAGAAATTGGATAGATCTCAAACTAGCTACTTGATAGCACCCCTAAAAGCTCTAGAAAAAAACTTAAAACACACCCAAGAGGAGTAGATGGCAGAAGATAATCAAGCTCAGGGCTGAAGTCAATCAATTAGAACCAAAAATGAACAATATAAAGAATCAGTTAAACTAAGAGCTGGTTCTGGTTCTTAGAGAGAATCAAGGAGATTTTAGCCAAACTAACTAAAAAGCAAAGAGACAGCACCCACATTAACTATAGCAGAAATGAAAATGGAGACGTAACAACAGACACTGAGGAAATTCAAAGAAACATTAGGTCTTACTTCAAAATCCTATTCTCAACAAAATTGGAAAATCTAAGTGAAATGATCATTTTCTACATTCCAAGTACCAAAGGTAAATCAAGGCCAGACAAATGACATAAAGAGTCCTGCCATATTCTCTTCTTCCCGTCTAATTGGCTGATCAGAACTTTATTATGAATCAGTGATGGCTAAGACAATTTTCATATAACATAGACACTGGAGATGGCTGACCATGCCATCTTCTGAACTACAGCCAGATGTCTGGGCACAGAAATCAGCATGCAAGTGCACATTGCACAAAACCATTCCCCAACATATCCCAGTGACCCACTTGTTCCAGTGAGGCTCTTCCTCATGAAGATTCCACAACATTTTAAAACAGTGCCTCCATTTAGGGACGAGGTGCTTAAACCAATGAGCCTTTGGGGGATATTCCTCATTCAAACCTCCACATTCCATGCCTGGCTCTCATAGGCCACTTTTTGATACAAAGTGTATTTTGTTCGGTATTGAAGTCCCCATAGTCTTTAACAGTCTCCAATCCATTGAAATGCCGGAAGTCCAGACTCTCATGAAACCCACGCAATTTCTAAGTCATGATTCCCTATTTAAAAACTGAAGAGCCAAATTAATATCTCCAATGTATCAAGGAACTCCCTAACCCCTCTGTACTTTATCTTGCAGTCCATACCTCTACCTGCAATTGCAAATCTGCACTCTATTCCCTGGGTCACAACTCTGTCTGCATCCCAGGATGCCTCCTGTTAACCATGGCAACAAAGTGAACTGGGTCCCCCAGAAATCCCAGAATGCATGAGGTCTGCCCTGTCCCCTCTACAATCCAACTTCCAGTCCATAGATCTATCTGCAATCCCCAAGGCCTGCAGACATCAGGGACCAACAGCTCTGCCTGAATCCTTGGAAGCCTGTTGCTACCCAGGACAATCAACTCTAAAATCCCAGAGGCCTGCTGCCATCAGGGAATACCAGCTCTAACTGCAATTCAAGAGGCCTGCTGTCAACAGGGTCTACGAGGCCTACCAACACCAGGAACAACCAAGAGGTTAAAGGCCAATGTAAGAACACAATCAAAAAAGGCAGGGAAATACGGCACCACCAGCACCCAGCTATCCTAGTTCAGCAAGCCCTGGATATGCTAACACATATGAATCCCAAGAAAATGACTTTAACTCTAATCTTATGAAGATGATAGAGAGAGGCCTTTAAAGAGGAACCAAAAAATCCTGTAAAGAAATACAAGAAAATAGAATCAAACACATAGATGCACTTAAAGAGGAAATGAATAAATATAAAAAATAAGAATAATACAAGCAAACTGGTGAAGGAAATAACCAAAAATGTTCCATACTTGAAAAGGGAAATAGAAGAAATAAAGAAAACACAAACTGAGGGAGTCCTGGAGGTGAAAAACCTGGTAAAGAGTACAGATGAAAGCGTCACCAACAGAATCCAAGAGATGAAAGAGAGAATTTCAGTTGTAAATGTTATGATGGAAGAAATCTATAAATCTCTCAAAGAAAATGACAAATATAAACTTTTCTCACACAAAATATCCAGGAAATTTGGGACACTATGAAAAGACCAAGTCTAAAAACAATAGGAATAAAAGAAGGAGAAGATTCACAACTCCAAGCCCCACAAAATATCTTCAACAAAATCATAGAATATGTCCCTAACCTAAGAAAGTGATGGTTTTAAATGTACAAGAAGGTTATAGAACACCAAATAAGTTGGATCAGAAAAGAAATCCTCTCATGCTATAATAATCAGAACACTAAATGTGCAATACAAAGATAATATTAAAAGCTGCAAGGGAAAAAGCCAAGGAACATATAAAGGCAGACCTAGCAGAATTATGCCTGATTTTTCAACAGAGACTCCAAAGGCCAGATGGTCCTGGGCCATCAAAACTTTCAATCACCATAGATTCAGAAAATAAAAATTTCCATGACAAAACCAAATTTAAATAATATCTTTCCACTACTCCAGCCCTACATAGGAAACTAGAAGGTAAACTCTCACAAAAGGTGGGTAAATTCGCACAAGTGACACAAGAAATGAATAATTTCACATCAGCAAAAACAAAAGAAGAGAATATCTCCCACTGCACCCTCTCAAACACATACAGACACACACACACACACACACACACACACACACACACACAAGATATGACATTTTGCTGCAAAGAAGAAACACACTTCAGAAACAAAGGCAGACTATATCAGACTAAAGGTCTAGAAATGGTTTTTGTAAGCAAGAGGATCTAAAAAACAAGCTGGAGTAGCCACTCTAATATCTAATAAAAATAGACTTTTGCCCAAAGTAAGCAAACAGATTGGGAAGGACAGTTCATACTAATCAAAGAAAAAATCCAAAATGAAGTCTCAATTCTCAACATTAGTTGCCCAAATGCATCTAATACTCACATTTGTAAAATAAAAATTATTAAAGCTTAAAAGACACATCAAACCCCATGCATTAATACTGGGAGATGATATTCACTTAAAAATGAGTGCATACCATGTGTGTTCTTTGTTACTGGGTAACCTCACTCAGTATGATATTTTCTAGGTCCATTCATTTGCCTAAGAATTTCATTAATTCATTGTTTTTAATAGCTAAGTAGTACTCCCTTGTGTAAATGTATCACATTTTCTGAATCCACTCCTCTCTTGAGGTTCATCTAGGTTCTTTCCAGCTTCTAACTATTATAAATAAGGCTGCTATGAACATAGTAGAGTATGTATCATTGCTACATGTTGGAGCAATTTCTGGGTGTATGCCCAGGAGTCCTCTAGCTGGGTCCTCAGGTAGTACTACGTCCAATTTTCTGAGGAACTGCAAAACTGATTTCCAGAGTGCTTGTACCAGCTTGCAATCCAGCAACAATGGAGAAGTGTTCCTCTTTCTCTGCATCCTTACCAGCATCTGTTTTTACCTGTGTTTTGATCTTAACCATTCTGACTGGTGTGAGGTGGAATCTCAGGGTTGTTTTGATTTGCTTTTCCATCATGACTAAAGACATTTCTTTAGGTGCTTCTCAGCCGTTCTAGTTTCCTCAGTTGAGAATTCTTTATTTAGCTCTGTATCCCATTTTAATAGGGTTTTTTGGTTCTCTGGAGTCTAACTTCTTGAGTTCTTTGTATATTTTGAATTTTACCTCTCTATCAGATATAGTGTTGTTAAAGATATTTTCCCAATCTGCTGGTTGCCGCTTTGTTCTAATGACAGTGTCATTTGCCCCAGAGAAGCTTTGTAATTTTATGAGATTCCATTTGTCAGTTCTTGATCTTAGAACATAAACTTTTGGTGTACTATTGAGGAAATTTTGCCCTGTGCCCAGTGCTCGAGGCTTTTCCCCACTTTCTGTTCTATTAGTTTCAGTGTGTCTGGTTTTATGTGGAGGTCCCTGCTCCACTAGGACTTGATCTTTGTACAAGGGAATAAGAATGGATTGATTTGCATTCTTCTACATGCTAACCACCAGTTGAATCAGCACCTTTTGTTGAAAATGCTGTCTTTTTTCCACATGATTTTAGCTCCTTTGTCAAAGGTCAAGTGACCAGTGGTATATGGGTTCATTTCTGGGTCTTCAATTCTATTCCATTGATCTACCTGCCTATCACTGTACCAATACCATGCAGTTTTTATCACGATTGCTCAGTTTTAGGTAAGGGATTGTGATTCCCCCAGAAGTTATTTTATTGTTAAGAATAGCTTTTGCTATCCTAGATTTTTTGTTATTTGTGATTTTTTTGTTATATTATTGATATGAATTTGCAAACTGCTCTTTCTAACTCTATGAAGAATTGAGTTAGAATTTTGATGTGGATTGCACTGAATCTGCAGATTGCTTTTGGCAAGATGGCCATGAGCCCAGATACTCGGAATACCCAAGATACAACTCACAGACCACATGAAGCTCAAGAAGAAGAAATGCCAAAGAGTGGATACTTTGCTCCTTCTTAGAATGGGAAACAAAATACCCATGGGAGAAGATATAGAGACAAAGTGTGGAGCAGAGACTGAAGGAAACTGTCCATCCGGAGACTGCCCCACCTGGGGACCTATCCCACATTCAGTTAGCAAACCCAGACACTAGTGTGGATGCCAACAAGTGCTTGCTGACAGGAGCCTGATATAGCACTCTCCTGAGAGGCCCTGCCAGTGCCTGACAAATACAGGGGTAGATGCTTGCAGCCATATTGGACTGAGCACAGGGTCCCCAATGTAGAAGCTAGAGAAAGGACCCAAGGATCTAAAGGAGTTTTCAGGCCCAAAGGAGGACAACAGTATGAATCAACCAGTACCCTCGGAGCTCCAAGGGACTAAACTACTAATCAAGGAGTACACATGGAGGGACCCATGGCTCTAGCCGAATATGTAGCAGAAGATAGCCTTGTTGGACATCAATGGGAAGAGAGGCCCATGGTCCTGTGAAGGCTCGATGCGCTAGTGTAGGGGAATGCCAGGATAGGGAAGCAGGAGTGGGTGGGTTGGTGAGCAGGTGCAGGAGGATGGGATGGAGGGTTTTTGGAAGGGAAACCAGGAAAGAGGATAAAATTTGAAATGTAAATAAAGAAAATATCTAATAAAAATAAAAAATAGTAGGATATGATAATGCCCCACTATGCATGACTTCATGGTTAGGTCATAAAAACAGAAATTAAACAAAGAAATAATAAAACTACCTGATGTTATGACTCAAATTGTCCTAACAGATAGCTACACATTTCACCCAGACAAAAAGAGTATTCTTTCTTCTCAGCATCTCATAGAACCTTCTCCAAAACTGATCACAAGACAAGACTCAACAGATACAAGAAGATAGAAGCAAACCCTTCCATCTTATCAGATCAGCATGGATTAAAGCTGGACATCATCAATAAAAACAACAGAAAGTCTAAAATCTCATAGAAAGTGAAAAATTCTCTACACAATGACCACTGAGTCAAAGAAGAAGGGGAGAAATTAGACTTTCTAGATGTCAATGAAAATGAAGGCACAACATACCTAAACTTATTAGACACAGTAAAAACAGTGCTAAAAGGAAACAACATAGGACTAAGTACCTTTACAAAGAAATTGGATAAATCTCTTACAAGCACCTTAACAGCACACCTAAAAGCTCTAGAACAAAAAGAAGCAAACACACCCAAGAGTAAGAGATGGAAGGAAATAATGAAACTCAGTGTGAAATCTATCAATTAGAAACAAAGAGAACTGTATAAAGAATCAATTAAAGAGCTGGTTCTTTCAGAAGATCAAGGAGATAAAAAAAAACTCTCAGCTAAATTAACAAAAAGGCAGAGAGACAATATCCAAGTTAACAAAATCAGAAATGAAAAGGGGACATAACAATAGGACCTGAGGAAACACAAAGAATCATTACTTCATACCATGTCACAAGGACACCTGCTCCATTAGGTTCGTAGCAGGTTTATTCCTAATATTCAGAAACTGGAAACAACCTACCTCAACTGAAGAATGGATAAAGAAAATGTGGTTCATTTACATAATGGAATACTACTTAGCTATTAAAATGAGAACATCATGAAATTTGAATATAAATGAATGGAACTAGAAAATATCATCCTGAGTGAGGTAACACAGACCCAAAAGGATGTACTCACTTATAAGTGAATATTAGTAAAAACAATATAGAATACCAATGCAACACTCCATAGACCCAGAGAAGGTAAATAACAAGAAGAGCCCAAGGGAAGATGCTAGAATCTCACACACATGGGCAAATAAAATAGTCATTGATGAGGATTGAGGAGAGTACTGGGCAAGAGAGGAGATGGGGTCAGGAATGGTGGGCATAAGTGTTAGGACAGAAGGCTAAGAGAATGAATGGAAATAATTAGCAGGGGGAGCATCTCTAGGACATGCCAGAGACCTGGGATGGTGAATGTCTCAGGGAGTCTATACTGTTGACTCTAGCTGAGACACCTAGCATTAGGGGATATGGAGCCCTAAGTGGCACCTCCTGTAGGCAGGCAGGACTCCCAGTGGAGGGTTGTTGAAGACACCATACCACCTACAACTTTCAATCCAAAATTTGTTCTGTCTATGGAAGGTGCATATACAAATGTGGAATAGAATCTGAGGAAGCAGTCTAGCTGGCCCAATAATAACTGGCCCAACTTGAGACCCATCCCATGAACAAAATCCAATCCCTGACACTACTTCTGCTATGCTGTAGACAGGAGCCTAGCATAATTGTCCTCTGAGAGGCTCCAACCAGCAGCTTACTGAAAAAGATGAGACTGACAGCCACTATAAAATTAAACTTGGTAAGCCTTATGAAGAGTTGAGGGAAAGATGGAGGAACCCAGAGGGCATAGGAACTCTACATTAATAACAACAGTGTCAACTAATCTGGACACTCGGGGACTCCCAAAGACTGAACCACTAAAGAAAGCACATTCATGGGCTGGACCTAGGCCTCTAACACATAAGTAGCACATGTCTTCATGTGTGTCCATGAAGAACAGGAGAGGGGGCTGTGCCTGACTCTGTTGTCTGTCTGTGGATCCTATTCTTTTAACTTGGCTGTCTTGTCTGAACTCAGTGGGAGAGGATGTGTCTAGTCTTTCAGTGACTTGACGTGTCACGGTGTGTTTGTAGCCAGTGGGTACTCCCCCTTCTTAGAGAAATCAAAAGGGAATTGGGGAAGGGACTGTATGAGGATGGGAATGGGAGATTAGGTTGGCTTCATTGGGATGTAAAGTGAATAAATAAGTGTTATTAAATCTCTATTATACAAAGGTATGTAAAACATATTCCTCATCTAAAGGGGAGGAATGAGGGCAAAGTAAGGAAAGATCAGACTACAGCATAATCAAAATCCGGCACAGAAAACAACAAAACCTACAATTCTGTATCTGGCATCTAGAATTTGAAATCGTCTCTGTTCCAAAGGCTTAGGTAGCCCCACTGCTCCAGCTTGGCTGCCTGTAGCACACAGAGACTCTGCCTTGACCTGTTCCTCACCATGTGTACAGTTATCCTTGGCAGATATCCCACAGTTCTGCATCTCCAACATCCTGGGGTCTCCACTGCAATCTAAGCTTCACCTTCCTTCCCAGCTGCATGTAGGGTCTGGGTCCCCACCACACGTTGCCTGACCTTGGCTGCTCTACATGCCCCTCCCGATACCTTCATTTTTCATGCCTACAAATACAGCTCCAAGTGGACAATTCTGCCAAGTTGTGCCGCCAGCTTGACACAGAGCCTGCACCCACCATCTCCCACCTGACCATAGCTTCATCAGTTCTGACCACAGGGAACCGTCTCATAGGTAGTTGCTGTTGAGGAGCAAGGACTCAGTTCAGCCTCTCTTGTTTCATGTAAACTTGCATCTTTACATATTGGAGGCGTTGATGGTTAAGGACTTGCCATCAAGATACTTTCTCCATTGTCACTGTTCCAAGCACCAAGTTTAATGGCACTAACCTCTTCAACAACTACAGTTGCTTCCCTGTGTGTACTCTGTGTAGACTTTAAGCTTGCTCTCACATCTATCCTCTGCCAAGCCAATTAGTCCATTTTCTGTACATCTGACATTACTCAAGTTCTCAGGCCACAGGCACAATGAAGCCAGATTTTTGGCCAAAATATTCTGTGAATGGTTGTGGTGTATCTACTTCCTGGTAGAGTTTTTGTTCTCTCCTGAAATGTCATAAACTAGGAATCCCACATTCTCTCAAAGGTATTGCTTCAATGCTTTGACCAAATGGTACACTAAGTTTGACTTGCAGCACTCTGAGGCTTTTCAATTAAAGAAGTAAATTCACCATTCTAGCTAGAAGTCACTTCTAGAGTCCTATGAAAATTATGGTCAGGTTTTTCCCAGCAGTGGCTCTGCCACTTGGTACCAACTTCTGCATTAGTTCCCTTTCCTGGTGCTGTGATAAACTACCGCAATGAACACAACTTGAGAAAGTTTCTTTGGTTTGCAATCCCTGAGGAATACTGCCACAAAGATAGCAAGAACCCAAGAGCAGGGGAGGATGGCATTGTGGTTTGGACAGGCGGCTGGCTTGTCACATTGCAGATGCACTCAGCAAGCAGGGCACAGGACATGAAGTAGGGCTAAGGTCCACAACCTCAAGGCCCACCCTAGTGACTTCACTGAGGCTCCGTGTCATAAAGGTCCCAAATCTCCCCAAATAGCATTGCCACTGGGGACCAAGGATTCAAATGCAGGATCTGTAGGGACCGATCACCCTGGAAGCAGAGCAATGGGGGACATGTGAGGTGAGAGTATTGAGGATACTTAGCAACCTCAGACTTTCAGTTTGGAGTGAGCTTACAGATTACATTAATGACAAGAGAAGAAAACAGCAAGGGCGAGCCATTCGTGGAGGATGCCATTCTTATTTTTTCACTTTTATTTTATCTGCATTAGTGTGAGGGTGTCAGATACTCTGGAAATAAAGTCATGAGCAGTTGTGAGCTGTGATTTGGTGTTGGAAATTGAACCCAGATACTTGGGAAGAACAGATAGTGCTCTTAACTACTGATCCATCTCTCCAGTGATAGAGTGCTTTGTCATAGAAATAGAAAACTAAGCAAATTTGAGGGGGATAATCTGTGCCTGACACTTAGATTCCTATTAAATAACCCATATCTTTTGGGAGCACTATTTTTCTCTTCTGTAGGGTATTTCTGAATAAATTCCCTTCCACTTTAAAGGTGAAATAGAGTAATAGTACTTTTACTTCACTCTTCCTTCCCTCAAATTCTATACACATTCACCATATTCAATTTGATAGTTTCCTTTTATTGATAACTATTGTCACACACATCACACACATGTATATGCTTATACACATAATATATATGTGTGTATGTATGTATGTATGTATGTATGTATATAAAGTTTTATGTAAACACACGTATGCATGTACAACTTATGGAGTACATTTTTTTTATCTCCATTAATTTATTTATTCAATTTGCATCTGATTGCTTCCCCCTACCCTTTCCCCCTCACATAATCCCTCTACTATTTCCCTTCCCCTTTTCCTGTAAGCAAGTGGGGAATCCACTGGGTATTCCCCAACCCTGGTGCATCAAGTCTCAGCAGGACTGAGTGCATCCTCTTGCCACTGAGGCAGGACAAGTCAGCCCAGTTAGGAAAATGGGATCCCACACAGAGGCAACAGATATAATTCATTTTTATTAGCAACAAGAATAAGTGTCATTAAAATTAACACTCTAATAATTGGTACCAATTAATTACAAAAACGTAATAATGAATCTCTAAAATATTTCACATCATTTATTATTATTATTATTATTATTATTATTATTATTGTAAGCGTGGGTGTGGCCGTGGATATATTCACATAAGTGTACTTGGAGGACAATGGCCTCAGATACCCTGAAGTTGGAGCTACAGACAGTTGTGAGCTACCTTACAAGTATGCTGGGATTTGAAATTAAGTCCTCTGGAAGAAAAGCCCATGCTATTAACAGCTATGCCACCATTCTAGCCACACAACATATATATTTTAATACTGAGAATCACTTGTCATGTTACTTATACCAGTACTTAGGAGCATAAAAAATTTCTGTTAGTCCTTGGACTCCATGACAGTGACTTGACTCTTTTGAGAATGCAGGGGACCTAGAAAGCTGGCTCAATGGTATTGACTGCTCCTCCAGAGGACCCAGGTTTGATTCCACATGGTGGCACACAAGCACACATAACATCAAAATAAAAAACAAACAAAAGCCAGTTATTGTTTATTTTTAAATCTGTGCATGCTGACATACAAGTTTATTCCCCAAACGAGTTTGAGGCAATTCTGGTCCACATAGGGAGCTCCAGGATAGTCAGTAAGTATACAAGTATACAAGAAATTTTCTTGAAATAACCTCATTGCTGTCAGCACTTATTGTATATTAACCATAGAAAAAATCCAGAAATTATCTATGGATTTTCAAAGCAGGACCATTCTCTGTCTTTTTGTCTAAATGTCTTTATCATGAACTAGTGTGGCTGCTGAGAGACCCATATAATGGTTTTCATGGAAAGAGACAGAGTGCATACTGACAGATGTCCATTGATAATGTTTATTAAAAAGCCATTTGTGGATTTGGAGGAACAGTATTGATGAAGGGAGTCAACAAGTCATCATTAGAAGACTTAGGAGAGCTTAGAAATCATATTCAGGTGGTTATTACACAAAACCATCAACGCCAGCATTAACTTCTCCATATTGCTTTCAGAACTGCCCTTAAAACATGCTACAGTGTAAAAACACAAACTTTAATATAATAGTTGGACCTTCAAAGAAAACCAGTAAAACATTTCAGATTTATGTAGAATATTTGGAAATACACACCTATACTCATAAACTGCAGGAAGAGCTTCCAGAGAAAAAGATAGCAAGCAATTGTACTGACTCCTACAGTCTGAGAAGCCTTGGTTCCTTGCATAGTGGCAGAAGTTTCTGTGGAAGACATTTCTACACAGATGGAATCTTCAGTCTCACTTTTAAATCAAGGTTGTTTATAAGTTATGACTGAGGAAATAAGAATAAACATTTTTGAGATCACAGAACAAAATTTAAATAATCACAAATTTAGCAGTTATATAATTCTCAGCCAATTTTCTATACCTGCTGGTGATCTTCTCTGGTAGAGGCTGGAGTCATGTGTCCTTCTGTTACAGACAGTATTCACTCACTCAGTTCTTTTATCCGTGTGAAAAAATATTGACAGGAGAGTTTCAGGAAATCAAAACACAGAATATGTATAGGAAATAAACGAAGTATTGATATCACTGTGCAATGCAAAAATTAAGGTGTAGTATGTCTATAAGAGGTTTACATAATGTAAGAAAACATGAAATTATACTAAGAATTTTATACATTATACATATTTTATTTGCCTGCATAAAGCAAGTATACTACTCTCAAGTAGCAGTGTAGTAGGCAACATTTTCAAACTCTCAAAATATGATTTATGAAAGAGAATTAGCAGAAATTATAGGACATGGTTATCACTTTTTGTATAAAGACTTCAGTTATCCCTCACCTCCCCACTATTCCTTAAGACAATAAAATGCTAGACTGTCTACAGTTTTGGTTTGCTCCTCAATTACCACGAGTATCAGGTGTTATCAGGACCTTGGCAGTAGTCACTGCTGATAGTGTAGTGTTACATGCTGATTTCTATGGTGCATGTGCGCATATGCTTGCACACATGGGTGTGTGCTACTGGGATCAGATGGCTGGCCTTGGCAAGCACTGTGACCCTGAGTTATACCCTTAGTAGTTGTTTTGAGGCTAGGTCTGTCTCACTCATCTTGCTCAGTAGTTCAGATTCGTCCTCAACTTCAATCCTTTCCTTACCTTCCAGAGGGCTGGGATAGAGGCTGGGCCCCCAAGACCAGCCCTGCCCTGGCTTCCATCATTAGAAGCTTAGTCAATGTCTGCTGGACACTTACATATGGTAAAAGTGATTTTTAATGCTGTGGAATTGGTAAAGGTAAATTTCCTCTCTCTTCATTAGAGTTAGAGCAGAATTTTTGCTTCTGTTCAATATGTGGAAATTACCTGGTCCAGTTTCTCATTCTCTAAAAACAAAACTTAGTCTGACAGTAGCAGCAACAGAAGCAGCAGCAGCAGCAGCAGCAGCAGCAGCAGCAGCAACCCTGGTTCTGAAAACCTCCCCAGGCCATTCCAAACACAATGTGTGTTAGATGTGGCCATTTTCCTTTAGAGGACAGAGTGTGCTGGAGCAGCCCAGAGCAGTGGGCACACGTGAGCTCCTTACTCCAGTGCATCCCTGTCACAACCACATCTTTTAACAATGAGGGTCTATAATAAGTATCATTTGGAATCAGTGTAAAAGATGTCCATTAACCTGATGTTTATCCATGTACACTGTATGCACTGTACCTGTGTGTCATATTATCACACTGCACCTCTGTGATTAATAAATTAAACCATAATTAGTTCTGAAGTCAGAAAATATTCTAAATTGTTGAGAAATTGTGTATTTCATTTCAATCTTATTCCCTGACACTGGGAGAGCCCCAGTCCCTTTGTCCTTGTAAGAAGGGTTATACACCCAAGAATAACAATGGACAGCATTAATACACATTGACTTTGCAGATATTTTTAAAGCGATTACTGGAATGTGCATCTAGCCAGTAGTTGATTCAATTCAAGAGTATGGGTTACAGGTAGAACAATGCACTTTACCCAATCATCCCAATACATACCTTCACCAGCAAGAGCACCACTGCTATAGGGTCTCGTCAACAAGATCAATAAAAAATTCATCAGAGAATTCAGGTTTACTTCAGTAATTCTTTGACTGCAAGGCTACTTTGTCAGCTAAGAGGATGTGCCATGACCAAACCAGAATTCCATCTTCCATCAAGCTGAACTTTTTAATAAGAGGATCATAAGGACCTTTTCTTTCAGATGAGTAAATGTGTGGACTATCAGTCTTTATAAAATTAACTCTAAAATAATTTTAACAGCATCATGAGGTACTGTATATTAGAGATACACATCTCACTTTCCTAGGATTTCTCCTCAAAAATAGAATACTAAGTAATAATGGAAAATCACCCTGTCCAAAAATATAGAGAACGATAAGACACCTAGAGATAATGAGTAGAAAGTCACAACTATGCTTCCAAGATTACCCTGGCTTCTAAAACCTATGATTCCTCAGCACATTTTGGAAACTGTTAGCTCACTGTGAATTTGTAAGATAGTTGGCTTTTTCCCTCAAGAAATAAATCTCACTTAACATTGAATACTTAGGTGGAAAAGAAATATAATTTTTGCAACTATGGAAGACTTTCAAGGTCTTAAAATGCTCTGACTGCCTGTGGAAGATTGGACGATATAGGCATTCTTTCAGAATACTTCTGGGAAAACTTGGTCTCTTGTCCACAATTAAATAAACACATTACATACAAGAGAGACACTACTTTCTTAGGTCCCATGTTTGCACTGCACAGTAGAAGTTAAAAGAGGTCAGAATGAATGTTCAAAACATATTTTTGTCATAACTGAAGCTGATTAGTTGTTTTATAGCCTCATTCTACTACATACTCTGAACATTCACATCTAAACAGAAGCATAAAGAATGAGCTGCAAAATGTAGATTTTTAGGAACCCCATAAATATTGTGTTTCAATGAATTGTAATCTAGTATTGGGCTTGTGTCACATATTTCCGAAGATAATCTTCAAATGTTCAGCATGATCACTGATGTCAGAAGGAGTCATGTTTGTGAAAGCCACAAGTTTGATGTTGGAACAAAATAATAGTTCACTGTGTCTTACCTTGGACAAAAAGTTGGATCAATGGAAAAGTGCAATCTTTTCCTGTTGCAAAAATGTTTCTGTTAATCTGAAGAAGCTATAGTTTTTAGTTAGAAGAGAAACATGAATGAATCTGTTTAGTATTGACTGTATACTGAAGTCTGTACCATTTCTCAATAAGTAGCCATATCATATCAACATTGTAAAAACTGGGTCTTTGAAATTAATTATCCCAAACCCATTCCTTGTTTGCTAGGTAACATGTAATTATTTGTCTATTAATACAGATGCCTGTTTTTTTTTGTCCTTTTGTCCTTTTACCTGGAGACAATATTAAGCTTCTAAGAGCAAGCTTCACTACAAATTTAGCCTTTGATAATATTTACTGTATCTATTGTAAGTATACGACCCAATCAATTCTAATTCAGTCTCTACATGTTATACTGAACCACTTTTAGTGCTGATAGGTTTTTCTATGAGACATTTATCTTGATAATAGAGCAGATTCTAGAAATATGACAATTGTGTTTTATTCTGCTTACAGATTCCTTAGTGTTATGTACCTCTAGAGTAATAGATGAAAAGTGGGTTTCTTTAACCTTGAAATGAATATTTCCTACAATTTAACAACAAAGCAATTTCTTATACCTTTCTGTTGCTGACACATTCTTATTAGACATGTTATTTGTGCTATATTTTCCCATTAGTCATGGATTTTTGGTTTCTTCCACATTCAATGGGATTTTTTAACCTTATTAACAAATGACCCATTTATTTACTGCTACCACCACCACATATTTGATGTTTGAATTTATGTAAATTTCACTTTTTAAGCATAGCCTTAGAAATTTTTTCACTCCCTTTTGCTTTATATTTTCTCTTAATTTTAATTCTAGTTCTTTTCCTTCTGTGCTTAAATTAAAATTCCAAGTTCAACCAATATCCAAGGTATAATATTTATGTGTAAAAACAGTCCTCTGTGACATCATGTCTATGCTAAGCAATGAAGAATCTTATCCAAGAAAACACAAAGTTCCAAGTGTAGCTGGCTTACAAGGGCAATAAAAATAATCACAACACCCAGTTTGTCATGAATACCAACTTTATCCATTTTTTGTAGATGTATGATATGTTATAATAGTTTGAATCACTTTTTCCTGGTTATGTTTTGTTTATTTGTTCTTTTATTATACATATATGGGTGTTGTGTTTCCATGTTCTATGTACCTGCTTGGTACTTGAAGAGAACATAAGAGGGCGTCAGATGCCCTGGATTCAACAGATGGTTGTGAGCTGCCTTTTGGGTACTTGGAATTGAACCTTGGTCCTTTAGAAGAGTAATCAGTGCCCTTAACTGCTGAACCTCTCGATTTATTCTTTAAATACTTGATAGCTTTATAATTTCATGAGAATTATTGTATGGAAAATAAATGTTACTCACAGGAATATTTTCCTGAGGTGGTAATATACAGCACAGAACCACTTTCTGAAGTATAATAGCTTTCATAGGAGCTGAGGTCCCTCTTTCCTCTTTTGAAGTCCACAATTGTTAATTGCAATACTAAAAGAGACTGTGTTATGAGCCAGGCATGATGGCATACACTTATAATCTCAGGATTTGGAAGATAAAAGTGGAAAGATCAGAAGTTCAGGGCCATTCTCCACTACATTGTGGGGTTGAGTCTATCCAGGGTTACATGAGACCTTGTATCAAATCAAATGAACTTATAGGTAAACAAACACCAAGCCAAACAAACAAGATATTTATTGGTTTGATTTCTACAGCTAAATCTAACTATAACTTGCTGTCTTGCAGCACAGACTGGCATCAGCTGGTACACTTCTGCTCCATTTCTCCATCATGGTGTCAGAAACTACACACATGTGAACCTTTCAAAATAGTTTTTCAATGTATATGAATGGCTGTTTGCCTGCATGTGTGTCAGTGTATCACTTTTGTGTCTTATGATTTCAGAGGCCAGAACAGGGCATCAAACCTCTTAGAAATGGAGTTACACACCATTGTGAACCACTCTATGGGTTCTTGAAATTGAACCCAAGTCTTCTGCAAGAGCAGTAAGTGCTCTCAACTGTGGAGATATTTCCTATTCTCCCTCCCTCTTTTTTGGGGTCTCATTGTGCTGTGCTGGTTTTGAACTCATGGTGGAGCAAATTTTGACCCCCTGCTTCTACCTCTCCAGTGATAGGATAACAGGCATTTATTAACACATTAAGTCTGCACATGCTAACTGACTTACATTGCTGGTCTCTGCATATGCCTTTGTCACACACATCAGACTGCCCTAGGATTTTTGAGTCCCATTCTATGTCATTTGCAAACAAAACTAACCTAATCTCATTTTTGCAAGTCATAAATAGAGATATATATTTTTGTCTGACACATGCATTTGTAAATCTCAGACCCCCAAAGACATTGCTGTCCATACATCTGAAGAGAAATTGGAAAGCACATGGAAAGGTTTCAATTGAGTCCATTTCCCCAAATACTGAAAGGACAGAGAAATGTAGTGAAAAAAGGACAAAACAGAACAATACAAGGCATAAAAACCAGTTTTGGTCTCAGTGAAGAATACATTGGGCTTGCTTTCCACTCCTTAAATCCCAAATCTACCCCATGTCATGATCTGCATCTCCCATACTTCAGCTAGTAACCAGTTCCTACAATGTAGAAAGGCACAGGAAACAGTTTGGAAGGCAAGGCACAGTCTCCACGAATGCAAACATTCTCTCTTATCTCTTACATCATTTGCATTATGACATGTTTGTACATGTAAATACCGCATACTGAGCATATTCCCCATAGGCCTCTGCTCTCCCTTTTTTCTCCCTTCTCTCTGTGTTTGTACCTTGAACCTGTAGCATCCACTGTATCCACTCACAAGCAGCAGGGAGAGCTCTGGAAAACTGTGATGCTCATTATGTAACTCATTTTCTCTTTAATGTCCTGTGATTGTATTCAGAGATCCCACTCTCCAGTCTCGCACACAAGACCCTCCTGTTTGGTAACTCCTACCCTCTCTTAGTGTGTTCCTATTTTCTCGGTCTTTTAAAGTGTCTGAGATCATTAAAGCGTGAAGAAACATGAACTTCCCTGCTACAAGAGAGATGTCTGGGGTCTTTTGCTTCATCACACAGATGAAACACCACCTCAGAGCTGTCCCCTGGATGTCCCTGTCAAGCCTTCCCTATCCCATGGGCACCCCTTACATGTCTCCTCATTTTCCATGTATCGTTGTGTGGCAGCTTTATCCTTGACACTCACTCATAGTCACCAGCACACACAGCAGCAGATACATTTCACAGATTCTGTAACCTGTAGTCTGATCAGATGTTTGATTCTGCATTGTAAACAAACACTTCCTGAAACAGAAAAGTCTCTCCATGGCTGATAAGATGGCTCTGTAAATATGTGACCATTTGTGATGGTCTGAGTTCAATCCCAAGATCCCACATGGTTGACATTAAGCACAAACTCCCACTAGAGTTGTCTTGTGACCTCCACACATGAGCTACAGCATGTGCACCCCATAAATAAACAACTATAATTAAAAAGAATTAAAGTTTCATCTATGATGCCACTGTATGAGGAAGTGGTGGGAAGATTCAGAAGGCCCATCATGCCAAGAAAAGTTCTTGTGGTAGAATATAGTGAGCGCTGAGTGAAAGAAATCTCTAGTTCATGTTGACAGCCTCTTGCCTGCAGTATACATCCCAGAATGACAGACATATGGTGTTGTAGGTGAAGTCTAAATGCTCAGAGAGTCTGTGTCAAGGAAATCCCATGTCACTCAGTCAATTACTCAATCTCCTTACCAGACTGACTTAAGAATACAACACAGTCCTCATTCCTGGCCTTCCTCAGTAGGGCATGTTGGCTTTGAGCATCAGGAATGGTCAGCCTACCAGACAACAATACATATGGCTTTAGCATCCTAGAACTCACACACTCATTCACAATTGGTTGTCCTGTGGGGTTCCTATTTCCTTCAGTCTTCAGTCCTTTTCTCAACTCTTCCATAAGTGTCCTGACCACTATCTAAAGTTTAGCTGTGGGTATCTGAATCTGTCTCCAATCTGCTGCTAGGTAGAGCCTCTCAGAGGACAGTTTTGCTAGGTTCCAGTCTGCAAGCATAACAGAATATCATTAATAATGTCAGGGATTGGTGCTGGGCCATGGGATCAGTTTCAAATTGAACCATTTATTGACTGGTCATTCCTTCAGTCTCTACTTCTACCCTGCATTTCTTTTAGACAGGATAAATTTTGGGTTGAGACTTTTGTGGGTGGGTTGGTGTCCTTATCCCTCCACTGGGCATCTTCCCTGCCTACACAGGTGGCCTTTTCAGATTCCCTCTCCCCAGACTTAGGCTAAAGTTACCAGCACTGAGTCATGGAAGCCTCCTCTATCCCAGGTCTCTGGGACTTCTTAGGGATTCCCACACACATACCATAGCTGCAGATTTCCATTCATTCTCCAGGCCCTCTGGGCCTATTTCCTGTCTGTACATGTACCCAATCAATCCTGCCTTCTCATTCCGCTTCCCTACCTCTTTCACCCAGTTCTCTCCCTCCCTCTGCCTCCTATGACTATTTTGTTTCCCCTTCTGAGTGAAAGCATCCTTACTTAAGCCTGCCTTCTTGTTTAACTTCTTTGGGTCTGTGGGGTTTATCATGGATATTCTGTACTTTATGGCTAATATCTGATTACCACTGAGTATGTTCCATGCATGTCCTTTTGGGGTCTGGGTTACCTCAATCAGGATGATATTTTCTAGTTCCATCCATTTGCCTGCGAATCTCATGATGTCCTTGTTTTTAACATCTGAATAATATTTCATCATATAAATGAACCACATTTTCTGTAACCAATCATTGGTTGAGGGACATCTGGGTTGTTTCCAGTTTTTGGCTTTCTCAAATAAAGCTGCTATGAACATAGTGGAGGACTTGCCCTTCTTGAATGGTGGAGCATCTTTTGGCTACATGCCCAGGAGTGGTATAACTCAGTCTTCAGATAGAACTCTTTCCAATTTTTGAAGAATCTAATACCTTGATTTTCAGAGTGGTTGTACAAGTGTGTAATCCCACTCACCATGAAGGAGAATTCCTCTTTCCTTACAAGAGTATTTCTACGTCCTTAAAAGCCTGTGCTGTCTCTTGAGTTTTTGATCTTAAGCATTCTGGTTGTTATAAAGTGGAATCTCAGGAATGTTTGGATTTGCATTTCCCGGAAAACATTCCCTCCTTAAGAATTCTCTGTTTAGCTCTGTACCTCATTTTTAAATTGCATTATTTGGGTTTTTGGAGTCTAGCATCTAGAGTTGTTTGTATATTTTTGAATACAATCTCTCAGTCAGATGTATAGTTAGTGAAGATTTTTCCCAATCTGTAGGCTGCCATTTTGTCCTTTTGACAGTGACCTTTACCTTACAGAGGCATTTCAGTTGCAAGAGGTCCAATTTATCAATTGTTGATCTTAGAACTCTAGCCATTGGTATTTTGTTCAGGAAATTTTATCCTGTGCCAATTCATTCAAGGCTATTTTCCACTTTCCCTTCTATTAGATTCAGTGTGTCTGATTTTATGTTGAGGTTCTTCATCCATTTGGTCTTGAGCTTTGTGCAGGTTGATAAATACATATCCAGTTGCATTCTCCTACATCCAGACTGCCAGATAGACCAGCATCATTTATTGAAGATGTTTTCTTTTCCACTGTATGGTTTGGCTTTTTTGTCAAAAAACAAGTGTCCATGGGTGTGTGAACAAACAAAAATCCACCTGTTTGACAGCAACTATCTCTTCATCTAGGAGTTGTGATGACAGTAAACACCATGTTAGGTTCCTTGCCTGAACTGGTACCTGTAGTCATTAGACTCATCCATATGGAGGAGATGGTACCTGTTCTCCATCTTACAGACCACTTCAGGAGGAGGTATGGAGAGACATTTATGCTCCTTGGCAGCTGTAGTTATGGTCCATTTTTTTGAAATAAATAAGAGCTTGAATGGGTTGAATTCTTTCACATACAGCTTCCCTGTCTGGGTTAGGGTCTACTATAGACTCAGGAGCCTGCCTCTTTAAGACAGAGGGAATGAGACCAACCCATAGAAAGCCTGACCTCCTTTTGTGGAGGTAACTTTGAACTTGCTACATAGTCAGGAGATGATCTTGAACTTTGATCCTCCCCTAAATTCACCTCCCAAGTGCTGGAGTTACACATTTACACACACACACACACACACACACACACACACACACACACAGACACACACACTGGTTAAGGGCTTCATGCATATCAGGCAAACACTCCAGCAACTGAGCTATATCCCTAGCCCAACCCATAATCTCTGAGGAATGAAAGTCAGGTTCACAAAGACGGAGGGTGAGGTTTAGAAACAATTGGCCATTTTTTTAAAAAAAAAAATCATTCAGTTAATGTCTGTGAGTGTTCTATCTGCATGTACACCTGCATGCCAGAAGAGGACATTAGATCCCAGCATAGATGGTTGTGAGCCACCATGTCGTTGCTAGGAATTGAACTCATGTCCTCTGGAAGAGCAGACAGTGCTCTTAACCACTGAGCCATGCCTTCAGCCCTACAATTGGCAATTTTAAGTTATAAAAACAATCCATTAGCAGAATCAGAACAGGAGGCCTCTGCCATTCAGTCTAGACATGCTCCAGTTTTATTTTGTTCCTGTGCTAAAACACTCTAACTAAAAGCAACTGGAGGACAAAAGGGTCCATTGGCTTATTTTTTTTTTGTTGTTTTTTTTGTGTTTGGTTTTTCGAGACAGGGTTTCTCTGTGTAGTCCTGGCTGTCGTGGAACTCACTTTGTAGACCAGGCTGGCCTCGAACTCAGAAATCCGCCTGCCTCTGCCTCCAAAGTGCTGGGATTAAAGGCGTGCACCACCACCGCCCAGCCATTGGCTTATTTTTGAAAGTCACAGTCAATCATTGTGGGAAGTCAAGGCAGGGACCCAAGTAGGAACCTGATGTAGAATCAAAGAAGGAAAGCCACTCCCTGACTCACTCACAGGCTCATGCTTAGCTTCTTCCTTATACAGTCCAGATGCATTCGTCCAAGGAATGGTGATGTCCACAGTAGAACCAAAATCAAGGCAATCCCTCATAGACATGCCACAGGCCACGTCAACCTGTCAGTCTATGCTCTCTTTTCAGGCCACTTTAGGCTGTGTCAAACTAACAAAGCTGAGTGTCTGACAAGATGCCTTTCTCAAACACTTTGTTGATTTCAAGAGTAAACAAAACATTCCCAAGCTGGTGCTTTCTCCTCTGTCAACTACACAAGAGTAAATAGCTGCTGACCTTCCTTGTTCTCATTATCCTGATTGGCTGTTACAAGTTATCACACCCAAAACCTATTATTTAGAAGCCAGAGAGGCTTATGTTTCTTTTGTACACTTCCTTTGCTCAAGTATAGCCCAATACGTTTCCAATAAGAGTAGAGGGTCTGCTGAGAGATGAGCCTATGTTCCCTGCTCTCTGGGGGCACAGCCATGACTAGAGGATCTGCGAAGACAGAGTGTGCCCACACACCTCAAGGGCTCATGGTGAGGAGCCTGACAGAGTAGACATCACAGTGGATACTTTGCCGACCACTCTCAGCTTTGTCCTGGAAGAAAAGCTGCATGATTTTCCTAGAGGAAAACAAAACAGGATTCTCCCCTGCTTTTCATCCTGGAGTTTAGGCAATAGAATCACAGCTGTATGCAATGAAGCAAGACCTTATGCATCTTGGATTGGGGGCAGATTCTGTCAGCTTTTGTCTTTAGTTCTGAGTCCAAAGAGGGAATGAATCACCTTAGTTAGGTCAGCCACAAACTAACACTGAGATTTAACAAGAGGAGAGCCTGGCAGAGACTTACCACACATAGAGGCTTTCTCAGAAAATGAAAACTAGCCTAATAGTGAGGTGTAATGTCCCCACTCATGCTGTTACCTTAAGTCAGCATTTCTGTTTATCCAGAATCTTACAGCAGGCATGGGGTGGGGTGGGTCAAGTCAAAGGATGGGGTTTAAGGACAAAGAACCAATACAATTCCACAAAATGGTTTGGTTTGAATATTGGAAACATAAAACACCAGACTATGTGGAAATCAATGCAAAATGGTGCCATGAAGAGACACTTTGTTTATTATATGAATAAAACACTTAGCATGTTATTAAGAAATTAAAAAGCAGATTCGGCAAGATGGCTCAGTGGGTAAAGGTAAGTATTGCCAAGCCTCTTGACTTGATTTGGGTCTTCAGGACCTGTATGATTAAAGGAGAGACCCAACTCCTGCAAAGTTGTCCTCTGATGTCCACTGTGAAACATGCAGCCTACACACATACACACATACCAAGTAAAAGTCATCAGAAAGAAATTTAAAAAAAGCCAATGAGATACATTTCTAAGAAACTTTGTGTCCTACTTGGGACCAGGTTACAAGCTAGTGGGAACTTACCTTTGCTGTTACATTAATTAGCCTTACTGTTACATTATTTACTGCTTCATTGCTGTGACTATGTCACTGAGCTTTTGTGAAGAAGTAAGGCCCAGAGGCTCAGAGGCTCCGATGGCTCTGTCCATGTTGTCCAGAAGGCATGGTTGGGTGAGCTGCTGCTCAGCTCATTGCAGCCTGGGAAACACAGGGAGATATGGCTTCCTGATTGTTTCTTCTTTCTTAGTCTTGTTAACTGTCTGGGGCACAGAGCCACATTCAGGATGGGTCTTCCCCTTTAGTTAATGCTCTACAAACACCCTCACTGACCCACTCTGAGGTGACCCTTGGTCTCCAGGGTTCTAAACCTACTCAAGCTGACAAGCGAGATGAGTGGGAATACTCTGTGTTCATTTGTGGCTCATTGCAGGGTAGAATGGTTTGGAAACATGTAATGTTCAGTTCATTCACAAAGCAGACGTTTTGGGACCTCACACAGGATTATAAAAAGTCCAGTAAGTAACATCCCTCCATGGCCTCTGCATCAGTTCCTGCTTCCTGACCTGCTTGAGTTCCAGTCCTGACTTCCTTTGATGATTAATGGCAGTGTGGACTGTAATAAATCCTTTCTTCCCCAACTTGTTTCTTGGTCATGATGTTTTGTGCAGGAATATAAACCGTGACTAAGACAAATTGGTACCAGCATAGTGGGGTATTCATGTGACAACCTGACCATGTTTGGGGGAGGGCTGTGGAAGGACTTTGGAACTTTGGGCTAGAAGATCCATTTGGTGTTAAGAGCTCTATGGGATGTTGTGTCAGAGCTTGGAAGATAATGTTGAGAACAGTGCAGAAGATGGAGGCCTGGCTTGTGAAATTTCAGAGGGAAGATTAAAGACTCTTATCAGGGCCATTGCTATTTGATTGTGAAGATTCTGTGGTTTTGGTTAACTGGGGTGAAGAATCAGCTGTGATTAACAGGATAACAGAACTACTAACTTGAAATCACTGGGACTATTGATGCTGGTTAGCTGGAGCTAAGAAATTAGTGGTGACTAAGAAGAGACCAGCATCATTGAGGTGAAATCTTCTGGGAAGTGTTTTCTGAGATCACAAAGAAGCTGTATTCCAGAGATAGCCAAGGATGTACCTTGTACTATGGCTGGACTTGTTAATGTGTTAGATTCACCCAAGTGGTACTGGTTTTGAAGGCATGAAGGAGTCATGAAGAGCAGCTGAGGCTCAGCACTGTGAGAGGCAACAGAAGGACATTGGTGAAGGTACAGCCTCCATTGCAATTGATGATCCAGGACTGAAGGGGTTATGGAAAGGAGTTAAGGCTTGGCACCATGAAAAGAGCCTATGAGAGGTTATTGTTGAAGCCTAGTTACAGCAGAAGACAGCAGTCTTTTTGAGATGCCAGTATCATGAGATGACCATGAAGAACAGCAGCAGCAGTGGAGTACAGGCCTCTGGAGCCTAGAAGACAAGGTGTGTCTACAAAGGGAGATTGGAGAAGTGAACCAAGCTCTTGTTGGAGCCTAGAAGATCGTGAATGGATTCCCAGACATTGGATGGTTGGAGTTTGATTTTGCTTTTGGTTGTGACTGTGACCTGATATTTTTCCCTCTTGAAGTAAGAAGGTATTTTAGTAGAGCCCACAGTTAAGATACCTTGAATTTTTAAAAGACTTTGAATTTTATAAGGGATTGAACTTTTAATATGTAAAGACTGTGGGACTTTTAAATTTATTTAGATCTTGGGGATGAATATGAAAGTAAGGTTTGAGACAATAGTGATGTGTTTGTGTGTTAAGTTGACAAGGGGTCAATGGTACTGGCTGGTTTTGTGTGTCAACTTGATAGAAGCTGGAGTTATCACAGACAAAGGAGCTTCAGTTAGGGAAGTGCCTCCATGAGATCCAGCTTTGGGGCATTTTCTTGGTCAGTTATCAAGTGTAAGTGCCCATTATGGGTGGTACCATCCCTGGGCTGGAAGTCTTGGGTTCTATAAGAAAGCAAGCCGAACAAGCCAGGGGAATCAAGCCAGTACATAACACTTCTCCATGGCCTCTGCATAGCTCCTGCTTCCTGCCCTGTGTGAGTTCCAGTCCTGACTTCCTTTGGTGGTGAATAGCGATGTGAATGTGTAAGCTGAACAAACCCTTTCCTCCCCAACTTACTTCTTGGTCATGATGTTTGTGCAGGAATAGAAACCCAGACTAATACACCATGTATGAAGGGTTGAGGATACAAGGAGAATGACATTTAATTCTAGCTTTTCACTGTGAAGATGCTCCAAGGAAAATTGAAACCTCTGGCAACAGTGCTTGATGAACATGCTGCCTTTCTTGAATCATCCACTCCATGGAGTTCCTCAGTATGTGCACCTCGCTGGAACCATTCAGTAGTCCCAGTGGGAGAATTCCACTAAACAGGCCTGCAGATCAGCCATTGATGTGGTTTTCGGAACGAGGGAACAGCCATGGCCCTCAATCCATCCAGGACCTCTCTGAAGCGCAGTACTTCTAGATGGGTTTAGTATTCCTCACTTGTGGCAGCAGCAGCAAGTGCAAAGAGACCTCTGGGTGTCCAGTTTCCAGGTCGTGCTTCAGTCATGGGAGGCAAGATAAGAGGCGTTGTGTCATAGATGAAGACATAGGGTCTGAGAATGCTGGAGAAGAGATGGTTAACTGTGTAGACATAAGATACATTTGTGACTTTGTAGAAGGAGATTTCGCCAGCTTCTTATTCCAAAAAGATCCCGATGCAGCAAGGTTGCTCATCTTGGAGCACAGGCACCAAGAGAGAGGACAGGACCATGCACTTGCTCCACCTCAGCGGTCACATGGCCCAGACACCATTCTCTGGGGACGTTGTGGTCTCCTTTTCTCTCAGCACTGAGTCTTGGCAGACCCCTAGCTCCCACTCTGCTCTTTCCCCCATGATGACTTCCCAGTAATGCCTCCCAGAGGAGTAGCCCCCCCCAGGCCCAGGATGCAAGGCCAGGTATCAAAGTGCTCAGGTTGCTGGGGACAACCCTCCAGATCTCCGCATTCTGCACACTGCACAGGTCACTGTTAAGAGCAAGCTTGAGTGGTCAGTGTCCAGATCCAGCTTCATGTCCACTGTGGAGAGTTTTGCAGAGCACGAAAGTAAGCAGAAATGTATAGTAAAACCTTACCTCTCCTCCTTCCTCCCTTCCTCCCTCCCTCCCTTCTACTTCTGTGCTGAGGATGGGCCCTAGGACCTTATGTAGTATCCCTGAGCTTCAGTTCCAGCCTTTGAAAACTTAGGCACCACTAAGAACCCTAATGGTTTCTTATTTCACTCATGCAGAAAAGCTGAGCATGGCAAACACCTTGATTTTGGACTCCTATAACTCTGCTGTACACAATGGGACTTCCATAGACCCCAAATGTCACAGGTAAATCCATAGCTATGTGTGTGAACAAAATATATCAAAATGTGTGGCTGGCTAAGACTGTGTGGACGGGTACATGTGTGTGTGGGCACGCGCATGTGTGTGTGTGTGTGTGTGTGTGTGTGTGTGTGTGCTGCAAGAGGTAAAGGCCAAGTAAATATAAAGAGATTTATACCCAATTTCTCAACAAAGAAAGAGAGAGTCTCTTGTTTTGCTGGTGTGAAATTATTCATTTCTTGTTATCACTTGGGTGTAGTTACCCTCCTTGTATAGGAGTTTTCCTTCTAGTATCCTCTGTAGGGCTGGATTAGTGGAAAGATATTATTTCCTTCATCTACAGTGATAGAAAGTTTTGTTGGATATAGTAGTCTGGGCTAATATGTGTGGTCTTAGGGGCTATATGGCATATACCAAGGACCTTCTGGCCTTTAGATTCTCTGCTGAGAAATCGGGTATAAATCTCTTCATATTTACTTGGCCTTTACCTCTTGCAGCTTTTAATATTATTTCAATGTATTGTACATTTAGTTGTTGATTATTATAGGGTGAGCGGATTTTCTTTTCTGATCCAAT
This sequence comes from Tokudaia muenninki, assembly GCA_036184385.1. Classification (NCBI taxonomy): domain Eukaryota; kingdom Metazoa; phylum Chordata; class Mammalia; order Rodentia; family Muridae; genus Tokudaia; species Tokudaia muenninki. The sequence continues at coordinate 63,463,674 of BTHS01000023.1, read as the reverse complement.
TTATTTGTTGTTCTGTAACCTTCTTGTACATTTAAACCCTTCCCTTTCTTTAGATTAGGGAAATTTTCTTCTATGATTTTGTTGAAGATCTTTTGTGGGCCTTTGAGTTGTGAATCTTGTCGTTCTTCTATTCCTATTGTTTTTAGGCTTGGTCTTTTCATAATGTCCTAAATTTCATGAATACTTCCTGTTAGAAAAATTTAGATTTGGCCTTTTTCTTTGAGAGATTTATGAATTTCTTCTATCATATCATTTACAATTGAAATTCTCTCTTTCATCTCTTGTATTCTGTTGGTAATGCTTTCATCTGTATTTCCTGCTCTCTTTCCCAGGTTTTCTATCTCCAGAATTCCCTCAGTTCTTATTTTCCTTATTTCTTCTATTTCCATTTTCAAGTGTGGCATAGTTTTGGTCATTTCTTTCACCAGTTTGCTTGTATTTTTCTGATTATATTTATTCCTTTCCTCTTTAAAGGCATCTATGTGTTTGATTCTGTTTTCTTGTATTTCTTTACAAGATTTATTTTGTTCCTCTTTAATGGCCTCTATCATCTTCATAAGATTAGATTTAAAGTCAATTTCTTGTAATTCATGTATGTTAGGATATCCAGAGCTTGCTGAACTAGGATATCTGGGTGCTGGTGGTACCATATTACCATGGCTTTTTTGATTGTGTTCTTACATTGACCTTTAGCCACTTGGTTGTCCCTGGTGTTGGTAGTCCTTTTCGTCCCTGTTGACAGCAGGCTTCTGTGATTTCAGTTAAGGGTGGTAATCCCTGATGGCAACAGGCCTCTATCATTTTAGGTAGAGCTGATTGTCCTGGGTAGCAGCAGACTTCCAGGGATGTAGGCAAAGCTGTTGGTCCCTGATGGCTGCAGGCCTCTGGGATTACAGGTAGAGTTATGGACTGGAAGTTGGATTTTAGAGGGGACAGGGCAGACCTCATGGAATCTGGGATTTCTGGGTGACCCAGTGAACCGGGGATTAGGGTTTGGGGATTTCACTTTCTTGTCTTGGTTAATATCAGGAATCCTAGGATGCAGTCAGATCTGTGGCCCAGGGAATGGAGTACACATATACAACTGCAGGTAGAGGTACTGACAGCAAGATAAAGCATGGAAGGGAAGGGCAATTCTCAACGCATTGGAGATATTAATTTGGCTTTTTAATTTTTTTTAAAAAATAGGGAACAATGACTAAGATATTGCATTGGGTTTCATGAGAGTCTGATTGGGTTTTTCAACAGTTTGGGGACTGTTAAAGACTATGGGAACTTTGATCACTTTGCATCAAGAGATGGCCTATGAGAACCAGGCATATTATATAGAAGGTTGAATGAGGAATGCCCCCCAAAGTCTCACATGTTTAAGCACCTGGTCCCCAGATGAAGGTGCTGTTTCAAAAAATTATGGAATCTTCATGGGGAAGAGCCTCCCTGGAAAAACTAGGTCACTGGGAATATATTGGGGGATGGTTTCTTGCAATGTTTATCCAGATGCTGATTTCTATGCCCAGAAATCTGGCTGCAGCCCAGAAGATGGCATGGTCATCCATTTCCAGTCACTATGTTATACAAAATATGATTTGACCAATGCTGATTAGTTAAAAAGGTTTAGATCAGCTAATTAGATGGGTAGAAGAGAATATGACAGGACTTCCAGTCCCAGGTTGGAGGGTACCAAGGTCAGAGACAAACTAGACAAGGACCAGGAGGAGAAGAGGTGTGGAGAGACCATCAGGAGAGAACAAGAGTATTTGCCATGAGGTAAGGATGAGAGGTCAGCCGTGAGGAAACACATGGACCCAATGGAGTCAGGGCATGACCAGATGCAAGTCAAGGGCATTAGTCTGGGCATTAGCAGACTATTCAGGTTAGAATAGCTTAGAACAAGCCTAGTTTAGACTTGCAGCCTTTTATTAATAATACAAGGATATATAACTGGCTTGAGCAGAGCATAAGGACACCAACAATTACTTGGGAGCAAAAGAGTGTAGAAAATCCCAAAGAATTAGTACTATAGTAATGAGCTTTGGGGTTGTGTAGCTTGGCTATAGTTCCTGTTCTCTGCTTTTCTTCTTAAGTACAGATTTCTGCACATTGCCATCCTGTCTCCTTCTGCTACCACGTCTTTCCCACCTTGATGGTCTATATCCTTCAGGGGCTATGAGCCAAAACACATCCTTCCTCCATTAGGCTGCTTTGTCAGGATGCTTTTATCACAGCATCAGGAGAAGAAATAATACACATATGATTCTCAATTTGGAGTCTATCTTAGTATATTTATGTTATCCGCAAATAGTTTGTGATGGACAAATTCAAAATTTATTTTGGAGTATTTTCAATAAAGAGGCAAGCTACTTAAGCTGTCTGTCATTCCTTTGTGAACAGTATTTTTTCTAAGTGGTTTCATTTTTCTGTAGTGATATTGCTTATTGTGGAACAGGTTATTGTTTGTGGGAGGTATAATTTACTTATTTGTGTGTGTATATATGTGTTTGTGTGTGTGTGTGTGTGTGTGTGTGTGTGCCTGTATTCATGAATGTATACAGGTTGGGGAAGAGTAGTATGGAACTGTGAACACACACATACACACAATTACACACACAGAGTCACAAACACACACACACACACACACACAGACACGGAGGGCAGAAGAGGGTCATGTCTCCTCTTCTATTACTCTACACACCCTCCTTTGAGGCAGAGACTCTGAATGATCCTGGGGATCATGTTTTCTCAGCTAAACTGGACTAGCCAGCACCAGTCATACTCCTGCCTCTGCCCAGCTAGGAGCTTGGTTACAGGTGTGAGCAGGATACCAGGTTTGGTACATGGGTGCTGAGATGCCAGTGCTGGTCCACCTGATCGCCCTAACTCTGCTAAGCCACCTCACCAGTCCATGTTTTTTTTTTAGTGACTATTTTCTTCTGTAGTATTGCCAAACCCCTTCTGAGATCCTAGGGCTTTTCACATGGTGGGCTGGGGAAATCCTCAGAATACACTGAATTTGTTTTCTGCTTCTTAACATAAGATCCAAAACAATCAATTAGATTTTTTTCACATTATAGACATTCCTTCAGCACAGATTTGATACCCAAAACCTTGGTTGGAATTCACTGATTAGGAAGTTTCCTTCCAAGGCACTGTTATAATGTCTTGTATTGTCCTATGCTAGGAACCTGGGCACCAGCTGCCTGTGAGGCAGGCTGAACCCACATTGGCTTCCTCTGGGTCCCAACTCCAGTTGTCACTCTGCCCAAGCCCCTGCTGCTTTCTCCTTTTACAGCTGAGCAAAGTTCACTGATGTCATGTCAATGTGCAAGGACATTCATTCCATTCAGTAATACTGCAGCTCCCTTCAATTAAATAACTTGGTTACCCCGTGGAGAGATTTAAGTGAGCACTTAGAAACAGCCCAACTCATCCCCCATGGGATGCAGTGGAGTATCAGCACATTTGAGTGTACCTGCGAATCTGGGAAGTTAGAGTCTATTTCAGTTATCAAGATGCTTTTCAGGGAGAGAAGCTGCGATATCTGGAATGTACCAAAGTCTGTGTTATTAGACTCCTAAAATATCATACAGTTGCTTTGGTTTATTTATACATTTCAGATCATTGCTTATGAGCAACTGTGTGTATCTCACATGAACATTAAAACCAGAGCGTTCAAATTTCCAATTGAAACTGTTACTAATTCAAACAACATTTTTGAGCATTAACTCTGAACTCTATTTTAAATGTTTTTGTGAAATGGAATGCAGACAGCAGCTCTAATGAAACACATGTTCTGTACATAGTGTGTTTAATTATGAATGAGAGACTAGTTTTCCCAGAAGGACTGAGCAGAACCCCTGTGAGTCCAACCTTCATCAGGTAGGTGATCCTTGGAGAGATTCAAAGCATTTGTAAGGATGAGAAAAATGACAACAACATTTTTATTTCAATTCTACTTTCCACTCAAGATTATAGTGCTGACTGAATGTGTATTTATATAAAGTCAAAGTAGTGACTTCCAAGTTCATAGAGTAGGCATAGTTCCAAAAATACAGTTGAGATTGGAGGCCAAGGGAGTGCAGTCTTACTAATTCAGAAGACTTGGCTCAGGTCTATACACCCCTCAGAGCACATCACATTCCTTTCCTATATCTGCTTGTTTAAAAAATGATCACAAATATCATAATTTCATTTAAAAGTCATCAACGAAGTCATAGGTGTACTATCTAGTAACTGTGTCTCAATGGGGCTGAACTGTCAGAAAGTTAGCCTTTGTAGTTCTGTTTCCCTATAAATGTTCTAGAAAGAAGATTTATCTGCAACAAAAGGCTATATAGGCCACAGTCATTATTGAATGGGTTATCCTAGGAAACAACACACAGCCCATATCCCTAGAAATCTGGAGGAAAGGACCCATCATTCTCTGTCACGTTCAAAGCTCAGGATGGGTGGAGATCAGAAGGTAGGTTCTCAGCTCATTTCTTCAGCCATCAAAGAGCCCTGCAGCCAGTGATGTATTGAAGTAAAGCAGAACTGAGTGAGAATTGTTGAGAAGGCACAACTCGTCCTCCCCTGCTCATTCAGGTAGGTCTGACTGGCATCACCTTCTACAGCGCACTGCATCCTTTTGTTGGGTCATGTTTTGATTTAGATTCATTCCAGGCTAGAAACATTTCTAGGTATTTCTTTAAAAATATGTTCATGGTGAAAGTGTGTGCAGCCAGGTTATCCAGATTCTGAAGAGTTCAACCATCTCACAGTTTTAAGGATGAGAGCTGGGGTTCAGTGTACCTGCATAGGGGCACAGGTATGGTAGTCCAGCAAATTATCCCCTGAAGGAGCAGGACCTGTCAGAGTCTCAGGGTGCTTTCTTAGGTTATGGGAACACATCTCTTTCTTGTTTTGACCTCAGTTTTTAAACTAAAGTTAACCTATAATTGTATTCTACCATACTCCTGACATGGAGCAGATTCTATTGAATTTCTAGAACATTTTTAAATAGAAAGATTTTAATTCACTGCATACAATAAATATTTGTATAGTACATGGTGCATTTAATTCTACTGTTGATTTTTTTTAACTTTCCTGGGAGAAACCTGCTATTTCCATGTCCCTAGTTGTACCATTTGTCCAGGTCCTGTGTGCCTTGATGAGTTACTGTTCATGGGTAAATCATTCCATAGATGCCTGACACATCGGTGTTCATATTCATACTAACCATGAAAGTGGTGCAGACCTGTATACCTGGTGAAGCTGTGAGAAAAGGTAGTGCTGTAGTGGAGACATCTCCAAGTTGCTGCTCATTTTATTCCTAGTGGATTCCTTGATGAGTCTGTGATGGTCAGGAAAAATGCAGAATTGCATCATCCCTCTGTAACGTTTGAGGATGTTAATTTATTCTATGTTGAGTTCAAGTAATCCATAGAGGACTAGAGATTTACTTCAGCTGGAAGAGTGTTCACCTATCATGTAGCAAACCTTTGTTTGATACAGTATTTCATAATGTGGGTGAGACAGTGCACAGTGGTAATCCTAGCACCTGGGAGACAGCAGCAGGAGGATAACAAGTTTGTGATTTTATGCTTGGCTACATGGTGTTCCAAAACCAACATGAGAGTCCCCAAATAGTCTTTAAAATTTATGTAAGCTTTTTAAAAGCTGTTCCTCTGGTAAAGAGTGGTGATTATAACATGAAAGAGCTTAGAAAGAGCTCAGGGTGTTTGTATTCATAAAGATCTTGAGCAGGAAGAGCTTGCAGTCCTCACACATGAGAGATGACCGGGAGGAATGAAGGGGATGGAGAAGGGATCCCATAACTTAATGCATGCATGCTATATGCACCCTGTGGAAAAGAAAAGTCTTACATTAGAATGGGTAACTATTACCTATTTTGCAAAATTGAAATAAATAAAAATAACTAAAAGAACTGTCCTTCGATAGATGAAAGTCTAAAACAAGGATAGAAGAGGGTACCCCAACAGCTAGTCCAGAAATTTATCCTCAAGGACAGTCTTCACTAGGCCACGCCCTTTGCAGATTGGATCTGCTTTGATGGTTCAGTCTAAGCCATGGAGACAGGAAACCACAGCTGTGGGACAGACTTCATCTTGGTTGGTCTTTTCCAGTATGGATACATGGACAACTTCCTCTTCACAGTCATCGCTATCCTCTTTGCAGTGGCTCTCATAGGCAACACCACACTGGTCCTCCTCATCAGGCTGGACCAAAGACTCCACACCCCCATGTACTTCCTCCTCAGCCAGCTCTCCATCATTGACATGATGTATATCTCCACCACTGTGCCCAAGATGGCAGCCAACTTCCTGTCAGACACCAAGGCCATTTCCTTCCTGGGCTGTGCGATCCAAGCCTTTGTGTTTCTGACCCTGGGTGGGTCTGAAGCCCTCCTTCTGGGCTTCATGTCCTATGACAGGTACATAGCCATCTGCCGGCCCTTGCACTACCCTGTGCTCATGAGCAGGAAGATCTGCTGCTCCATGGTTGCTGGTGCCTGGAGCAGCAGCTCAGTCACTGCATTAATGCACATACTGTATGTATTTCAACTTCCCTTCTGTGGATCTAGGATGGTTAACCACTTTTTCTGTGAGATTCCATCTCTCCTTCCACTGGTGTGTAAAGACATGTCCCAATATGAACATCTTATTGTCATGGGTGTGCTTGTCCTTGTGCTGCTACCTTTCCTGGCCATCCTAGCTTCCTATGCCCAGGTGTTGGTTGTTGTACTCCAGATGGGTTCAGGGAAAGGACAGAGTAGAGGCTTGTCCACCTGCTCCTCACACCTGACCGTGGCCAGCCTGTTCTATGTCACTGGTCTCTCCACCTACACACAGCCACATTCCTTGCGTTCTCCTGGAAGGGACAAAGTGGTGGCTGTTTTGTACTCAGTTGTCACCCCTGTTCTGAACCCATTCATCTACAGCCTGAGGAACAAGGAGGTCATGGGGGCCCTGAGGAGACAAATGGGGTGATGGATAGTGACTCAGGACTTTGGGTTACCCTGTGGACTGATCTGAAGGCCAGTCTTGGACACTCTCTGGGACAATTTCAGGATCAACATTCTGCTGGATGCTCACCAGGTTTTACCTAACAAGAGTACAGAACTTTGCATACACAGTTTCATATTGAGTTGATGATTTGAATCTGGATAATGTCTTTGAAGGAGATGGAAGGGCTTTTTACCGGGTCATGGCATCTCTGGATGCCTGTCACCCTGGGTTTTCTTTCCATAAAACTTTCTTACCTTCAGCCCTGATGCAGTGCTCTCAGACATTGGGAGTCAGTACAGTTGCCTGCTGTGTACTTGTCTTGCTCTGGAAGCTCTTTCTGCAGTTTAGGAGTACAGCTGTACTTCTGCATGAATTTTGCAGAAATCTGGAATATTTTATTGGTTTACCTTTGCAGACACAACTATCATATAACAATGTATGTGTGTTTTATAATGTGTCATATTTTAAAGACAATTCTCAAATAAATAGGGATGGAACCAAGGTAATTCTTGCTTTGATTCTTGTGAGACTGTTACAAACTGATTAAGATTTCCAAGATCCCTAAGAAGTTTAATGATGTCTTGCTGACTCACTTTATCAACATTGTTCCCAAAAATTCACTAATGACTTTGTAATTAACATCAACAATGGATGTGTCTGTCAGTATGTACTCTCTTTTCATGAACAGCTTTATGTCAATCTCCCATGTTTAAATTTATGTTGATCACACATACTAACTTATGATAAGGACATTTAGAGAAACAGACCCAGAATATTTCTGCTCTAGAGATCTGTAGACAATATCTATGTTTGTCCATGCTAATATTCATAAAAGTGAGAGCAATAAAAGCACAGAGTTTATACACCAGGGTGGATGGAAATCCAGGGTGCCCCCACACTCTTGGAAGAAAAGGGAATTGCTATGGGGGATGAATTGTGTGATGGGGGACCAACAAAGTGGTAGCAATCATGATGTAAAATGAATAAATGAATAAATGGTAAAATGAATGTATTCCACAAGTTGTGTATGCATACATGTATGTACATAATTTATTATATACATATTTTATATACTATATATGAATACAAACATGTCTATAACTGTAAAAAGAGGTTATCAAATTGAAAATGTGGATGAGGTTTGAGAAAAGAAAGAGAAGAAGAAAAATAATATTACTCTACTTCACTTAAAAATATAATAAAATTATAAAATGAAAAGGACTTAGCCAGAGATACCCTACACAGGATAAAAATAGTGTTCCCTAAAGATCTGGGTTATTTAATAGAAATCTAAGTGTCAGGATACCTCTCTCAGACTGTCTTAAGTAGTTTTCAATTTCTGTGACAAAACACCATTACTCTCATTGGAGAGATGGCTCAGTGGTTAAGAGCACTTCCTGTTTTTCCAATGTATCTGTGTTGAATTTCTAGCTCACAACTGCCTATAATGTTATTTGTAGGGTTTTTGACAACCGCACACAAATGCAAATAAAATGAAAGTTAAAAAATGAATTGCATCATCTGTGAATGACTCCCTTTTACTGTTTTATTTTCTTGTAGTTAATGTAATACATGAACTCATTCTAAATTGACAGTCTGAGGTTGCTAAGTATCTTCAATGCTCTCACCTCACGAGTCTCCCATTGCTGTGATTCAGTCCCCAGTGACAATGGTGTTTGGGGAAACTTGGAACCTTACAATATGGAGTCTCAGTGAAGTTCATCTCTAGTCTCTAGGGCTGGTCATGAGATTGTGGACCCTGGCCCTACTTTCTGTCCTGTGCTCTGCTTCCTGAGTACAACTGCAATGTGACCAGCCAGCCTCCTGTTCGAAACACCATATAGTCCCTGTCTGCTGCCATATTTTCCATCTTTTTGTCTATATTCCTCAGGGACTGCAAACCAATGAAACTTTCTCAAGGTGCTTTTGCAGCACCAGGAAAAGAATCTAATACAGAAATTGGTACCAAGTGGCAGAACCATTGCTGGGAAAAACCTGACCATGAAGGTCTTGGGACTCTGGAAGTGTCTTCTGGCTTGAATAAAGAATTTAGGTCTTTAGAATAGAAAAGCCACAGTGTGCAACAGTTGGTGGAAGCTCAGAGACAACAATGTTGAGAGAAATGTGGGCCATGGACACTCAGCTTATGACATTTCAAAGGAGAACAAAAACTCTACCAGGAAGTAAGTAGACACCAACCATTCATGTGATATTGTGGCCAGGAATCTGGATTAATTATACCCTTGTCTTGAGAACATGAGTGGTCTTAAATGTAAAGATACTGGACTAATTGGTTTGACAGAGGATAGGTGAGAGGGAAAGTTTGAAATTTAGACAGAGTACACACAGAGAAGCAGCTGTAGTTGTTGTAGGGGTTAGTACCATGAAATTTGGTGCTTGGAATAGAATTTGGTGCAATGAGAAAGTTTCTTGATGTCAAAACCCTACCCATCAAAGGCTCCAATGTGTAAAGATGCAAGTTTACATGAAACAAGAAAGCCTGAACTGAGTCTTTGCTCCTCAACAGCAATGACCTGGGAGATAGTTCCCTGGGGTTAGAACTGATGCAGCTATGGTAAGGTGGTAGGTGGTGGGTGCAGGCTCTGTGTCAAGCTGGCAGCACAACTTGGGAGAATTATCCACCTGGAGCTGTATTTGAAGGCATGAAAATGAAGGACTCGGGGAGGGGCATGGAGAACAGTCAATGTGTGGCAGTTCCCAGTCCCTGCATGCAGCTGTGATGGAAGGTGAATCCCAGATTGCAGTGGAGCCCTCAGGATGTTGTAGATGCAGAACTGTGGGACATCTGCCAAGGATAACTGTACACATGGTGAGGAGTAGGCCAAGGCAGAGGCTTTGTGTGCTACAGACAGCCAACCTGGAACAGTGAAGCTCCCTAAGCCTTTGGAACAGAGATGATTTAAAATCCTAGATGCCAGACATGAAACTCTAGGTTTTGTTGTTTCCTCTGCTGGATTTTATCATGTTGTAGTCTAATCTTTCCTTACTATGCATTTCTCCCTCCTCTTTAGATGGAGAATACATGCCATATACCAAGATATAATGGAGATTTTAACAAAAATTTCTTTATTCACTTTACATCTCATTCAAAGCTCCCCTCTTCTCATCCCCCTCCTCACACAGTCCATTCTTCCCATTCCTTCTCCCCTGTTCCTCTGAGAAAGGGTGACACCCCCTGGATACCAACCCATCCTGACACATCATGTTACTGACAGAGAGGGCACATCCTCTCCCACTGAAATCAGACAAGAGAGTCCAATTAGGGGAACTGAATCCACAGACTAGCCACAGAGTTAGGGACAGCCCTCTTTCTAGTTGTTAGGGGACCATCATGAAGACCAAGCTGCATATCTGTATTGGCATAGGTGCAGTCCATGAATAATCTTTGGTTGGTGGTTCAGAATCTATGACTCCCCAAGTGTCCAGGTGAGTTGATGCTGTTGATCTAAGTGTGGGGTTCTTATGCCATCCAGGTCCTTCCATTTTCCCCAACTCTTCACAAGACTCCCAAAGCTCCATTTAATGTTTGACTGTGGAACTATTTCAGTAATCTGCTTGGTGGAGCCTCTCAGAAGAAAGACATACTAGGCTCCTGTCTGCAAGCATAACAGAATATGATTAGTAGCATCAGGGTTTGGTTCTTGTTTCTGTGATGGGTCTCATGTTGGGCCAATTATTAGTAGAGCATATCCTTTGTCTCCTCTCCACCTTTGCCCCTGCACCTCCGGTAGGCAGGACAAATTTTGTATCAAGGGTTTTGTGGGTGGGATTTTATCCTAAACATAGCTCCACTGGGAGTCCTGCCTGACTACAGGAGGTGTCACTTCAGGCTCCATATCCAACAATACTAGGGGTTTCAGCTTGAATCACCCCCATCAACTGCCAGGAGCATCCCCCTTCCCTGGCATATTCTAGAGATGTCCCCTCCCAGTCTGTGTTTTTCATGCACTCTCCTGGCCTTCTCTCCTCACACTTGACCATCCACATTCCTATCCCCATCTCCTATCCCAACCAGTCCCTTCTATAGATACACTTCCAATACTTATTTTATTTCCTCAGGGGCATCCTGGAGCTTATGGCTAATATCCACTTATAATTGAGTACATACCATGCATGTCCTTTTGGGTCTGGGTTACCTCATTCAGGATATTTTCTAGTTCCATCGGTTTGCCTGCAAATTTCATGATGTCCTTGTTTTTAATAGCTGAATAGTATTGTGTAAATTACCCATTTTCTTTATCCATTTTTTGGTTGATTGAAATCTAGGTTGTTTCCAGTTGCTATTATGAATAAAATCACTATGAAAGTAATAGAGCAGTTGACCCTTTTATGCCCAATTCTCAGGAACCCCAGAAGAACTCTAAGAATTGCAGTAATACAACAAAAGAGCCTTTATTGATTCAGACCCAGATCACAATCCTTTCCCACTGTGCGGGTTAGGCATTCGATGCTCTCATCCAGGGGCTTGGAGTTTTTATAAGCACATATGCATAAGCAGGGATCCTCAGCTTCAGGGTTACTTGACAGGGGAAGTGACAAGTGGCAGCCATCCTTTAAACCTGATATTATTTGTTCAGACAGCAGGGCTGAATTGTGCAGCTGGGAGGGAGGACTCTTCTGACCTGGGAAGTAACTATATGATGCTATCCGAAACTAGTATGTTTTTACCAACTGGCCACAGCTGTCTGAGAACACTTAATTGCCCTTCTCTCACAGCTCAAGAGTCGAGCACTTATCTTTTCAAGGATGTTTGGCCCTTGTTTCTCTCAAGGACAGGAGCCATCTGCATTGGAGAAATGTTAGTTATCAAGGAAAGTGCCAGCCTCGGTGACACAGAGGCTAGGATATGTTGCCATTTGTCTTTTCCCAAAGCTGGCATCTGCTGCTCTCCACGGTGGGGGGTGGGGGAGTGGTTCTTAGGGGGAAAGGAGTGCCACCATGAAAAGGGAAATTGCAATATTCTGGCACCAGGCTGGGCTCCTTGCCCTCTCTGAAAGGCCAGAGGCATCTATGCTGGGAAAGGGGGAAGGTGAGGGGAGATCTGCCCAAGCAGAGGGAAAGTGCAGAGCCAGGATTCCTGCCTCTCTTCATCCTTGTGGTGGGGTGTAGCTCCTTTTGGGTGTATGTCCAGGAGTTGTATGGTCATGAGGTAGCTAGGTCATGATGTAGAACTATTCCTAATTTTCTGAGAAACCACCAGCTTGATTTCCAGTTGTACAAGTTTGCCCTCCCAAGAGGAATGGAGGAATGTTCCCATTGGTCCACATCCTTGCCAGCATGTGCTGTCACTTGAGGTTTTGATATAAACCATTAAGTGTCTTGGTCATTAGAGATTTCTCTGTTGAGAGTTCTCTGTTTAGCTCAGTACCCTGTTTTTAATTGGCTTCATTGGTTTGTGTCTAAATTCTTGAATTTTTTAATTGTTTGGTTATTGGTCCTCTGTTGGATGTAAGATTGGTGAAAAATCTTCCCATTCTGTAGACCACCATTTTGTCCTATTGATGATGTCCTTTGCCTTACAGAACTTTTCAGTTTCATGAGGAGCCCTTTGCTAATTGTTGATTTCGGTGCCTGAGCTATGGGTGTTTTGTCCAGGATTTTTTTTTCTCATGTACCAATGAGTTCAAATATATTTCCTATTTTCTATTCCATTAGATTTAGTGTATCTGGGTTTTTGCTTTTTAGTTAGTTTGGGTAAGGGCTTCTCTACCTCTCAGACAACCAACTCTTGCTTTCATTTACTCATTGTATCATTCTCTTGGTTACTACTGAATTGATTTAAGCCCAGAGTTTGATTCTTTTCTGCAATCTACTCCTCTTGGGAGTGTTTGCTTCTTTTTCTTCTAGAGCTTTTAAGGGTTCTGTTAAGTTGCTAAAATGAGATCTATGCAATTTCTTTATCAAGGCATTTAATGCTATATATTTTCCTCAAACACTGCTTTCACTGTATTCTATAACTTTGGGTATGTTGTGCCTTCATTTTCATTGAATTCTAGAAAGCCTTTCTTTCTTTAGTTCTTCTTTGACCCAGTGGTCACTGAGTTTTTCTTTTCTTTTTCTTTCTTAGATATATTCTTTATTTATATTTCAAATGATTTCCCCTTTCCTGGTCCCCCCTCCCCAAAAGTCCCATAAGTCTTCTCCCCTCCCCCTGTTCCCCAATCAACCCCCTCCAACTTCCTTGTCCTGGTATTCCCCTATCGAGCCTTTCCAGGACCAGGGACCTCTCCTTCCTTTTTCTTGGGCATCATTTGATATGTGAATTGTGTCTTGGGTGTTTTGAGCTTCTGGGCTAATATCCACTTCTCAGTGAGTGCATACATGTGTGTTCTTTTGTGATTGGGTTAACTCACTTAGGATGATATTTTCCAGTTCCACGCATTTGCCTAAGAATTTCATGAATTCATTGTTTTTAATAGCTGAATAGTATTCCATTGTGTAGATATACCATATTTTGTGTATCCATTTCTCCATTGAGGGACATCTGGGCTATTTCCAGGTTCTGGCTATTATAAATAGGGCTGCTATGAACAAAGTGGAGCATGTGTCCTTATTACATGGTGGAGAATGCTTTGAGTGTATGCTCAGGAGTGGTATAACAAGGTCTTCCAGTAGTATCATGCCCAGTTTTCTGAGGAAACACCAGACTGATTTCCAGATTGTACCAGCTTGAAATCCCACCAGCAGTGGAGGAGTGTTCCTCTTTCTCCACATCCTCACCAGCACATGCTGTCTCCTGAGTTTTTGATCTTAGTCATTCTGACTGGTGTGAGTGGATCATGGACCTCCACATAAAACCAGACACACTGAAACTAATAGAAAAGAAACTGGGGAAGAGCCTTGAACACATGGGCACAGGGGAAATTTTCCTGAACAGAACATCAATAGCTTATGCTCTAAGATCAAGAATTGACAAATGGGAGCCTCATAAAATTAAAAAGTTTCTGTAAGGCAAAGGACACTGTCAATAGGACAAAACAGCAACCAATAAATTGGGCAAAGATCTTTAACAACCCTATATCTGACAGAGGGCTAATATCTAATATATACAAAGAACTCAAGAAGTTAGACTCCAGAGAGCCAAATAACCCTATTAAAAATGGGGTACAGATCTAAACAAAGAATTTTCACCTGAGGAATAGCGAACAGCTGAGAAGCACCTAAAGAAATGTTCAACATCCTTAGTCATCAGGGAAATGCAAATCAAAACAACCCTGAGTTTTTCACTTTCTATGAATTTGTAGGCTTTCTCTTTTCTCTGTTGTTGTTGAAGTCCAGCTTTACTCCATTGTGATCTGGTAAGATGGAAGGGGTTGTCTGTACCTACTTGTATCTGTTAAGACTTGCTTTGTGACTGAAAATATGGTCAGTTTAGGAGAAGGTTCTGTGAGAGGCTGAGAAGAAAGTATATTCTTTTGTGTTTGGATGAAATGGTCTGTAGATATCTGTTATGCCCATTTGATTCATAATGTCAGGGAGTTTCATTATTTAATCTGTTTAGTTTTTGTTTCAATGACCTGTCCTTTGGTGAGATTGAGATGCTATTGTCTCCCACTCTTACTCTATGAGGTTTTGTGTGTGATTTAAGCTTTAGTAATGTTTCCTTTATGAATGTGTGTGATAGATGCATTTGGGTCACAGATGTTCAGCATTGAGAAATCATTTTGGTGAATATGACGTATCATTCCTCATCTGTTTTATTTCTTTTGGTTGAAAGTCTATTTTATTAGATTTTAGAATGGCTATTCCAGATTGTTTCTTGTGTCTTTTTTCTTGGAAATACTTTTTGCATATCTTTAGTCTGAGCTCCTGTCCATCTTTGTTACTAAGGTATGTTTCATGTATGCAGCAGAATAAGATCCTGTTTACACATCCACCATTAGCCTGTGCCTTTTTATTGAGAAATTGAGTCCATTGATGTAGAGAGATATTAAAGACCAGTGATTATTAGGTCCTGTAATTCTGATGTTGATGGAGGTAGTGTGTGTTTCTATGTCTGTGTGTTTATGTGTGTATTTACATGTATGGGTGTTTTTATGTGTGTGTGTGTGTGTGTGAGAGAGAGAGAGAGAGAGAGAGAGAGAGAGAGAGAGAGAGAGAGAGAGAGGCAGGCAGGAAGGAAGGAAGGAAGGAAGGAAGGAAGGAAGGAAGGAAGGAAGGAAGGAAAGAAGAGAGAGAGATTTTTTCTTTTGTTATTTTTCTGGTGTGAAATTATTCATGACTTGTATTTCTTGGGTGTAGTTACCCTCCTTGTGTTGTAGTTTTCCTTCTAGTATTCTCTGTGGGAATGGATTAGTGGAAAGATAATGTTTAAATTTGTTTTGTCATGGAATATATTGGTTGTTGGTTATAGTAGTCAGGGCTGACATCTATGGTAACTTAGGGTCTGCAAGACTCTTCCCAGGACCTTTAGGCCTTTAGTATCTCTGCTGAAAAATTAGATGTAATTCTGATTAGGTCTGCCTTTGTATGTTCCTTGGACTTTGTCCCTTGCTGCTTTTAATATTCTTTCTTTGTTCTATACATCTAGTGCTTTACTATATGACAAGATTTTCTTTTGTGATCCAATCAATTTTTTTGTTCTGTATCTTTCTTGTATGTTTATAGCCATATCTGTCTTTAGGTTAGGGAAATTTTCTTATATGATTTTGTTGAAGTTATCATAGTGTCTCTAATTTCCTAGATATTTTCTGTTAGAAAATATTAGATCTGACATTTTCTCTTTTTTTCTAATAAAGGCCAACATTTAATTGGGGTTGGCTTACAGGTTCATAAGTTCAGTCCAGTATCATCAAGGGAAGAACATGGCAGCAACCAGGAAGACATGGTACAGGAGGTGCTGAGCATTCTACATCTTCATCTGAAGACTGCTAGCAGAATACTCACTTCCAGACAGCTAGGTGTAGGGTCTTAAAGCCCACACCCAAAGTGACTCACCTACTTCAACAAGGCCACATCTGCTCTATCAAGGCCATACCTCCAAATTGTGCCACTCCCTGGGCCATGCATATACAAGCCATCAAATTCCACTTCCTGACCCCCATAGACTTGTTCAAATACATGAGTCTTTTGGGACCATAACTAGCCATAGCATAATACAAAAATACATTTAGTCCAACTTCCAAAGTCCCCTTAGTCTATAGCAGTAACAACAATGTTAAAAGACCAAAGCTCAAAGTCCCTTCTGACAACCATACAATCACTTCATTGTGATCCAAGAATCAAGACAGGAAACCAACTGGGCAAACTGCAAACATTGAAACTCCATGTCTGATGTCAAAGTAGTTTTCAGATCTCCAATTCTGTTTTCATCTTTGTTGACTGCAACAAAATTACTTCTCCTGGCCCAAGAGGGACCCACCCAGAGTCATCAGGACACAGGAACCAAGCAACAGGCAGAGACAGGATCCTTCTGGTTTCTGTCTGCACCCCAGTATTGACCCTATCCCACAGCTCTCCATACTCAAATTCCTCCTGGAAAGAACTAGTCTTCCAGGAGTGCTGACACACAGGCTTGTAGGAGGGACAGGCCACAGTCAGAGACAGCAAGACCAGCTAACACCAGAGACAACCTGATGGTGAGAGGCAAGGACAAGAACATAAGTAACAGAAATCAAAGCTCCTTGGCATTATCAGAACCCAGTTCTCCTACCACAGCAAGCCCTGGATACTCCAACACACCAGAAAATCAAAGCTCTGATTTAAAATCACATCTCAGGATGAGGATAGAGGACTTTAAGAAGGACATAAATAACTCTGGAAAGGAAATATAGGAAAACACAGGCAAACAGGTAGAAGCCCTTAAAAAGGAAACTATACAAAAATCCCTTAAAGAAGTACAGAAAAACATGACCAAAACAAGTGAAGGAATTGAACAAAACCATCCAGGTTCTAAAAAAGGAAATAGAAACAATAGAGGAATCAGAAAGTGAGACAACCTAGGAGATAGAAAACCCAGAAAAGACATCCAGAGTCCTAGACACAAGCATTACCAACAAAATAAAAGAAGAGAACCTCAAGTACAGAAGATACTATAAAAAACATTAATACAACAGTTAAAGAAAATGCAAAAAGCTTCTAACCCAAAACACCCAGAAAATCCAGGACATAATGAGAAGACCAAACCAAAGGATAATAGTTATAGAATAGAGCGAAGATTCTAAACTTAAAGGGTCAGTAAATATCTTCCACACAATTATAGAAGAAAACTTCCCACATAAATATAAAAGAAATCTCCATATCTCCAAATAGATTGGGCTAGAAAAGAAATTCCTTCAGTCACATAATAGTGAAAACACCAAATGTACAAATCAAAGAATACCAAAAGCAGTAAGGGAAAAAGTTTGAGTAACATTTGAAGGCAGACCTATTAGGATTACACCAGACTTCTCATCAGAAGACAATGAAATATAGAAGATCCTGGGAAGATCTTATACAGACCCTAAGAGAACACAAATGCTAGCCCAGGCTCATATACCCAGAAAACTCTCAATCACCATAGATGGAGAAACCAAGATATTCCATGACAAAACGAAATTTACACAATATCTTTCCACAAATCCAGCCCTACAAAGGATAATAGATTGAAAATACCAACACAAGGGGGGAAATTACACCCTAGAAAAATCAAGAAAGTAACCTTTCAATAATCCCAACAAAAGATAGCCGAACAAACATAAAAATAACCTCAAAAATAAAAGAAAGCAGCTATCACTATTCCTTAACATCTCTTCACATCAGTGGACTCAATTACTCAAAAAAAAAAAAAAAAGACATAGACTAACAGACTGGATATGTAAACAGGACCCAGCATATTGCTGCACACAGGAAACACACCTCAGTATCAAAGACAGACACTACCTCAGAGTAAAGGGCTGGAAAACAATTCTCCAAGCAAATTGTCCCAAAAAACAAGCTGGAGTGGCCATTCTAATATCAAATGAAATCAATTTTCAGAGTCCCCTTCTGATCCTTATCCCCCTTCTGCCGCCATCAGCCCTTTCTGCTGTGGCAGAACTTTGCCAGGTCTGCCACAGTGAAGATTCAATCTAATGATACTTCCTAGAGAACTAGCCACTTGGTAAGAACCCCTCCCCATCTATGAAAGCCCAGAGCTGCTGCCAGGGGTCCAGCAGGACTCACTACCCAGCAACCACCAAAAGCCCCGCCCTTCTGAATAGCAGTCCCCTTCCAATATTTCTCCCCATTCCACTGCCACCAGCCCTTTCTGTTGTGGCAGAACCTTGCCAGGTCTGCCACAGTGAAGATTCCATTTCCTGATACTTTCTAGAGAACCAGCCACTCTGGGCAGTTGGTAAGAACCCCCACATCCACCTCTGGAGGACCAGAGCTGTTGCAAGGGGTCCAGCAGGACTCACTACCCAGCAACCAACAAAAGCCCTGTCCTTTTGAATAACAGTCCCCTTCTTATCCTTACCCCCTTCTGCCACTGCCAGCCCTCTCTACTATGGGAGAACCTTGACAGGTCTGCAAAAGTGAAGACACCATCCCCTGATACTTCCTAGAGAAACAGCCACTCATGGCATTTGAGAACCATCCACTCAGGGCATTTGCCATTTCTGCTGTGGCAGAATCTTGCCAGGTTTGGCACAGTGAAGACACCATCTCCTAATACTTCCTAGAGGACCAGCTGCATTCAGGGCATTTGAGAATCAGCCACCCTCAGGTCATTTGAAGTGTGGAGAGGCTTGGGAGCACAGAAGAGCTGGTCTCTCAGGAAAGCCTAAATACCTGTGTGCACAGAGAGAACAGGAATTCCAGGAGTACAGATACACAGGCTTGTAGGACAGATAAGACAAAATCAGAGACAGCAAGACCAGCTAAATTTTCTAGGCTCCTTCAAAGGGATTGGGCCACATCTCCAGCTCTGTACTCTATAACACTCTAGGCTCTGGTTGACTCCACTCCACTGCTGCTATAGTTCTTGGTGATCATCCCACAGTACTCATATCTCTGATTCATTTGAGTCTTCTCCAGCAATTAGGTTTCACCAAGAGCCCCTTATAGGCTCTCTTCATGGTGCCAAGCCTCAATTTCTTTGCATGACCCACTTCAACTGTCAACTGCAACTGGACTGTCAACTGCAACTGAGTCTGCACCTTCACCAATGGCCTTCCGTTGAATTAATTCAAAGGCAATAGACCATGAGGGATGTGACCCTTCCTACGATGGTTACATAACAGAGTCTCCAACACTAGTGTGAACTTCTATGATGGGAGCTGGGGGCTTTCTTTTCTCCACCACAATTACCATCCAAAGGAATGAGATGCTGTTCATATGCTCAGCCTTGTGTGACCAGGAAAAGGGGGACAAGACATACAAGAGTCCATGGAAGATGCAGAATCAGACAAAACTGAGAATGTAAGGATCTCTAGGTAAGATGCTGAAACAAGGCAGAATAAGGCCCGTGGTGGTCAGCTCACAGAGTCCCAGGGCTGCTCTCTCCTTTCCAGTCAGAGCAGATGTGAATCAGTGAAAATGCTCAGCAGCAGGAATCTCCGGAAGCTCCTGGGCCTCAGCTCCTGTTGGGTTCCCAGTGAAACCAGTGTTTAGTTTAACTCCCTGCCCACATGATGGGTGGCTCACAACTACCTGGAACTTCAGCTCCAAATGGCCTTATATCCTCTTCTGGTTTCCTAGGGCATTTCATGCACACATACACAGGTACACACACACACACACACACACACACACACACACACGTGCATCAAATAAAGTGGTTTTTAAAAGAAGAACCCTTAAAAAAGGAACATACTACTATTTTACTTAATTTGGACCATAATGAATCTGATATTTAAAAGGATTTAGAGGGTCAGTTTTTATCTAGGGATTAATCAGAACTGCATCTATCCAAACTGAAGAAGCCAAGCTCTGAATCTTCACTTCATAGTCCCACAAATGAAGAAAAATTCTACTATATAAAAGACCAGAAAACTTAGTCTAATAACGCTCATCTAATAATATGCATCAATAGACACATTAGGTTACTTTGGGGACTTCAGATTCCCTTGTATTAAATCTTCAACACACAGAATATTTAGGATGGGCCATAGGAATTAGGAAATTCTAGCTGGAAGTGGAGATGGGCTGTTACAGGGGCCTTCAGGAGGGAAAGGACTCACCTTCGAGGACATAGGTTTTGGCTTAACTTTTTATTCTATCATTATTGTTGTGTGTATAGTGTGTGTGTTTGTGTGTGTGTGTGTGTATGTGTGTGTATGAATATGGGTGTGTACATGCCACAATGTACTAACAGAGATCAACGGATGACTTTGGGGCTCAGTTCTGTGTTCTAGGGAACTGAACTCAGGTCCTCAGGTTTAGAAAGCAAGTTCTTCACCCTGCTGAGCCATATCTGTGGTCTTGTCCTGGCTATTGTTCCGTTTGTTTTCTATGAAAGGCAGGAACTGATTAAAAATTTCCTTCTCTCTAGCTTTGTGCAAAATTATAAATATTGTTTTCTATGATTTATATCATGTTCTCTTTATGCCAATGAGCATTGAAACCTTGTGTCAGGTCTGATGACCATAGAATTTTACAGTATTGGTCATTTTGGTGGTCATATCACATAGCCTAATGAGATTGGGCCACACCCTCCAGCAGAGCTCCTGGAGCCTAAAATTTAAAAGCTGCTCTGTGCTGTGGTCTTACAGCTCTAATTTATGGTCCTCCCAGAACTTGACTTCTCCCTTCTCAGTCACATACACTTCCCCAGACTAAATCATGTGGTATAAAACCCCCATCTCCCCTGAAGCTACAGAAGTCAGATATTTCCTTTGTTGAGGTGATTTGTCTGCAGGCTCTCCTCTTTCTCTGTTCCCAACTCCCATGGCAGCTCTGTCTCTCTATCTCACTAGTGCTTCAAGCTGTTTCTCTTAATGAAGTTCCTCTCTGGAAGAGAAGCCTCTCTTTCCTTTTTGGGACCCTGCTATGCTGCTTCTGAAAAAACTATACTGTTCCCCTTTCCCTTCTCTGCTTTGAGGTTTGGTCTTTTGCTATTTATTGTAATGTAAGCCTGGTTGCCCCCAGGGACTAGAGAACCCATACTTACATCAAATAATGTTATGTGACATTTCTCTTTAATTTACAACTATTGGTAGAATAAAAATACTGACAACCCATAACTGGGCAGAAGAGAGTAAAAAGGATTTTTGGTTTGAGGCAGGACCACAACAAGAGAAGGCAGAGAGAGGAGAAGAAGCCATGGAGTAGGTAAGTCATGAAAACATGACCTGGAGGGCTGGCCAATTGGAGTTAAGAGCTGCCCTGAAGAAAGATGGCAAGTTATAACTCGGGGTTATTGATGGGGGAGTAGATTCTAATAGTTTAGAGTGTAGATATCTGCCTAGCTGTAGTACATAAGCCTTATTATAAATATGAAAGTTTTGGTGTATTTTATCTGGGACCTAAATGATCAAAGGCAGGGTAGAAACACCCAGTTGATATTAAATAATTATTACAACACTGTCTCATCTCAAGGACTCACCAAAGTCACCAGGACATTTCTCCTAATGACTTTGTTCCTGAAAAATTATTTGCGTCATTTCCTTTTGCAAACCAACTGCTGCTTCCTGGTTTTTACATTTGACACCAAATTCAGGTTTTAAATTCATGCAGCATTTTGTTTGCACATAAAAGAGACAGCTATTTGTTCTATGGGAGAATCACCTATTTTCACCGTGCTCATTTAAAAGGCCACTAATATAGAATAATTTAGTCTTTGATTTTTAAACTCACAGAGAACTGTTAGAATCCTTTTAAACATATCATTTTGCTGGGGTAGACAAGTAGTTGGGGAATTGGGAGGGAAGCAGATTCCCAAGGAGGCAACTTCAAAGTTTTAAACATTAAGTTTGAAAAGTAATCTTCAAATTGCTGTGGCCGGTTAGTTAAAAATAGATGAACAGGGGTCAGGGAGATGGCTCAGCATGTAAAGATACCTGTTCTTAATCACAGTGACCTGAGTTCAATAGCCAGGAACCACATGGTAGAAGAGAACTTACTCCTCCACTCTAGAGGACTTCCATATGCATATCTTGGCATGCGTATTCTGTCCGTGGTTGTGTTGGTTCTGGGCCCATGGTAAGGCAGACCTCACTGTGACAGGAATTGCAGCATAGACAACTCACCTCCTAAAGAACAGGAACCAGAGTAAGGGGCTAGGGATCAGGTACAGCCTTCAAAGCCATGTCCCCCCAGTGATGTACTTCTTCTAACCAGGCTCTATCCACCACAGTTTCTAACAGCTCCAAGAAGGTTCCATCTTCCATATTTCCACCAGTTCTTAAAAGTGTACTCAAAACATGAATCTAAGTGAAATGATGATTTTTCTGGATAGATTCTACTTACCAAAGTTAAATCAAGAGCAGACAAACTACCTAAATAGTTCTATAACCCTTCGGGAAATAGAAGCAGTCATCAAAATTCTCCAGCAACAACAAAAAGTCCAGGTCCAGATGGTTTTAGCATAGAATACTACAAGAATTTCAGAGTTAATACCAATACTCCTCAAAGTATTCAACAAAATAGAAACAGAAAGAACTCATTCTATGAGGCCACAGTCACCTTGATATATAAACCACACAAAGACTCAACCAAGAAAGGGAATTTAAGATGAACTCCTCTTATAGCATTGACATAAAATACTCTTTAAAATACATACAAACAACATCCAAATACAAATCAAAACATCATCCATCATGATAAAGTAAGCTTCATCCCAAGGATAGAGGGGTGGTTGAATATATGAAAATGCATCGCTGTGGGGGGAAAAAAAGAAAGAAAGGTGGCGCAGGGCAGAAGCAGAGAGTGGGGCCAAAGCACGCATAGCAGCGCAGCAGCATGTCGGTCTCGCTCGGGCAGAGGTGGGCACAGCCCATTTATGATACATGCAGGCCCACGTGGGGATTAGGGAAGCTGGCAGGATGTGCACACACCTCAGTGAGATAGCTTGCGAGCAATGATGTCGCCAGTCCGCAGCTGCAGGCTAGCACGAGGGCAGAAAAATCTCACTTAGAAGGCGTTTCCGTTCTGGTGTAGAGTTCCCGGTACCTGTTCCCGTTGGGCATTTGGCTGTGTGGCTGAGATGCTGTTACTGTTGGAATGAGAGGTGGCCTGACTGAGTCTCTGGTGGCTTAAACCGCGCAGTAAATTCAATAGGAGACGACTCATATCTTTAATGCTTTATTATTAAGAAAATAGAGAAAGAAAAAGGAGAAAATAATTAAGAAATGCCATGACCACGTGAAAAGGGGAGAAAATAGAGAGAAAGAGAGATGAGAAAGATAAAGAAAAGGGCCGAGAGAGAGAGAGAGAGAGAGAGAGAGAGAGAGAGAGAGAGAGAGAGAGAGAGAGAGAGAGAAGGAGGGGGCGCTATTTATAGTGAGTCGGGTTGCCAGGTAACCGAAGTGCGGGAAGAGCCTGGCTGCCCCCAGGTGACTGCAGAGGTGGAGTCAGGTTAGAACCTGAGGCATGTCTACATGTGACTGATGGCTATGAGATTATGGCCTTCTCTCACACTAAGGTCCCACACATCACCACAATCTTTGCTCCTGTGATGGAGCAGATGAGTGCAGCCAGGAATGCAGGGAACACCCTAGTGTAAGGTCACTTGGGACACTGTCTGCTAGGGCCACACCTACACCCAGGAGCTGGATAGCATCACAGCACTCTGTGTCAGGGGAGAGCCGGTCACCCAGGGGTGCTGAGACAGGAGGGACAAGCACCAGCCAGTGACAGTAGGACCAACTAACACCAGAGATAACCAGATGGAAAAAGGCAAACATAGGAATGTTACTAACAGAAATCAAGGCAACATGGCACCAAATGCATAAAGCTTGGAACCCAAAACATCCAGGAAATCCAGGACACAATGAGAAGACCAAACCTAAAGATTATAGGTATAGAAGAGAGTGAAGATTTCCAACTTAAAGGACCAGTAAATATGTTCAACAATTTTATAGAAAAAACACTTCCCTAACCTAAAGAAAGAGATGCCCATGAACATACAGGAAGCCTACAGAACTCCAAGTAGATTTGACAAGAAAAGAAATTCCTCCTGTCACATAATAATCAAAACACCAAAATGCACTAAACAAAGAAAGAATATTAAAAGCAGTAAGGGGAAAATGTCAAGTAACATATAAAGGTAGACCAATCAGAATTACACCAGACTTCTCACCAGAGACTATGAATGCCAGAAGAGCCTGGGCAGACGTCATACAGACACTAAGGGAACACAAATGCCAACCCAGGCTGCTATACCCAGCCAATCTCTCAATTACCAAGGATGGAGAAACCAAAGTATTCCATGATAAAAACAAATTTACACAATATCTTTCCACAAATTCAGCCCTTCAAAGGATAACGAGTGGAAAACACCAACAAATGGAGGGAAACTACACACTAGAAAGATCAAGAAATTAATCTTCTTTCAACAAATCCAAAAGAAGATAACCACACAAACATAAAAATTGCACCAAAAATATCAGGAAGCAAAAATCCCTATTCCTTAATATCTCTTATCATCAATGGACTCAATTCCCCAATAAAAAGACCTAGACTAACAGATTTGATATGTAAACAGGACCCAACAATTTGCTGCATACAGGAAATGAAACTCAGTGTCAAAGACAAACACTACCTCAGATTTAAAGGGTGGAAAACAATTGTCCAAGCAAATGGTCCCAGGAAACCAGTTGGAGTAACCATTCTAATATCCAATAAAATTGACTTTCAACCAAAAGTCATCAAAAAAGATATGGAAGGACACTTTACTATACATGCACCATGTACTATACAAATATTTATTGTATGCATTGAATTAAAATCTTTCTAATTTAAAAATATTTTAGAAATGGAACAGAATCTGCTGCATATAAGGAATATGGTGGAATATAATTATAGGATAACTTTAGTTTTCAAAACTAAGATCAAAACAAGAAAGAGATGTGTTTCCATACCCCAAGAAGGCACCCCGTGACTCTGACAGGTCCTGCTCCTTCGGGGAAGAATTTGCTAGACAACCATACCTGTGTTCACATGTGGGAACACTGAGCTCGGGCTCACATCCTTAAAAATGTGAGATGGTTGCACTCTTCAGAGCCTGGGTAACCTGGCTGTACACACTTTCACCATGCACAAGTTTTTTAAAGAAATACCTAGAAATGCTTCTAGCCTGGAATGAATCTAAATCAGAGTCAACAAGGAATGAATGCAGTATGCTATACAGGGCAATGAGTGTCAGATGTACCTGAAGGAGCAGGGGAGGACAAGTTATATTTCCTCAACAGTTCTCTCTCAGTTCTGCTTCACTTCAATGCTTCCTTGACTGCAGGGCTCCTTGACAGATGAAGGAATCTCTGGGAAACAGCCTTCTTGCCACCACCCATCTGAGCTTTGAACATGGCAGAGAATGATGAGTGCTTTCCTGCAGATTTCCAGGGATGTTTGCTGTGTGTTTCCTAGTAGAACCCTTTCAATAATGACTGTGGTCTATATAGCTCCTTTGTTGCAGATAAATCTTCTCTCTATAGCAATTACAGGGAAATGATATTTCAAAGGCTAACTTTCTGACAGTTAAGCCCCACTGAGACACAGTTACTAGATTGTATACCTATGACTTCCTTGATGACATTTAAAATGAAATTATGATATTTGTGATTTCTTTTTTACCAAACAGACATAGAAAAGGAAATTGATGTGCTCTGAGGTATGTATCCACCTGAGCCAAATCTTCTGAAGTAGAAAGGCTACATTTCCATGGTCTCCAATCTCAATCATATTTTAGGAACTATGCCTACTCTATGAACTTGGAAGTCACTACTTTGACCTTATATAAATAGACCTTCAGTCAGCACTAAAATCTTGAGTGAAAAGTAGAATTGAAATAAAATCGCTGTCATTTTTCTCATCCTGGCAAATGCTTTGCATCTCTCCAAGAATCTGGCTACCAGATGAAGGTTGGACTCACAGGGGTTCTGGCTCAGTCCTTCTGGGAAAACTAGTCTCTCATCCACAATTAAACACACTATGTACAGAAAATGTGTTTCATTAGAGCTGCTGTCTGCATTTCATTTCAGCAAACCATTTAAAATAGAGTTCACAGTTAATGCCCAAAAATTTTGTTCAAATAAGTAACAGTCACAATTGGAAGTTTGAGAACTCTGGTTTTAATGTTCATGTGAGATACACACAGTTGCTCATAAGCAATGAACTGAAATGTATAGATAACCCAAAGCAACCATATGATATTTTAGGAGTCCAATAAAAGAGGCTTTGGTACATTCCAGATATTGCAGCATCTCTCCCTGATAACCACTTGATAACTGAAGTAGACTCTAACTTCCCAGAGCCCCAGGTACACTCAAATGTGCTAATACTTCGTCACATCTCATGGAGAATGGATTGGGCTGTTTCTTAGTGGCCACTTAATCTCTCCATGTGGTAACCAAGTTATTTAATTGAAGGGAGTTGCAGTAAGACTGAATGGAATGAATGCCCTTGCACACTGACATGACATCAGTGACCTTTGCTCAGCTGTAAAATGAGAAAGCAGCAGGGGCCTATGCAGAGTGACAACTGAAGTTGGGAGCCAGAGGAAGCCGATGTGGGTTCAGCCTGCTCACAGGCAGCTGGCTCCCAGGTTCCTAGCACAGGACAATACAACACGTTATAGTAGTGCCATCGAAGGAGTCTTTGTATTCAGTGAATGAAACCAAGGGCTTGGGGAGGAAATCTGTGCTGAAGATACATCTAGAATGTGAAAAAAAAACCCAACTGATTGTTTTGGATCTTATGTTAAGAAGCAGAAAATAAAGTCAAGTGTATTCTGAGGAGTCCCCCAGCCCACCAGGTGAAAAATCCTAAGATTGCAGAAGGAGTATGGTAATGCTACAGAATAAAATAGTAACAAAAGCATGGACTGGTGATGTGGCTCAGCAGAGTTAGGGCAATCAGGAGGAGCAGCAGTGGCATCTCAACACCCATGTACCAAACCTGGTATCCTGCTCCCACCTGTATCCCAGCTCCTAGCTGGGCAGTGACAGGAGGATAACTGGTGCTTGTTGGTCACCAACTTAGCTGAGAAAACATGATCCCCAGGTTCAGGGAGAGTCTCTGCCTCAAAGAAGGAAGTGGAGAGTGATAGAAGACGAGATGTGATTCCATCCTCTGCCTTCCGTGTGTGTGTGTGTGTGTGTTTGTGTGTGTTTCTGCATCTCTCTTTGTGTTTTTGTGTCTGTGTGTGTTCATGGTTCTACACTCCTCTTCCCCAACATGTCTACATTCACACATAAACACACTCATGCATACACACAAACACACACACACACTCATACACAAATAGGTAAAGTATACCTCCCACAAGCAATAACGTATTTTGACAATAAACAATATCACCACAGTAAAATTAAATCACTTGGAAAAAATACTGTTGCAAAGGAATGATGGACAGTATACTTAGTTTGCCTATTTCTTGCAAATACTCCAAAATAGATTTTTCTAATTGTCTATCACAATGTATTTGCTGATAGCATAAATATACTAAGTTAGACTCCAAATTGAGAATAGTATGTGTGTTATTTCTTTTCCTGATGCTGTGTTAAAATATCCTGACACACACCCAGCCTAAGGGAAGAAAGGTGCAGTTTGGCTCACAGCCCCAGAACAATATAGACCCTCAAGATTGCAAAGACCTGGCAGCAGAAAGAAAACTCAAGGTGGTATTGGCATAAATCCTTATTTAGGAAGCAAAGCAGAGAACAGGAACTGGGGCCAAACTACACAACCCCAAAGCTCATTCCTGTAATACTAATTCCTTGTGGTTTTCTACACTCTTTTTGCTCCAAGTTGGTGTCTCTATGCTCTGCTCAAGTCAGTTATAGCTTATTGTATTTTTAATAAAAAGCTGCAAATCTAAGCTGGGCATGTTCTGATCTATTCTAACCTGACTAGACTGCTATTACCTAGACAAATGCCCCTTACTTGCATTCTGCTCATCCCCTGGCTCCCTCCGGTCCATGTGTGTCCTCATGGCTACTCTCTCATCATTACCTCAGGGCAAATAGTCTTGTTCTCTCCAGATGGTCTCTCCACAACTCTTCTCCTCTTGGTCCTTTTCTAGTCTGCCTCTGTCCATGGTACCTCCAGCCACATCCTCTTCTGCCCAGGTAATTGGTTAATCAGAATTTTATTAATCAATCAGTGATGGTCAAAACAATTTTTATATGACAGACTGGAGATGGCTGACCATGCAATCTTCTGGGCTGCAGCCAGATGTCTGGGCCTAGAAATCAGCATTTGAAGACACATTGCTCTCCCTCAACCCTCTTGAGCCTTTGAGTGTGAATTCCAGACCTCAGCGCCACAGCCTCCCCCACCTAGGGTGGACCTCTAGGACCAAGGTGAAGTCCATTGTTCAAGGACCTGCAGTTTCCTGAGAGGAGCCAACTACCTGCTGAGCAACCAAACCAGTTTTGCTGACTAGTTCCCAGCCTTTGGGGGAAGGGTTTTCCCCTACCTTTAAATTTGGAGCTCCCCATTAACATTGAGCCTTGATCAGAGAAACTTTGTCTTGGCTCCTTATTTCTCTTGCCCTCCTGTCCTTTCTATTTCAGTTCCAGCTTTCCTTCCAGGTGACCTTGCTTCCCCATAGCTGCAGGCAGTTATGGATTGGTGCTGTCTTAGTTGGAGCTCCACAGGAACAGAAAACGTTACGTATCCAGCACTGTAAGCAACATACAACATTAATGTTAGCACTATAAATGTCATCTTTTGAAGGCTGTTGTTGCTGGTGTGCCAAAAGGATACAGACTAGACTGAATCAGCATAGGTCCAACACTGAGATTAGCTAGGGTGTGACAGTGAATCGGGACAGCGAAGCTTATTAGGCAATTGTCTGCAGTCTAGAACTGCATCAGGCGAAAGGAATAGGGCATAAAACAAAACAAAATGAGTGAAAAACAAAAACAAAAAAAAACAAGAAAAATGTTTAGAAACATGAGAGAGAAAGAGAGAAGGAAAATGGATTTCAGTGCTCTCCTAGGGACAAGGGGAAATCTGGAGACTTCCTGTGTCCCCTATGGACGCTACTGGAGATATTCTTAGTACTGATTACAATAAGTGTACTTCCCTCCCTAAGTATTGTTTGTCTTTGGTGCACCAATTTGTCCACATGCCAATTTGTGTCTGTCCTTGTTTCATTGTTTGAAAGACTGTTACTCTATGTTTCATGTTGAAAAGAAAAAACGGCAAAGACTTTATCTGCTGGCGGTCCATCTCTTGATCCAGTCTCAGTTTACACAGTGGAGGCTGATTTAAGCTGCCCTGCAGTCTTAGCTAGGAGTCAAGCACAGCTGGAGAAAAAGCTGCTTTTTAAAAGGGCCAGCAGTTTCTCAAGTTCTAGGGCAAATAGGCTGATGCTCATTTCTCCTAGAAAATTCTCTACAATTGTAATTATTGGGTCCAAAGTGCTTTTTCTCTTGAAATTACAGCTAGAAAAAGAAAAAATTTTGTTTGGTTTAAATTTTTAAGATTTGTGTAGTTGCTTCATTTTTGTTTCTGATTGGCCTTAAAGGTATAGGTATGTTTAAATGAATTGGCTATAGAGTATTGGCTTATAAGTTATTGCGCATGATTTAAAATTGTAATATTGGTAACAAGAGAGTTAGCTTAAAACTGGAAATTCAGGCTAGGAGTCATTTTAAACAACAACACGTGAAATGACCCAACACAGGAAAATAGGCCTCTAAAGATACTTATAAATTGGCATAATATTTTATGTAATTCTTATCCTAGAATTATAAGGGATATAGAATTATAAGGGATCCTAGACTTATATAAGGGATAAGATTTAAAACAATGACTCTTTAATGAGGTGTTATAAGTTGCACTGTCATGCATTCAAACATAAGAACTGGCAGACAAATTTGTAAAATGAAAGTAATGCTTTTGCTATTGATTTGAAAGAGAATAGATTGTTTAAAATTGGGTTTTGCTTTCCAAAGTTGTAGTTATGCTCTAATATTGCAAGAGAAACTTAAGAATTACAGTTAGCGTGTTCCATTGACTCCTGTTTGCCATCTGATTGAAGGTTCACAATACTTAACTCACCCATATTTTGTAATTAAGATGATTTCAAGAGTGATAAAAGTTAAAAACAGCTGTGACCAGTATGGGCCTGCTGCCACTTTTACACAACCTTTATTAGATACAGTGGTAGAGACAAAATTTAACACCCCTCCCCCCCAAGATTAGCAAGGAGATCTCAGTGGGAATTTATTTTGTATCAAACAGGCTCCTGATGAACTGTTTCAAGAATTTGTAGATTGACTATTAAGAACAGCTAGCAGAATTTTTGGAAACCCTCAAACAGAGGTTCCTTTTGTTATTGGACCCTCATACAATGGGGTCTGGTTGCAGGCTGCTGCCCTTCAGGATGGGTCAGCCATCAATTGCAATGGATGCTGCATCTTCTTCACCAATGGTCTTCTGTGGCCTCTCACAGAGCTGAGCCTCAGCTGCTCTCCATGACCCCTTCATGCCTTCAAAACCAGTACCACCTGGGTGACTCTTACACACTACCAAGTCCAGCCACAGCACAAGGTACAACCTTGGCTATCTCTGGAACACAGCTTCTTTGTGTTTTCAGAAAACACTTCCCAGAAGATTTCACCTCAATGATGCTGGTCTCTTCTTAATCACCACTAATTTCTTAGCTCCAGCTAACCAGCATCAATAGGCCCAGCAATGCAAAGCTTTAGCTTTAGTAGTTCTGGTATCTTGCTAATCACAGCTGATTCTTCAGCCCCAGCTAACCAAACCCATAGATTCTTCACAATCAAAATAGCGATGCCCCTGATAAGAGTTTTTAATCTTCCCTCTGAAATTTCACAAGTCAGGTCACCATCTTCTGCACTGTTCTCAAAATTATCTTCCAAGCTCCTACACAACATCCCACAGTGCTCTTAATACAGAATGGATCTTCTAGCCCAAAGTTCCAAAGTCCTTCCACAGTCCTTCCCTGAACATGATCAGGTTGTCACAGGAATACCCCACTATGCTGGTACCAATTTGTCTTAGTCAGGGGTTCTATTCCTGCACAAAACATCATGACCAAGAAGCAAGTTGGGGAGGAAAGGGTTTATTCAGCTTACATTTCCACACTGCTGTTAATCACCAATGGAAGACAGGACTGGAACTCAAGCAGGTCAGGAAGCAGGAGCAGATGCAGAGGCCATGGAGGGATGTTACTGACTGGCTTGCTTCCCCTGGCTTGCTCAGCTTGTTTTCTTATAGAACCCAAGACTACCAGCCCAGGGATGATACACCCGCAATGGGTCCTGCCCCCTTGATCACCAACTGAGAAAATGCCCCACAGCTGGATCTCATGGAGGCACTTCCTCAACTGAAGCTCCTTTCTCTTTGATAACTCCATCCTGTGTCAAGTTGACACAAAACCACCCAGAACACATGGATAGTTGGGAGTATTAGTTCTACTCATTTCTGTTTGTTTTTGAGATACAGGCTCCATTTGTAGTCAAGATTTTCCCCAATAACCCCCAATAACTCAGTGTGCTAGGTGCAGGTGTGTGCCACATAACTTGGCTTAGAAATAAGGTTGCTTCAAAATAATCTTATTCTAGTGAACTCTCTCTCTCTCTCTCTCTCTCTCTCTCTCTCTCTCTCTCTCTTTCTCATTGTTTTGTGGTGTTTCTTCCTACTTAGTCTTATAATCCTTCCAGAATAAAATTTTTGGAATAATTCCAAATGTATGTTTGTATTCCCTAGCACTATGTTCAATGACTTCCTATCCTCTTTTCTGTTGTTGCTTTTTTAAAAAATTTATTCTTTTTCTGTGTATAAGTTCATGTGTGGGTGTGAATGCTACATCAATGCAAGTACCAGCAGAGGCCAGAAGAGAGTGTCAACTCCCCTGGAGCTTGAATTACAGGTATCTGTGAACTGCCCAACATGAGAACTGGGAATGGAACAGAGAGCAGTTTCCATCTCTGAGCCATCTTTGAGCCTGTGCCTTTATTCTGGAGCAGTTCTTAATGATTTTTGAAATCTATTACTCTAAATCCAGTCTCACTGATTTGTAGATCTCCTCTTTTGTCTTTGCATCATTGCTTATTTTAAAATAATTTTTAAAAAACAGATTTATGTGTATAAGTGTATTGCTAACGTGTGTTTGTGAACCATAAGTGTGCAGTGTCCAAGGAGGTCAGACAAGGGTATCAGCTCCCCTTGAACCGAACTGGAGTTATGAACAGTGAGTGGCAAGCCACCTTGTGGGTGCTGAGATCCAAACCCTGGTCCTCTGTAGGAGCAGCAAATGCTCCTCACGAATGAGCAATCTCTCTAGCCCTGGGTTAATTTCTCAAAGGAAGCCTGTGCTCTGGCATTAGTGATGGTTGGTATATGCCAGTCATCCTAGCATCAGGGGGACAGAGGCAGGACTTTGAGGCTGGTGTGGGCTCCATAGCAAAATCCTATCTCAAAAAGAAAAACAGAAACAAAATAAAAATCAAAAACAAAACAAAAGACAAAAAGAAAGAGACAAATAAGAAAGAAAGTCAGAGAATGCAGCTTAGTTATAAGACATTTGGTTATTGTATTAAACTTCCTGAATTTAATCCTCAACACCTAAATAGGCACATTTTTTCTCACTATTTTAAACTTATTTTTCAGAATTTAGTGGCTGAGTAACTGGCTTGAAAACAGACTTTCCATTTATACTCCATTCACTCACAGTGATAAATCTCATTGGCACAGGAACAACACATGTTTGCTTTCTGCCTCTGCACATGATCCTGGTTGTCAAGGCCTCAATCAAATCACCCAGGCTGGACGTGGATCCTGTGCAGGAGGCACAGATGACCCCTCGTAGTGTAATGGAGACATTTGAAGTTATGGCTGATGAGTGACCAGAACTTAGCTCTTATTTAATACTATGTAAAGATGGTGTTGAAATGATAATGATATTTAATTTATTTTTAAAGTAAAGTGTTCTGTGTTTTTCTAATGAAACCCTTAGAGGTCACTGACGGCCACCCCCTGCCATCCCTCTCTGCATCTGGGTCTGCTAAATTAGTGTTAAACAAATGCTAAAATGCCAAGTTCTGAAATGCCAACCCTATAGGAATTGCTGGCAGATTTGATATTCATGTTCCTCTCTAGCTCTACTTTAAAGGTCAAGATGTTTTTCTTTCCCAAGGATATTTTTATGGCTGACATTGTTACTTCTAACATGTTACTGACACAGATTTCTTTCTACTTTTATTTGGTTATATGAAGATATGCCAGGAGCCAAACTGACCTTACTTTATGTTTAGATTCCATTTTAAAGATAGGCTTAGGTTTTGACTTCTCCTCAGCTATAGACCTTGGAGAAATTGGGTGGTCGACGGTCACTACGCCCTGCCAGAAGAAGAAAACATCTTAAAGCTGCCAGAGATTCACCTTGGCAGAATGCCCAGGCTTTGTGGAAAATCCCATTTGCTTTACTTCTTCCCCTACCTGTATAAATTCCCTGAGAAAATACAGTTTGCCAGGCCTTGGACAAGAATTCAGTCTTGGCCTCATTTCTTGCATCTCCTGTCCTTCCCATTCTCTACCCTTTTCTCTTAGGGTCTCCTGATGAAAGCCCCCACAGGCCAGGGCAAGGATACTTCTCTGCTCTGTCTCTCATTTAAAAAGAGGAAATGGCAGGTCTTTACATGACCCCATGGGTAGTTCACAGACCACACAAGCCATCTTTGTTCATGATCTTGGTGGAGCAAAGGATCTTGAATCCATGCTAGGGCTTCCTTCCCAATGGACCAATGACTGGCTTGAGGTGACATCTCTCATGGAAACTCCAACCACTGACAGGGACAGGGAAGCCATTTTTCTGGGAGGGAAACAACAGAATTACCCAAGTCCCAGGCCAAACTTCCTGTCATGGAGACCCTCATTCCCATCTCAAGGGCATCCCTGAGTCTTGCCATCTTACCATGTCTCCCAGCAAGACGTCAGTCACCAACACAAGGTCAATCATTAAAGACTTCATCCTCTGTATTCTAAGATTTCAAATCTCACCTCTCTTGTTTAAATCTTTCTCCTTGCTTATCTTATCCACAATATGTTCTCACCATTCCACTAGAATTCTAGCTCATTGCCAGCAAAGCCCTCTACCTTTCTCCCATACAATACCCTTTTTATATGTAACTGTTGACTTCAACTCTATAGGCATTTAAAACACACCCTAAAACTTAGCCCTGGACCTTACCAAGGTAAATCTCCCTCTGATTAAATACAGGGGAAAAAGAGTCTGTATCTAGTGCATGACAGCGCCTTCCCTTCTGTTGCTCAGCTCAAGCAACTCCTTTGCTGTGTCCCTGATTCCACTGTCCACCTATAGTCCCTCAGCAGTCACAGTGTGGCTCGGCTTTCAAAGGGCTGCAGAGCCTGTCCATCTTGACCTCTAGCTGCTGCAGAAGCAGCCTACACTTTCAACCCTCCGCACCCTGCCCCCAACTCTTCTGCATTACTGTATTCATATCTCTACAGTATCCCAGCTGGCCCCGTCCTGCTCACATTCATCTCCAACACACCCACTCAGGCCCCAGACAGTGGAGCCACTGTTCTGACCTGACCCTCACTAGGCTTAGAGTCCAATGTAACCTTCACCCTTCATGCTGAGCTTCCAGGCCCTCAAAGACCTGAGTCCAATCCCTACTACAATTCTGTCTTCCTCCCTCACCCCCCTCCCCCATTTTCATTCTGCTCTAGCTACCTTGCCTGAATGGTAGAGCCATATCAAAGCAAGTTCTTTCCACCACAGGACTGCTCTCCAACTGTGACTTCTGATTGCAATTCTTTTTTCCCAGTGCTTCTTAATCTGTTTCCTTCTCTCTGATAAACCCACTCAAAGACTTCACACTAGACACATCTTCTCTCTACACTCCCAGAGCACACCTTCTCAGTCTCCTTTACCAGGTTTATGGAGGCTCACTTATCCCACATGGTATATGTCAGTATGTATCAGCTCCCAGAACACCGCACTGAACTCTTATTTAATTGCTAATTTACTTGTCCTTTCATGGTATTGTGTTAGCATCATGAAGAGAAGCAGGATATTTATTAACATGATATTTCTAAGCATCTTCCAGGATCTCAAACACTGGCTGACTCTGAATGTGGCTGAATGCTTATTTGTTGAATGAATAAATGATTAAGTACCTGGAAAGAGAATTCAATGATGTAACTAGAAATGTCTTGGAAAATGCAAAATAGAGATACTATTTATAAGTAGACAGCCACCGTCCATTAAAGGCTAATGATGCCAAGTGCTAAATGTGTCCAGTCTATTTTAGACAAAGGAAGTTTTTAACTAGAAAGCCCATTTTAGAGACATACAGGATTCCAGTGATGGCATAGTACTGCATTCTCAGACATGATTTCACTAAGCATGCTGGAGTTTGGGATCCTTGCATTGTCACAATGACACCATAAACTTGTGGATTCCCTCGGGATTGGTAGGCCATGCTGTGGATGATTACTGATTTGGGATATGAGGAATCACCCAGGAACTTTGATAAATGATACCTGGAGCAGGGGGATGTCTCTGTGCTTAATTGCTTGTCTTGAAAGTGTGAAGGCCAGAGTTTGGGTC
Organism: Tokudaia muenninki; assembly: GCA_036184385.1. Classification (NCBI taxonomy): domain Eukaryota; kingdom Metazoa; phylum Chordata; class Mammalia; order Rodentia; family Muridae; genus Tokudaia; species Tokudaia muenninki. The sequence continues at coordinate 63,427,974 of BTHS01000023.1, read as the reverse complement.
CCTAGAACCCATGCAATTATCAAGTGGTTGTGGAGCTCTCCTGTAACTTCTGACAGGATCCCCAGAGTAAGCTGGCTAGCAAGGTTGCCCATATCAGTTAGCTCTGGGTTTGATTTAGAGACCCTTTCTCGATAAAGTGGAAGAGTAATTGAGGATGATTTCCTACATCACCCTTCAGCCTCCACATATGTGGAGTCACATTCATATTAACAGCCATTCATATCTCTCTCTCTCTCTCTCTCTCTCTCTCTCTCTCTCTCTCTCTCTCTCTCTCTCTCTCTCTCACACACACACACACACACACACACACACACATGAAAATGGAAGAAAGAAATGGATTTTATCATGGTGCATGGGCCTCTCTCTTCTGAGTCAAATGGCAGGATCCCTCCCTCATGGGGTGTCTGGTATCTGCTCCTCTCCTCATCATATCTATCCTAGTGCACATTCCTCTTACTATAGATTGGACTTTTTCTAGTCTGCAGTATTATCATTTTCCACTTTCTCAAGTTTCTCTTACTTCTGAGAGACTTTTGGGTTCAGACTCCACCTTAGAGAAACTGACCTAAGGTTAAACTTGAGCTAACTAACAAACTGGCACCTAGTACCAGTTTCCAGGTTACCCCCCGCCCCCCGACACATACACATACACAATAAGACCTGTGTCTAACACCAGTTTCCAGGTTATTCCCCAACAAATCTGCACTTTCAGGTTACAAGCCTGTCCCTGACACTTCACTTCCTAACAACCACCAATCAGGAGAAAAACAGGAGTTATGTTTATGGTTTGGCTCCCAGCACCAGCCAATTATGTTAAAGACAATAATGCTCCCCCAATCAGATGTGTACCCCCTTCTTAGCTCTACAAATGCTTGCCTGAAACTGGGCTGACTTTTCCACCTTCCTATCTTGCTGTGTCAGGGCTGGCAGGGAGCCCAAGGTGGAGCATAAATAGAGACTCTAATGGGTTTGAAACAGATTCAGCTCCTTGGTGATCTTTTGGGGTTCAGGAATGCTTCCTGGCACAACACTTCCTTCACACTGCTCTGAGAATTAGGGCACTCTCTTCTCTATAAAGAATAATTATAAAGTCAACCTTTATGTAGCTAGACTTGAGCTACTTTGAGGGTTCTTTTATTCTTTCACCTTTCTCCACCCCTCCCCTTCCTCCCTGTCAGCCCTGTAACACTATAAAGGAGGGAAAAAGGATAGAGGGGAAAGAGGGTGATGATATCATTAGATGACTTCCTGCTGATTAGGGAGGTTGAGTTTCTTGGGGCAAGTTTGAACTTCACTGTCAGGATATCTAATTTCTTTTCATCTCTTTCTGTATGACTACTTGACAAACTGCAACAGACTGCAACAACCACCAAATGGCCAACCAGCCCTTTCTACGTGGCCCTAGCATTTACACACACTCTGAAAAAGTCCCAGAATTCCAAATGTTGCACAGTCATAGAAACTATCTGCAGGTGGCAAGAACATGCCCCCGCTAGAGCATGAGGCAAATCATAGTTACCTGCTGTGAAAACGTCCTATATTCCCACAATGTTTCTGTGTTTTTCAAAGAAACCAAAATTCTCCCTACATCCCCAATATTAGATTCCTTTATCCTATAAATCTCAAGTTGAGTCTACAAACAGCAATGCCTGTATTTCCAGCAGTCTAAATGAGTTCTTTACAGAACTAATTTCATAAATATTTTCCTCTCTTCCTGCCCCACTCTCCCGAATCAAGGCACAAGTTTAATAAATGAATTACCTAAATAGACTAGTTTTCTCAGAGCAACGGAAAGACCCAGGATCAAGAACTTTATGGGAAGATGGTATGTGGCACTCACCTTACCCACTAGCCTCACTTCGAGTGGCAGCTCGTATTGCTACATCCCACAGGGCAGAGATAAACTTGTCCTCTCTCTCACATCAGCCCCTTGGTTTGTGACTGGGTCTCTGTCACTCTCTTCTACTATGCAAGAAGTAGGAAAGGGTGTAGATGATCTGCATGTGTACAAATACTCACCTGGGACTCACCAAATACACAGTTGCTAGTCATTTTTCTATTTATTTTTCCCTTTACAGTTATGTTAAACCAAGGATACTTGTCTGTGGAGTCATTCAGTGGCCAACAGTTGCCTGGCTATATGAAGTTCTAGAGTCTACTTACAATACCACAGGGAAACAATAAATATATGCATATTTACAAGGAAATTGGGGAGCTCGTGATAATGTTTTGTTTCTGAAGCTAAAATATAAATCTATATATGCCAACATTTTCCCAAATTCAGTAGTAAAAATAAAGAAATAGAAGCTCACCTGCCAACTCATTAACTGAATCTTCCAGTAAAACAATTTACTTATTGTGCCCTCCTCCCAGCCTTTGAGCTGGAATTCAGACCTCAATGCTAGCCACTATTTCCCTCCTAGGGTGGAGCTCTAGCCCATTGTTCTTCAAGGACTTGCAGTTTCCAGAGAGGCACTAGCCACCTGCTGAGCAAGGACCAGTTCTTCAGACCAGTTTCCAACCTTTGGGGGAAGGGTTTCTCTCCTGCCTATATATTTGGAGACCCCCATTAAACTTTGAGCTTTGATCAGAAATCTTGTCTTAGCTCATTTCACCCGACCTTTTATTTTAGCCCCAGCTTTCCAGGTGACCTTGGTTCCCTTAGCCGCAGGCGGCTACAACTTATGAAATCCTTGTAATGTCTGGACAACCAGGCTCTTTCTTGACATAAAATTATTGATTAAAGATGAAAAAAAAAAGACTGATTTTCAGTGGATCTTAGGTTTTAAAAGGTGCATGATCCCTTTCTGGGTCGAATTGGTCTAGTTGTTCTTCAAATGATTTATTTTAAAGCAACATACTAATTCTTGTGAATAAGAGAAAGAAGTAAAACAGTCCCTATGTATTCCTGTCTTTTGAACAGATTTAGTGCCCACATTTTGCCTGCAAGCCATATTAAATTATTATTCTATCAAGGGACAAATTCTCACGGCCCTCATTTTCTAGCTTGATCTGTGGGGACTAGAACACTGAGATGGCACAGGATAAGAACAAAATGAATGTGTTAATGACCCTGGTGGGTTCTGAAGATTGTCCAGAGCATGGGGATGCTGAGGGGATGCTGGCCCTGCCTCCCTTGTGGATGCTGAAGAACTCAGACCCCCATGGGACTCTCTACAGGCTCCTCTGGAGAGCACCATCTTTGCAGCTGCAGCTTTCTGCTCTAAAATCACTGGGACCTTCAGACAGAGGGTGTTTCCAAGGCAGGAATAGGCACCTTGATTTGCTCCACAGAGACTCCAACTGCAGTGTCTATGTGCATCTAATGCAGAAGGTACTGCTTGTCCTGACATCTGCAGGGCCACACCTTCTGAACTGAGGTATATAGTGCACTGGCCACACCCAGGTCCAATGGCGAGTATATCCTGAATGTGGGAGCTGATCTCAGAGATCTGCATTTCTCAGCTGGTTTGTTCAACAAAGACAAGCTGTGGTCTTACTTAGTTCAGCCTTGTCCCAGCTCCTGGTGAGTGGGGAGGTAACTCCTGGATACCGAGACAAGACAGCAGCAGCACAGGACACACATTGTGTTGCTTAACAGTAAGTGGTGCGCCATTTTTACAAGATTAGGTATAAAAGTGCTGAATGACGCAGAAAACACGAGTTTCCTTATGTTTGAATATTGACACTAGAGTTTGTGGGTAAGGAAAAACTGATTTTTGTCAGATAAGAAAGAAAGAAAGAAAGAAAGAAAGAAAGAAAGAAAGAAAGAAAGAAAGAAAGAAAGAAAGAAAGAAAGAAAAGATGAGATCTGAGGTGTGAAGTTTATTTGGGTTTTCCAACCCCACAACAGAAATAAAATTTATATTGACTTCTTGTTGGATGACCAAGATTCTCTTCTCTGAAAGTGTAATTCAGTACCTTTACCCTGTTATTACAGTCAAACTTGGGATGGGGGATAAGATCTTTAGTCTTTTAAATGATAAAATAAATTTGTTTAAAAAAATGTTAGTGTTCAAGAAAACTAAAATACTTCTTTCTGAATACTGCCAGCACCCTAGGATCTGGCAAAAGATCACAGCTTTGACTCCAATCAAGTGCAGACATTTCTGAGATGAAGCAGTACACATGAAGACAGGAGATCCCCACTGTCTGACCCATCAGCATCCACAGGTGACATCAGTGTGACACACTGTCTGCTCATGCTTCCAAACACACATGCTGTAGAGATGCTTCACAGGGAAAGGACCCATCTGTGCAGGTGAACAGCTTCGCCGTTTCCAACTCCGTCTGTGAGCGATCTTCTTCAGTCTCCTCTTGGTCTTTCTACCTGTGACCTCAACCCATGTAGGGAGGACTTTGCTCCAACTTAGCATCTAGTTCTATTCATGTTTGCCTCTGGAGTAAGGATGTGGAAGAGGAATATTTCTCCAAGACAAGAATACCCACCCTGCTGTGAGGCTGAGATAACCCATGAGTAACTGCCTGCTCTGTGTCCAGGTATGAACCATGCAAAGATGCACCTAGCTGAGGCTACCCCAGCATAGGAAACTCTGCTTGGTGCATGGAAAGGTATCTAATTTAGTTTAATGTCACTGACACACATAGCATCCTATTTGTAGATCAAGGACTTTTAAGATTCTTTATAGATAAAAGAATTAAAAAATGGACCCAGGAAAAAGGACAATTTTATTTTATTAGAGTTTAAAAAACCAAAGGGGAGGGATGCTGGAGATCTCAGAAGTTGCTAGGTGAGACAGGATTGGAAGGAGGGAGGGAGGGAAGGAGGGAGGGATGAAGTGAGGGAGAGAGGAAGGGAGGGAGAGAAGAAGAAAGGGAGGGAGGGAAAGGCAGACATGATTTTTGCATTAGCGATTCTCAGCAGCTTCTTGAGTTGGGGTTGAGAAGCAAGAATGGATTTTGGCAAGTACCTGCAAAGAGAAAATAGAGGAAAAAAATCTACTCTTTCTGAGCAAGCAGGCCAAGCAGGGAGGGCCTGTAAGCTGCTGTCCAGGGAGAGGGGTCTAGGGTCTGGAAGTCCATTTCTCAGTAAGGGGACTACTGCCTGTATCCTCTTATGTTCTCTGGGGAGTGTTGTTTCCTTTTAAATTCTGGCTTGTGTCTCCCTGAGGGTGAAATAAGATTTTTCTCTTCTTCTTAGGAGGTCTCAGCTTTGTCCAGACAAGAAGCCCCTGGTATCTACACAAAAGGGTGTTATCAACAACTAATTAAGCCTTCTGTAAAGTGGCTTGCTAACTAAGCATGCTATTTGTCTCAGAGGAGGGGACTGTGTTAGTGTTCATATGTCTCAGGGAGGTGTCCAGATGTCCAAGGCACCCATGTCTGCATCAGAAAGGATCTTGTCAGCCATGGCTCAGAACATTTTAACCACAAAGCTGGCACAGACTTGCATATGCCTCCAATGGTCTGGGAAGAGCTGGCCATGAATGCCTTTTTTAATTCTCTTTTTCTCTCTATCAAGTTCTATCGATAGGACACCAGTCACACTGCTCTGGACAAGAAGTACCTGCACAGAGAGCTGAAATCCTGGACCTGAGGCTAAGTACAGCCTGGGAAAGGATGTCCCTCCAGAGTCTGATTCAGAAAGAGTAAGGGGCATGCCCCTCCTGGAGCCTTTCAGACAGCAAAGGTGTCCTGTACCTGTTAAATACCAGTTTCTCAGAAAGGCTTGTGCTAGTGGGAAAGCCCTGTGGAGTTGCTTGAGGGCATGGTACTGTCTCGATTTCAGGTCTTATGTTTGTTGGGGCTTTAATTTTGTTTTTCTTTAGGGAGAGAGAAAAAATTTTATATTAGAGAAATCAACAGCTTATTAGAATCAAATTTGAAATACTGCATTATGCAAAATCTAGGCACTCTAGTAATGACTTCAGGCCTCACAGAGACACAAATCCCAAGGGGACATGAGAACCAGCTGATTTTTTTAAAAAGAGCATCAGCCAAACAGCCTCTTAACATCTGATGGCATGGAGGCCATTAGTTTTAACATTCCTCTTAAACATGTACATAAAAAGTCACGGAATCTTCTCAGGGGAAGGTTGTTCTTGTCTGTGTCAGTCAGAAAAAATGGATGTTAGGAAGGACATCTGAACTCAGGCTGTCCTGAAAACCAGACCCAAGCCCTTCATCTTGCTTTGATGTGTTTCTCCGTTCCCAGAACCCCTTTGGAAGCATCAGCTCTTTGCTATAGTGACTGGAGAGTCATTTCAGCTGCCTTGAGTTCAGCCTCTTTTGTCTTCCTCCCTTGTCTCCACTCTCATTCTGTTGTTTAGAAGAATGCAGAGGAGAGTTGGGGTCCTGATATAAGAGAAACTAATGTCAAAGATAAAAGGATAGATTAGCATTTTATCACTCCTGGGGGTGGGAAGGCTAGCTCGGTGGTTAAGAGCATGTACAGCTCTTGCAAAGGACCTGTGTTTCCCAGCACCCACATCAGGAGGCTCACAGTCACCTATAGCTCCAGCTCCAGCAGATCCCATCTCCCTTTCTGGCCTTGGCAGGAATCTGCACAGAGACAGTCAGAGAAAGACAGAGACAGAGTCAGACAGACAGACAGACACACAGACATAGACAGAGACACACAGACAGATGTTATATGTGTACTTTTCTTAAAATAGAATATCTGAAAGAGCACATTTGTCTAGTGAAGTATGAAATAAGAGATCCGTTTTTGAATCTTTTCAAAAATCTCATACAAAAGCTCTAAAAGAATAAGAAATGAAAGAAAATGACTTGTATGTAAACAAAAGGTTTACAAACAAATGATTTTTAAACACGAGAAATATTCTTATTGATGACTGAGGGCCAGCAATTTAAAACATGAAGATATTAATTTATGATCATCACTTACCATATGTTATATATTTAAGAGAAATCTGCAAATGGCATTTAATACTCAGAAACATGCTATTGAATGATTTTTGGAAAAATGATTTATTGCCAGGCATGGTGGTACATACCTTTAATTCCAGTGCTTGGGACATAGAGGCAGGAGCATCTCTGTGAGTTTGAGGCCATCCTGGTCATCACAGTGAATTATAGGCCAAGCAGGGCTACAAAGTGGGACTCTGTCTCAGAGAGAGAGGGAGAAAGGGAAGGAGGGAGGGAGGGACGGATGAAATGAGACAGAGATAAAGAGAGAAATAGACAGAGAGATATTGCTTATTTAGTTATGTGTGTGTTCTCACAATATAATTTGCTTTGTTGTGTAGCTCAGGATATCTCTGAGCATGATGTGTAGCCAAAGCTGTCACTGAACTCCTAATCCTCCTACCTCTGTTTCCTGACTACTGGGATGACAATGATGTACTACCACATTTCTTGTACATGGTACCAGACAGTGCCGAGGATGAAACTTGGACTTTATGCATGCTAGGCAAATGAACCCCAGCCCCATATTTTGTTTTCTGTGTATTTGAACTTACAATATGTGGGTGGTCAAAATTTCAAGTGATGTCATGTGCCTTTGCTCATTTGAATTTAGCAATTCCTTGTTTCTCAGTTATGATACCATTGTCTATTAAATTACTAATGTTATTAACTAGAAGTTATTATCTCTAGAAGTTAATAACATGCACACACTCTTTCTGTGAAACATCTGTCCTTCGATGCTGTGAAGATGGTCTGGAGGGTATATATCCTCTGACTCGGGGAGTGGGTCAAAAAATGCAAGACACATGAGATTAATGAGGGCAAAGAGAAAATACTTAATTTTCAGTCTTGTAAAAGAAACATGTTTCTTTAATTAAAACCAAATGTACAGCCTTGAGGTGTGTGTACAGAGAAGCAGGAAATCGCTTTAGAACTGTGATGTCAAATTAACTCTCACAAAGCTCACAAGCATGGTTAATGTTTCATGCCTCCCTATGACCCATGTAGCATTGGTGCAGGGCATGCAGGCTGCCTCAGCTTTCCTGTATGCCAAAGAGATTACCGGATGGAAATTGGTAGAGAAATTGGGTTATTTAATTTGACCAAACCTGGAAGAGCAAGACTCTTACTTTTCTGACTTTTCTGTAATGTGCTACAGAAGCAAGGGACTATGTGTGTGTTATTTAGCTGTAAGGTGGGTCAAACAATCTTCTCCCAGCAGGATTCAAACCTGGACCCTGGACCTTCTTCATTTCTTGTTCTAGCTGGCAAGAAGTCTCAGTGGGTCAAGGGACTTGCTTTCAAACCTGGTGACCTGAATCTGATTCCCCAAGCTCACATGATGGAGGGAGAAAACTGATTCCTAAAAGTTGTCCTTCTACCTGCAAAGATGAGCTAACATATTCACACAGACACACACACACATGTGCACACACACACATATAATTAAAACAAAATTTTAATTTGGATTCAATTTTCCTTTAAGCAATATTTCCTATGTGCTTTGGAAGAAAAATAAGCACTAGTTGCCTAGGCAGCAGGCCCAGGAAAAGGTCTTATGAGAACCTGCTTTTAACGAGAAAGAAAGGGGGCAGAGAAAAATGTTCCACAGTGATCTGGGGAAAATTCTGGCTGTCTTGCAACAGTGGAAAACACAGGCATGTTACTGGATTTGCAAAGGGTTCTGGGATTTGGTATTCATGAGGATGGTGTGTGTTTTAAATTTCTTCCTTATGGATAAAGCAAACTTCCCCATGAAAGAAGCAGATCTGATGGTTTTTCCCTAGACTGGTGTAGTGTTATCCTGTACGTGGTGAAATGTGTTCTCCTGGTAAGTTAAGGAAGGGGAAAACAGGTGCTTTCTGTGCACTTTTTACATTAGTGGCATTAGGGAAGAGTGATTATGGGTAGCTGGCCTTTCAGTTAAGGCATAAGCATCTATGCTCTCTTGTCCCCATGTATGTCCCTATTTTGATATCAGGAGTTATGACATCCCTGGCCTGGATATTACTCCATGTAAGGCCTTGGGTAGCATTGGCAGTACTGGACCTGATCAACACTAGTGGACAACTCTCCACTGAGTTGTATCCTCTGGGCTTTCTATAATCCTGTGTGAGGTCCCAATATATCTGCTTTGTGGATGAACTGAACATTACATGTTTCCAAATCATTCTACCCTGCAATGAGCCACAAATGAACACAGAGTATTCCCACTCATTTCTCCTGCCAGCTTAAGTAGGTTTAGAACCCTGGAGACCAAGGGTCACCTCAGAGTGGGTCAGTGAGGGTGTTTGTAGAGCATTAACTGAGGGGGAAGACCCATCCTGAATGTGGCTCTGTGCCCCAGACAGTTAACAAGACTAAGAAAGAAGAAACAAGCAGGAAGCCATATCTCCCTGTGGTTCCCAGTCTGCCATGAGGTGAGCAGCAGCTCACCAGGCCAGGTCATCTGGACAACATGGACATAACCTTTGGAGCCCCTGAGCCTCTGGGCCTTACTTCTTCACCAAAGCTCAGTTACACAGGCACAGTAATGTAGTAGTAAGTAATGTAACAGTAAGACTAATAAATGTAACAGCAAAGGTAAGTTCCCACCAGCTTGCAACCTGTCCCAAATAGGACACAAAGTTTCTTAGAAATGTATCTCATTGGCTTGTTTTAAATTTCTTTCTGATGACTTTTACTTGGTATGTGTGTGTGTGTGCGTGTGTGTGTGTGTGTGTGTAGGTGTGTAGGCTGCATGTTTCACAGTGGACATCAGAGGACAACTTTGAAGGAGTTGGGTCTCTCCTTTAATCATACAGGTCCTGAAGACCCAAATCAAGTCTAGATGCTTGGCAATACTTACCTTTACCCACTGAGCCATCTTGCCAAACCTGCTTTTTAATTTCTTAATCACATGCTAGGTATTTTATTCATATAATAAACAAAGTGTCTCTTCATGCCACCATTCTGCAATGATTTCCACATAGTCTGGTGTTTTATGTTTCCAATATTCAAACCAAAGAATTTTATGGAAGCGTATTGGTTCTTTGTCCTTAAACCCCAACCTTTGACTTGACCCACCCCACTCCATGCCTGCCGTAAGATTCTGGATAAACAGAAATGCTGACTTAAGGTAGCAGCATGAGTGGGGACATTACATCTCACTATTAGGCTAGTTTTCATTTTCTGAGAAAGCCTCCTAGTGTGGTAAGTCTCTGCCAGGCTCTCCTCTTGTTAAATCTCAGCGTTAGTTTGTGGCTGACCTAACTAAGGTGATTCATTCCCACTTTGAACTCAGAACTAAAGACAAAAGCTGATAGAATCTGCCCCCAATCCAAGATGCATAAGGTCTTGCTTCATTGCAGACAGCTGTGATTCTATTGCCTAAACTCCAGGATGAAAAGCAGGGGAGAACCCTGCTTTGTTTTCCTCTAGAAAAATCATGCAGCTTTTCTTCCAGGACAAAGCTGAGAGTGGTCGGCAAAGTATCCACTGTGATGTCTACTCTACCGGGCTCCTCCCCATGAGCGCTTGAGGTGTGTGGGCACACTCTGTCTTCACAGATCCTTTAGCCATGACCGTGCCCCCAGAGAGAAGGATACACAGGCTCATCTCTCAGCATAATCTCTACTATAATTGGAAACTTCTTGGGCTACACTTGAGCAAAGGAAGCGTACAAAAGGAACATAGCCCCTCTGTCTTCTAAATAACAGGTTTTGGCTGCGGCAATTGGGAACAGCCAATCAGGATAATGAGAACAACGAACGTCAGCAGCTACTTACTCCGGTGTTGTTGATGGAGGAGAAAGCACCAGCTTGGGAATATTTTGTTTACTCCTGAAAGCAACAAAGTGTGTGAGAAACACATCATGTCAGATTCAGCCTTAATTGTCAGTTTGACACAGCCTAAAGTCATCTGAGAAGAGAGCATGGACTGACGGGTTGACGAGGTCAGATTGGCCTGTGGCATGTCTATGAGGGATTGCCTTGATTTTGGTTCTACTGCGGACATCACCATTCCTTGGACAAATGCATCTGGGCTGTATAAGGAAGAAGCTAAGCATGAGCCTGTGAGTGAGTCAGGGAGTGGCTTTCCTTCTTTGATTCTATGTCAGGTTCCTACTTGGGTCCCTGCCCTGACTTCCGACAGTGATCAACTTGCAAAAATAAGCCAATGAACCCTTTTGTCCCTGAGTTATTTTTGGTCAGAGTGTTTTAGCACAGGAACAAAATAAAACTGGAGCATGGCAGAGGCCTCCTTTTCTGATTCTGCTAATGGATTGTTTTTATAAATTAAAAAATGGCCAATTGTAGAGCTGAAGGCATGGCTCAGTGGTTAAGAGGACTGACTGCTCTTCCAGAGGACTTGAGATCAATTCCCAACAACCACGTGGTGGTTCACAACCATCTATGCTGGGATCTGATGCTCTCCTCTGGCATGCAGGTGTACATGCAGATAGAGCACTCATAGACATTAAGTAAATGATTTTTTTAACATGGCCAATTATTTCTAAACCTCACCCTCCTATCTGTGTGAACCTGACTTTCATTCCTCAGAGATTATGGGTTGGGCTAGGGATATAGCTCAGTTGCTGGAGTGTTTGCCTAATATGCATGAAGCCCTTAACCAGCGTGTGTGTCTGTGTGTGTGTGTGTGTGTGTGTGTGTGTGTGTGTGTTTGTGTGGTGGGGATGTAAATGTGTAACTCCAGCACTTGGGAGGTGAATTCAGGGGAGGATCAAAGTTCAAGCTCACCTCCTGACTATGTAGCAAGTTCAATGTGATCTCCAAAAAAGAAAGTCAGGCTTTCTCTGGGTCCTTTTCATTCCCACTGTCTTAAAGTGGCAGGTGCTTGAGTCTACAGTAAATCCTAACCCAGACAAGGAAGCTGTATGTGAAAGAATTCAACCCATTCAAGCTCATTTATTTCACAGAAACAGACAAGAACTGCAGCTGCCCAAGCGCATCAGTGTCTCTCCACACCCCCTCCTGAAGTGGTCTGGAGAATGGAAGACAGGCACCATCTCCTCCATATGGATGAGGTACCAGTTCAGGCCAGGAACCTTACATGCTGATTACTGTCATCACAACCCCTGGATGAAGAGATAGTTGCTGTCAAACAGGTGGCTCTTTGTTTGTCTGTTTGTTTGTTTGTTTGGTATTTTTGTTTATTTTTTGTTTCTGTAATTGGTTTGTTGTTCTGTTTTGTTTTGTGTTATTTTTTTGTTTGTTCATTTGTTTAGGTTGGTATTTGTTTTGTTTTTGAGACAGGGATTCTGTATAGTCCTGGCTGTAGGGTCAAATCCTGAGCTCTGCCAAGTCAGACTTGGGTGTCTATCCTCCGTTAGCCAGTAAGTACCAGTGAAAAATAAAGACATAAAATGTATTCTGGTCACATTGTGAACAGAAACTGAGAGACCCAGTAAAACTCATCTTCAGTGTCATGACATGAAGTGTAGCTTTTAAGAGGATAAGAGGTATACATAGATAACCGTTAGTCCTGGTCAGAGTATGGTCTTGCCCATGGCTTGCCCATCATTGTTGAGATGCTAGCCCCTCCTGAAAGGTGGTCTGATAATTGTTGCAAATGTATGATATATCTTTCTGGGATACAAGTGTTCCTTCTGGTCAGCACCAAGCTTCAGTCATTCCCTTCTCCAAGTGTAGGATTCCTGGGAAAATTCCAACTTCTTTGCATTCATTGTCCAAGTTGTCTGATCTCCAAAGTGAGGGCCACAGTGTTTCTCTTTGGAACAGTTTCACTCCTACCTGAATGCTTTCAGCAGCATCAGGAGAAATGAGGATAAACCATTGTGTCCCTAAACTCTGCCATCATGTCCATCAAGGAGAAGAGGAGAATATGGATTATGCAAATGGAAAGTGTAAAAATAAGTCTACTCTGGGCTTCATAAGATGGCTCAGAGGGTAGGAGCACTTGCTGTCCAAGCCTGGGGACCTGAGTTCAATTTCCAGAACCCATAAAAAAAAAAGAATCCCAGTATAGTGGCACATATCTGTAATCCTAGCACTCCTACAGCTGAATGGGAGGCAGAGACAGAAGAGCCATCCAGAAACTCATGGGCCATCCAGGACAAAAGTGCAATGTGAGAAAAACAAGAGAGCCGGCACACTTACATCCCTCCTCTCTCTCACACATGCAACAGCAAATATGATGATAGTTCCTTGTTTATTGTTCAAATAACTAACTTATTAACTGTGTCTCAGTGCCCAAAGCCCAGTCTTCAGAGAACTGACTGGGAGTAGCAGGGTAGTAGAAGTGGTAATGGTGGTGATGAGATGATGATTGTGGTGGTGGTGATATTGGTGATGGTGATGGTGATGGTAGTAGAGAATGCTGTGGGTCTGTAGGGAGGTGACATTATTCTTCAGAGAGAGAGACAGAGAGAAAGAGAGAGAGAGAGAGAGAGAGAGAGAGAGAGAGAGAGAGAGAGAGAGAGAGAAAACAAAGCAAAGTGTGAGTTGCAAGTTTACTCCAGTTTCCAGGGGAAGAATTGTGAGCTGTGGGACCCATCACACTGCATGTTTCTTCCCTATCTCTATCAGGTAATTAGTGTGTTTTGCTTCCTGTGAACCTCACCTCTGTCTTTTGTACTAGGAGGAAAGAACAGATGTCTTAGTTTGCAAGCACAGTATCAAATAAACTGATGGTTTTAATTTTTCTATCTAGCTTAAGACTCTATTTTCACAAACTTATTAGACTAATCAATACAGTCAAGATATTAAATTATTTCTTGATATCACCAACTGTTAAAGGTTAAGCTATGTTTGCATAAACAACTTACTAAACAAAAGTTAGTTCACTCATCCAAATTTACCCAGGGAAATTTCAAAGGCAAAATACCAATGTAAATGCTAGTGTACGTTCCAACACTTTCAGGTACAAAAGAAAACACCCATTACAGTTCCCATTGCTTAATGTGGTCTATGACTCATACTCTTCTATATGATGCTTACTGGATGAGTCTCTGGAGTAAGAAACTCTGATGAAGTGCAATGGAACTCCTATTATGAGATGGTGACCTTTCTGTGACTTAAGATGAAAAAATACTACTTAGAAAAAACGATTCTTTATTGGGAGGAATCACTGGTGACCTTGGATCTTTTAATAATGATCACATTGTCTAGATCTGGCCTTGCTCCTCTGTTCTAAGGAGACTTGCAGGACCCCAAGAGCATCTGGCCTTCATGTGGAAACCTTTGGGGGCCCCAAAACCAACCAGCTTGGAACCCTGCCTGACCACGAATCCTAGTCAGATCTGCCCACCATGCAAGCAGGGTCTCACTGGGACACAGCTTGCAAAATAGGGTACACACAGGGCATGAGTTAATCCCTTAAGAAAAAAAAAACAGGAAATGAATTCAAACAGGTAGAAGCATTAAAAGAGGAAACAAATAAATATGAAGAATTACAGAAAAACACAATCAAACAGGTGAAGGACATGAGTCAAACTATCCAAGCAATAAACAAAACACAAATCAAGGCACTCCTAGAGATGGAAAGTCTAGAGAAAAGAAGAACAACAGACACAAGCATCACCAACAGAATACAAGAGATGGAAGAAAGAATCTCAAGACTAGAAGATATTATAGTCAAAAATCAATACATCAGTCAGAGAAAATGAAAAATCTAAAAAGTTCATGATACAAAACATCCAGAAAATCTGGGACACTATGAAAGGAGCAAACCGATTGATAGGAATATAAAAAGAAGGAGGAGGAGGAGGAGGAAGAAGAAGAGGAAGAAGGAGAAAAAGGAAGAAGGAGGAGGAGGAGGAGAAGTGTAAGAGAAAGAGGAAGAGGAAGAAGAATAGGCAGAAGAGGAGGAAGCAGCAGCCCAGCTTTAAGGCCCCTAAAACATCTTCAACAAAATAATAGAAGAAAATTTCCCTAACATAAAAAAATATATGGCTATAAAGGTAAAAGAATCTTACAGAAAACCAAACAGATTGGACCAGAAAAGAAAATCCTCCCACTACATAAGATTAAAACACTAAATTTATAGAACAAAGAATGAATTTTAAAAGCTGCATAGGAAAATTTTAAAAGGGTAAAACACAAGATCTTCTCTATCTGTGCAAGCAAGCAAAACTGCCTTGCTCTACCAAGTGACATGACTCACAATCAATCTTTGGGTATCCTAATAAGCAAGTTACAGAAGCCAAAAAAGGCAGTCATATGATGACAAGTTAAGTAGTTACAGCTACCCATTTTTGGGTGGGGGTCCTTGAGTCAGGGTTATGGGACTTTGTCTCCCAGGGCTTGGGGGTCAGAAACAAATAGCTAGCGGGTACCAAGATGGATGCCTGGCATGCAATGGAATATCTTTATCTATCACAATAGCAATAACTTGTGTCAAAGAGTTAAAAGTCGACTTATTTCCTTAAATTTGGAAATGTATTTTCATATTCAAAAACTATGGCAGGAGAAGATAGTTTGCCATGAATCTGAAGCCAACCTTGAATACATAGTATATTTCTGAACAACCTGAGACCTTGTCCAAAAAACACATGCAGAACCCTTATTTCAGAAGACAGTCCAAGTTTGCAGCCTAAGTCTGCTATTTTTCTCCATAAAAACATTTTTATTTTTAATTTTGGCCAACATTCTTATTCATTGATAACTTATTTTCATATTTTGTGTAGTGTTTTGACAGGATTCCTGATCGTCTATTGAGAAGAATCCACTTCTAAATGTAACCCAGTAAAACAGGTGGAAATGGATCATTTTTACCAGAAATTTAAGTATCATTAGTAATAATGAATTTATTTATTTATTTATACCTTTATTTTTCCCATCTTCCTCAGGTGCAGTAGAGATGGGCACAGCCAACAACAGCACCTTCAGCCATTTCATCCTTACAGGTTTCTCTGACCAGCCCCAGCTGGAGAGGGTCCTCTTCACCATCATCCATCCTGCCTGCCTACCTCCTGACCTTGCTGGGCAACAGCATCATCCTCCTGGTGTCCAGGCTGGACCCACACCTGCACACACCCATGTACTTCTTCCTCACACATCTGTCCTTCCCAGACCTCAGCTTCACCAGTAGCTCCATCCCACAGCTGCTCTATAACATCAGTGGGCCAGAGAAGACCATGAGCTATGTGGGCTGTGCTCTGCAGCTGGTCCTGTTCCTGGGCCTGGGGGTGTGGAGTGCCTGCTGCTGGCTGTCATGGCCTATGACTGCTTTGTGGCGGTCTGCAGGCTCCTGCACTGCATGGTCGTCATGAGTGCAAGGCTCTGTATGATTTTAGTGTCTCTTTGATTGTGTTCACAATGACATAATCATTGTTACTTTGCTGTGGGTATTGTGGGGGGACCACTTTCTCTGTGAAATGCCAGCCCTCATCAGGATGGCCTGTACCAATACAGTTGTCATCGAAGGCATTGTCTTCGTCCTGGCAACAGGCATTGTTCTGCCCTCCCTGGTGTTCATGTTGTTTTCTTATTTCTATATCATGAGGGCCATGCCATCCTCAGGAAGGCACAAAGTCTTCAATACCTGTGGCTCACAACTTACTGTGGTCTCAGTTTTCTATTGAAATATCATCTTCATATACATGCAGCCAGGGAACAGCTCCTCCTAGGACCAGGACAAGTTCCTCACCCTCTTCCACAACACTGTCACCCCTCTCTTCAACCCTCTAGTCTACACACTCAGGAACAAGGAGGTGAAGGGGACCCTCAGGACACTGACTTTGGGAAATGTAAGTTTAATAAAGAAATTATAATCAACAGCAAACCTGGGACCTCCCAACAGGTTGAAACCTTACAAAATGTGGGATGATTAACCATGTTCAATACCACTAGCACCTGTGTGGTTTGAAGCAGAGTTCATTACAGACTTTTGACTCATTTTGTTTTCTTCTGTGAGAATTGTGAAGGAGTGTATGTGTTCTAGGATGCTAAAGCCATATGTATTGTTGTCCGGTCTGCTGACCATTCCTGATGCTCAAAGCCAACAAGCCCTACTGAGGAAGGCCAGGAATGAGCACTGTGCTGTATTCTTAAGTCTGTCCGTTAAAGAGATTGAGTAACTGACTGAGAGACATGGGTTTTCCTTGACACAGACACTTTGAGCATTTAGTTTTGACCAGCAGTACCATATGTTGTTCTGGGATGCATACTCCAGGCAAGAGGCTGTCAACATGAACAAAAGCTTTCTTTAACTCGGCCCTCACTATATTCTACCACAAGATCTTTCCATGGCATGATGGGCCTCTGTACCTTCCCACCATTTCCTCATACAACAGCATCATAGATGAAACTTTATTCTTAATTACAGTTGTTCATTTATCTGAGTGCACATGCCGTGGTTCATGTGTAGAGGTCAGAAGACAACTTGAGTGGGTGTTTTCACTTTCTTTCAACCATGTGTGTTCTGGGGATTGAACTCAGATCATCCTAAAGGCCACAAAACGATTTAGTTATGGAATTATCTCACCAGCATGGAGAAACTTTTCTGTTCCAAGAAGTGTTTACAATGCAGAATCAAACATCTGATCAGTCTACAGGTTACGGAATCTGTGAGATATATCTGCTGCTGTGTGTGCTGGGGACTATGAGTGAGTGTCAAGAATAAAGCTGCCACTCAACGATACATGGAAAATGAAGAAACATGTCAGGATTGCCCATGGGATAGTGAAGGCTTGACAGGGACATCAAGGGGACAGCTCTGAGGTGGTGTTTCATCTGTGTGAAGAAGCAAAAGAACCCAGACATCTCTCTTGTAGTAGAGAAGCTCATGTTTCTTCATGCCAGAGTGATCTCAGACACTTTAAAAGACAGAGAAAATAGGAATACACTAAGAGAGGGTAGCAAATACCAGACAGGTGGGTCTTGTGCACAAGACTGGAGAGTGGGATCTCTGAGTAGAATCACAGGACATTAAAGAGAAAAATGAGTTTCATAATGTGTGTCAGTTTTCCAGAGCTCTCCCTGCTGCTTATGAGTGGATACATGGATGGTACAGGTCAAGGGTACAAACACAGAGGTTGTCAGGAAGGGGAGAGAAAAAGGAGAGCAGAGGCCTGTGAGGAATGTATTTATTATGTGGTATTTGCACATGCAAACACTTACATCATAAAGCAAATAATGTAAGAGATATGAGATAGTGTTTGCATTGGAGGAGACTCTGCCTTGCTTCCTTGGTTGCTTCCTTTTCCTTTCTACATTCTAGGAAGTGGTTACTAGCTGAAGTGTGGGAGATTCTGATCATGAAATGGGGTAGATTGGGGGTTTGAAGAGTGGGAAGAAAGCCCAATGTATTCTTCACTGAGAACAAAACTGGTTTTAGGCCTAGTTTTTTTCTGGTATTTTTTTCTTTTTTGCCACTTTTCTTTATCCTTTCAGCATTTGGGGAAACCTTTCCATGTGCTTTGCCAATTTCTCTCTGGATATATGAACAGAGAATTTTTTGGGGGCCCGAGATTCATAAATGCATGTGGCAGAACACAAATATGTTTGTATATATGAGTTAGAAAAAGGAGATTTTGTTAGTGTGGTTTGCAAATGAGTTAGCCATAGCAGGGGGACTCAAAAATCCTAGGGTGAACTGATGCGTGTGACAAAGGCACATGCAGAGACCAGCTATGTAACTCAGCATGTGCAGACCTAATGTGATAATAAATACCTGCTATTCTATCACTGAAGAGGTGGGGGCAGGGGGTCACAATTGGCTCCACAATGAGTTCAAAACAAGCACAGCACAATGAGACCCTCCCTCAAAGAAAAGAGGGAGTGAGAATAGAGAGATATCTCAAGAGCTGAGAGCACTTACTGCTCTTGCAGAAGACTTGGGTTCAGTTCCCAGCACCCATATAGTGATTCACAATGGTGTGTAACTCCAGTCACAAGGGATTTGATGACCTCTTCTGGCCTATGAAGTTATAAGACACAAAACTGATACACAGACACACATGCAGGCTAAACAGTTATACATATACATTTTAAAACTGTTGGAAAGTTCACATGTGTGTAGTTTCTGACACCATGATGGAGAAATGGAGCAGAAGTGTACCAGCTGATGCCAGTCTGTGCTACAAGACAGCAAGCTATAGTTAGATTTAGCTTTAAAAAATAGAAGCAACAAATACATTATTTTGATTGATTTGGTGTTTGTTTACCTATAAGTTCATTTGTTTTGAGGCAAGGTCTCAGATAGCCCAGGATATATGCAACCCCCCTATGCAGTGGAGAATGGCCCTGAACTTCTCATCTTTCCACTTTTATCTCCCAAGTGCAGATATTACAGATGTATGTCAACATACCTGTTTAAAAATACAGACTCTGAGTATTGCAAAAAACACTTGTGGACTTTTAAAAAGGAAAGAGGAGCCTCAGTTCTTAAGCTATTATATTTCAGAATGAGGTTCTGTGCTGTTACTTACCTCCTCAGGAAAATTTTTATTCTTGTGAATAACAGTTATTTTCCATATAATAATTCTCATGAAATTATAAAGCTATCAATAGTATTTAAGTAAAATAGAGAGGTTCCGCAGTAAGGGCACTTATCACTCTTCCAAAGGACCCAGGTTCAATTCCAAGTACCCATAGGGCAGCTCACAACCATCTGTTGAATCGAGGGCATCTGACACCCTCTTATGGTATCTTCAGGCACCAAGCAGGTACATAGAACATGGGAACACATGGAAACACAACACCTATACATGCATAATAAAAGAACAAATAAACAAAACATAACCAGGAAAAGTGATACGACCTATTAGAACACATCATACATCTACTAAAATGGATGAAGTAGGTATTGGTGACAAACTAGGTGTTGCAATTAATTTTTATTGCCCATGTAAGCCAGCTACACTTGGGAACTTTGTGTGTAACTAACAGTTTTCTTGGATAAGACTGTTCATTGCTTAGCATAGAAATGATGTCACAGAGGAATATTTATACACATAAATATTACACATTAATTATTGGCTAAACTTGAAATTTTAATTTAAACACAGAAGTAAAAGAACTAGTAGTAAAATTAACAGAAAATATAAGGTAAGAAAAAGGGAGTGAAAGATTTTTTAAGGCTATGCTTAAAAAGTGAAATTTTCATAAATCTAAGCATCAAAGTGTGTGGTGGAGGTAGCAATAAATCAATGGGTCATTAGTTAGTAAAGTCAAAAAACCCATTGAATGTGGAAGAAACCATAAAATCCATAACTAATGGGAAATGACAGCATGAATAACTTGTCTAATAAGAAAAAAAGAAAAAATAATAATTTTAACACTGTGATGAAGAAGTTGTCAAAAATGGAAAAAAGAATGTGTCAGCAACAGAATGATTCAAGAAAATGCTTTGTTGTTAAATTGAAGAAAATATTCATTTCAAGGTTAATGAAGCCCACTTTTCACCAATTACTCTACATGTAAATAATGATAAGGAATCTACAAGAAGAATAATATATAATAATCATTTTTCTTGAATCTGCTGTGTTATCAAGAAAAATGTCTCATAGAAAAGGTATCAGTGCTAAAAATGGTTCAGTGTAGAGTGTAACATATAAACACTTACCTAGAAATGATTGGGTCAAATTTTTACAATTCACCCAAAATATTATCAAAGGCTAAATTTTTAGTGAAGCTTGCTCTTAGAAGATTAATATTATCTCCAGCCAAAAGGACAATAGAAAAAAACAGGCATTTGTATTAATAGATTAAAACTTAATCACTTTACTGAGCAAACCAGGAATATGTTGGGATAATTAATTTCAAAGACCCAGATTTACAATGGTGATACCATGTTACTACTTATTGGGAAATGGGACAGATTTCAGTATACAGTCAATATTAAACAGATCCATCCATTTTTCTCTTATAATTAAAAACTATAACATTTTAAATTAACAGAAATGGTTTTTGCAACAGGAAAACATTGCACTTTGCCATTAAGCCAATTTCTTGTTCAAGTTGAGAGACAGTGAACTATTATTTTTCCAACATCAAATGGAGCTGTGGCTTTCACAAAAAATTGACTCTCCTACATCAAGGGTCATACTGAACATTGGAAAATTGTCTTCAGAAATACGTGACATGCCAGGCAGTGGTGGCGCATGCCTTTAATCCCAGCACTTGGGAGGCAGAGGCAGGTGGATTTCTGAGTTCGAGGTCAGCCTGGTCTACAGAGTGAGTTCCAGTACAGCCAGGGCTACACAGAGAAACCCTGTCTCAAAAAACAAACAAATAAACATACGAAAAACAAAAACAAAAAGAAAGAAAAAAAGAAAGAAAGAGAAAGAAAGAAAAAAGAAAGAAAGAAAGAAAGAAAGAAAGAAAGAAAGAAAGAAAGAAAGAAAGAAAGAAAGAAAGAAAGAAAGAAAGAAAGATGTGACACAAGTCCAATCCTGGGTTATATAATTCTTTGAAATACCATATTTATGGGGTTCCTAATATCTACATTATGCAGCTCATTCCTTATACTTCTGTGCAGATGTGCCTGTTAAGAATGTGCAATGGAATGAGGTTTTAAAAAAACTTATCAGCTTCAGTTATGACAAAAATATGTTTTGAACATTAATTCTTACCTTTTTAAACTTATATTGTTCAGTGCAAACATGAATTCTAATAAAATGCTACCTCTCTTGGATGCAATGTGTTTATTTAATTGTGGACAAGAGACCAGGTTTTCCCACAAGGATTCTCAAAGAATGCCTATGAGGTTCAATCTTCCACAGGCAGCCAGAGCATTTAAAATCTTAAAAGTCTTCCATAGATGTCAAAACAATATTTCTTTTCCACCTAAGGCTTCAATGTTAAGTGAGATTTATTTTTTGAAACAAAAAAATAAATAAATAAAAACCATCTTACAAAGTCAAAGTGGCCTAACAGTTTCCAAAATGTGCTAGTATTAACAGGTTTTAGAAGCCAGGGTTTCTTTTTCTTTATACATAGACTAAAAGCTTGATTCACTGGATGTTCACACTGTATGTGAAAGGTAATCTTGGAGACATAGTTGTGACTTTCTACCTGTTGTCTCTAGGTGTCTTTTCTTTCTCTATATTTTTGTGCAGCTTCATTTTCCATTCTTACTTAGTATTCCATTCTTGAGGAGAAATCCTAGGACAGTGAGATGTGTATATCTATTATACAGTAGCTCATGATGTAGCTAAAATTATTTTAGAGTTAATTTTATAAAAAGACAGGTAGTCCACACATCTAGTCATCTGAAGGAAAAGGTCACCATGATCCTCTTATTAAAAAGGTCAGCTTGGTGAAAGATTGAATTCTAATTTGGTCATGGCACACCCCCTTCAGTGACAAAGGAGCCTTGCAGTAAAGGAATTACTGAAGTAAAGCCAAATTCTCTGGTGAATTTGCTATTGATCTTCTTGACGAGACCCTATAGCAGTGGTGTTCTTGCTGGTGAAGGTATGTATTGGGATTACTGGGTAAAGTGCATTGTTCTACCTCTAACACATACTCTTGAATTGAATCCACTCCTGGCTAGATGCACATTCCAGCAATGGCTTTAAGAAATTTCTGCAAGGTCAATGTGTATGAATGCTGTCCATTGGTCTTCTCAGATGTATAACCCTTCTCACAAGGAGAAAGAACTGGGGCTCTCCCAGGTTCAGGGGACAAAATTGCCATGAAATACGGAATTTCTCAGCATATTTTGAATATTTTCTGATTCCAAAATTAATTATGGTTTAATTTATTAATTACAGAGGTGCAATGTGATAATATAACACAAGGGTACAGTGCATACAGTGTGCATCAGGTTAGTGGACATCTTTTACACTGATTCCAATTTACCCTTATTCAGACTATCATTGTTAAAAGATGTAGTTGTGAAAGGGATTTGCAAGAATAAGGAGCTCAAGAGAGTCCACTCTTCTGGGTGGCCCCAGCACACACTGTCCTCCAAAGGGAAGTGGCCACATCTAACACACATTGTGTTTGGGATGACCTGGGGAAGTTTTCAGAACCAGGGCTGCTGCTGCTGCTGCTGCTACTGCCAGAATAAGCTTCGTCTTTAGAGAATGAGAAACTGGACCAGGTGATTTCTAACATTGAATAAAAGCAAAAATTCTGCTCCAACTATAATGAAGAGAAAGGAAATTTACCTTTCCCAATTTCACAGCACAAAATATTCACTTTTACCATATGTAAGTGTCCAGCAGACATTGACTAAGCTTCTAATGATGGAAGCCAGGGCTGGGCTAGCCTTGGTGGCCCAGCCTCTATCCCAGCACTCTGGAAGTTCAGGAAAGGATTGAAGTTGAGGACGAATCTGAACTACTGAGCAAGATGAGTGAGACAGACCTAGCCTCAAAAACAAGTACTAAGGGTATAACTCAGGGTCACAGTGCTTGCCAAGGCCAGCCATCTGATCCCAGTAGCACACACCCACGTGTTCACACACATATGCATGTGCACCTTAGAAATCAGCATGTAAGGCCACACTTTCAGCAGTGACTACTACTGGGGTCATAACACTCGTGGTAATTGAGGAGCAAACCAAAACTGTGGACAGTCTAGCATTTTATTTTCTCAGGAATAGTGGGGAGATGAGGGATAACTGAGATCTTTATATAAAAAGTAATAAGCATGTCCTACGTTGCACTATTAGTTTCTGCTAATTCTCATAAGTCATATTTTGAGAGTTTGAAAATGTTGCCCTACTCCTCTGCTACTTGAGAGTATTCTACTTGCTTTATGCAACAGTTGAATAAAATATGAATGATGTAGCAAAATGCCTAGTATTATTTCACATGTTTCCTTGTGTTATGTAATCCTCTTGTACACATACTACATCTACTTAATATTTCCTATACACCATCTGTGCTTTGTTTGCCTCAAACTCTCCTGTCAATACTTTTTCACACAGAAAACAGAACTGAGTGAGTGAATGCTGTCTGTCACAGGAGACCTGACTCCACCCTCTCACCAAACAGGATCTGCAGAAGGTATAGTAAATTGGCTGAGAATTACATAACTGCCAAATTTGTGATTATTTAAATTTTGTTCTGTGATCTCCAAAATGTTTATTCTTATTTTCTCAGTCGTAATTTATAAACAACCTTGATTCAAAAGCAAGACTGAAGGCTCCATCCATGTAGTAATGGTAAGGACAGAGAATCCAAAGTCCTGTTTCAAAGCTGAGTGTGTCAGGCATGCATGGATACAGCAAAGTCTTGTATTAATGCATATGAAACAAAAGCTAAAGAAAACTAAAACCATTAAAAATAACTGAAAAGGACTATTTTTAACAATGTATATATGAAAGCTTAATATACAGGGTAGAAGAGAGGGTCCCTAATGTTATTCAGGAAAACTATCCTATGTAATAATTGTTATTTCCTCCTGAAGGACAGTCCTCAGCAGGCCATGCCCTTTCCAGATTGGATCTGCTCTGATGGTTCAGTCTAAGCCATGGAAACAGGAAACCACAGCTGTGGGACAGACTTCACCTTGGCTGGTCTTTTCCAGTATGGACACATGGACACCTTCCTATTCACTGTCATCACCATCCTCTTTGGAGTGGCTCTCATAAGCAACATTACATTGGTCCACCTCATCAGGCTGGATCAAAGACTCCACACTCCCATGTACTTCCTCCTCAGTCAGCTCTCCATCATTGACATGATGTACATCTCCACCACTGTGCCCAAGATGGCAGCCAACTTCCTGTCAGACACCAAAGCCATTTCCTTTCTGGGCTGTGAGATCCAAACCTTTTTGTTTGTGACCCTGGGTGGGTCTGAAGCCCTCCTGCTGGGCTTCATGTCCTATGACAGATATATAGCCATCTGCTGGCCCTTGCACTACCCTGTGCTCATGAGCAGGAAGATCTGCTGCTCCATGGTCATTGGTACCTGGAGCAGCTGCTCTGTCAATGCATTAGTGCACACAGTGTATGTATTTCAACTTCCCTTCTGTGGATCTAGGATTGTTAACCACTTTTTCTGTGAGGTCCCATCTCTCCTGCCACTGGTGTGTGAAGACACATCCCAATATGAGCATACAGTACTTATGAGTGGCCTTGTCATTCTTCTGCTACCCTTCCTGGCCATCCTAGCTTCCTATGCTCAGGTATTGGTTGTTGTATTCCAGATGGGTTCAGGGCAGGGACAGAGTAGAGCTGTGTCCACCTGTTCCTCACACCTGACTGTGGCCAGCCTGTTCTATGTCACCACTCTTTCTACCTACACACAGCCACACTCCTTGCATTCTCCTGGAAGGGACAAAGTGGTGGCTGTGCTCTACTCAATTGTCACCCCTGTTCTGAACCCATTCATCTACAGTCTGAGGAACAAGGAGGTCATGGGGGCCCTGAGGAGACAAATCGTGTGATGGATAGTGACACGGGACTTTGAGTTGCTCTATGGACTCATCTAAAGGCTGGTTTTGGACACTCTCTGGCAAAATTTCAAAGTTGACCTTCTGGTGGAAGCTCACCAGTTTATCTCACTGACTGAACAAGATTACAAACATTTTCCCTCACAGTGTCTCACTGAATTGATTGTTTGAATCTGAATGTTGGCTGTGAAGGAGATGGAAGGGCTTCATTCCTGGCTGTGGCATCTCTGGCTGCCTGTCAACCTGGATTGGCTTTCCACAGAAACTTCTGCTCAGATGCAAGGGACCGAGGCTTCTCAGACAGTGGGAGTCAGTGCAAATGCTTGTTAGCTTTCTCTGGATGTTCTTTCTGCACTTTACGAGTATAGGTGTGCATTGGCAAATATTTTACATCAGTCTGAAATGTTTTACTGATTTTCTTTGCAGGTATAACTATTATATGAAAGTGTTTGTTTTATACTGTAGCATGGTCTAATGGCAATTCTGAAAGAAATATGAAAGAAGTTAAGTTAATGCTGGCTTTGATGCTTTTGTGACTATAACCACCTGAATAAGATTTCTAAGCTCTCTTAAGCAGTTTAATAATGTCTCCCTTTATCAATACTGTTCCTTAAAATTCACTAATGTCTTTGTAGTAAAATCAACAATGGATGTGTCTGTTCGTATGCACTCTGTCTCTTTCCATGAACACCTTTACATCAGTCTGTTAGCAGCACGCTAGCTCAAGGACATTTAGACAAAAAGACACAGAATGGTCCTGCTTTGAAAATCCATAGATAATTTCTGGATTTTTTCCATGGCTAATATACAATAAGTGCTGACAGCAATGATGTTACTTCAAGAAAATTTCTTGTATACTTACTGACTAACCTGGAGCTCCCTATGTGGACCAGAATCGCCGCAAACAAGTTTGGGGAATAAACTTGTATATTAGCATGCACAGCTTTAAAAATAAGCAATCACTGTCTTTGCTTGTGTTTTATTTTGAAGTTACAGGTGCTTGTGTGCCACCATGTAGATGCTGGGAATCAAACCTGGGTCCTCTGGAGGAGCAGTCAATACCGTTGAGCCAGCTTTCTAGGTCCCCTGCATTCTCAAAAGAGTCAAGTCACTGTCATGTAGTCCAAGAACTAACAACAGAAAACTTTTATGCTCCTAAGTACTGGTGTAAGTAACATGACAAGTGTTTCTCAGTATTAAAATATATGTGTTGTGGGGCTAGAGTGGTGGCATAGCTGTTAATAGCACGGGCTTCTCTTCCTGAGGACTTGAGTTCAAATCCCAGCATGCTTGTAAGGTAGCTCACAACTGTCTGTAGCTCCAACTTCAGGGTATCTGGGGCCTTTGTCTTCAGGAGCACTTATGTGAATATATCCATGGCCATACCCACACTTATAATAATAATAATAATAATAATAAATGATGTGAAATGTTTTAGAGATTCATTATTACTTTTTTTGTAACTGGTACCAACTATTAGAGTGTTACTTTTGAATACACATAGAAACACCTCTTCTTGGCACTAATAAAAATGAATCACATCTGTTGCCTTTGTGTGGGATCCCATTTTCCTAACTGGGCTGACTTGTCCTGCCTCAGTGGCAAAAGGATGCACCCAACACTGCTGAGACTTGATGTGCCAGAGTAGGAGGATACGCAGGGGGTTCCCCACCTGCTTAGAGGAAAAGGGGAGGGGAAATAGTGGAGGGATTATGTGAGGAGGAAAGGGTAGGGGGAAGCAATCAGATGTAAATTAAATAGATTAATGGAGATAAAAAATGTACTCCATAAGTTGTATGTGCATATATTTGTTTACATATAACATTATATATGTATAATATACTATATATGGTTACATACATGTGTGTGATGTGTGTGACAATAGTTATCAATATAAGCAGGCTATCAAATTGAATATGGCGAATGTAGATAGAATTTGAGGGAAGGAAGAGAAGAGCAAAAGTACTATTACTCTATTTCACTTTTTAAAGTGGAAGGAAATTTATCCAGAGATACCATACAGAAGAGAAAAATCGTGCTCCCAAAAGATATGGGTTATTTAATAGGAATCTAAGTGTCAAGCACAGGATACATGTCTCAAATTTGTTTAGTTTTCTCTTGCTGTGACAAAGCACTCTGACTATCACTGGAGAGATGACTCAGTAGTTAAGAGCACTATCTGTTCTTCCCAATGATCTGGTTTCAATTTCCAGCACCAAATCACAGCTCACAACTGCTCGTGACTTTATTTCCAGGGTATCTGACTCCCTCACACCAATGCAGATAAAAGTGAAAAAATAAGAATTGCATCCTCCACGAATGGCTCGCCCTTGGTGTTTTCTTCTCTTGTCATTAATGTAATCTGTAAGCTCATTCCAAACTGAAAGTCTGAGGTTGCTAAGTATCCTCAATACTCTCACCTCACATGTCCCCCATTGCTGTGCTTCCAGGGTGATTGGCCCCTACAGATCCCGCATTTGAATCCTCGGTCTCTAGTGGCAATGGTGTTTGGGGAGATTTGGGACCTTTATGACACGGAGCCTCAGTGAAGTCACTAGGGTGGGCCTTGAGGCTGTGGACCTTAGCCCTACTTCATGTCTTGTGCCCTGCTTGCTGAATGCACCTGCAATGTGACAAGCCAGCTGCCTGTCCAAACCACAATGCCATCCTCACCTGCTCTTGGGTTCTTACTATCTTTGTGGCAGTATTCCTCAGGGATTGCAAACCAAAGAAACTTTCTCAAGTTGTGTTCATTGCGGTAGTTTATCACAGCACCAGGAAAGGGAACTAATCCAGAAGTTGGTACCAAGTGGCAGAGCCATTGCTGGGAAAAACCTGACCATAATTTTCATAGGACTCTAGAAGTGACTTCTAGCTAGAATGGTGAATTTACTTCTTTAACTGAAAAGTCTCTGTGTGCTGGAAGCCAAACTTAGTGTACCATTTGGTCAAAGCTTTGAAACAGTGCTTTTGAAAGAAATGTGGGCAGTGGATTCCTAGTTTATGACATTTCAGAAGAGAACAAAAACTCTACCAGGAAGTGGATACACCACAGTTATTCACATAATATTTTGGCCAAGAATCTGGTTTCATTACGCCCATAGCCTGAGAGCTTGAGTAATGTCAGATGTACGGAAAATGGACTAGTTGGCTTGGCAGAGGATAGGTGTGAGAGCAAGCTTAAAGTCTACACAGAGTACACACAGGGAAACAGCTGTAGTTGTTGAAGAGGTTAGTGCCATTAAATTTGGCACTTGGAACAGTGACAATGGAGAAAGTATCTTGATGGCAAATCCCTAACCATCGAAGGCTAGAATATGTAAAGATGCAAGTTTACATGAAACAAGAAAGCCTGAACTGAGTCCTTGCTCCTCAACAGCAAATGACAGGGTTAACTCAGGAACTTTGAAAAGGTCGTGGAACACTTGCTCCTCCCAGAAGGGCAAGTGTTCCCCTTCCAAGAAGAGAGAGGCTAAATTACATTCTTCAGACAACAGGGAGGTTCCTACAGCTAGGAAAGGCCCAGGGTCTGTTGGCCACCTACCTCATCCCCTAAAAACCAATTAGCTTAAAGGTAACACTGTTGTGCCAATCACATTGTGCCTAATGGTGGATGCCCTGAGGATTGTATAAAGACCTGCACAGCACTGCGTGGAGGAGTCATTCTCTCTCCATGTAGGCGACCCCAGCATGCTGGATATTAAAATAAAAATTCCTCTTGCCATTTGCATCGATACCTGTTTCCACATGGTCAACTCGGGTGGTCTCTCCACTAAGTTAACTCCCCCGAGTCTTACACAACTACCTAGGAGATGGTTCCCTAGGGTCAGAACTGATGCAGCTGCAGTAAGTTGGGAGATGGTGGGCGCAGGCTCTGTGTCAAGCTGCCCCACAACATGGTAGAATCATCCACCTGGACCTGCATTTGAAGGCATGAAAGATGAAGGAATCGGGAGCAGCACGGAGAGCAGTCAAGGTCTGGCAATGTGTGGCAAGGTCCCAGTCCTTGCATGCAGCTGTGAAGGAAGGTAAAGCCTGTGGGACATCTGCAAAGGATGACTGTGCACATGGTGAGGAGGAGGCCAAGTCAGAGGCTATCTGTGCTACAGGCAGCCAAGCTGGAGCAGTGGGGCTACATAAGCCCTTGAACAGAGAGGATTTCAAATCCTAGACGCCAGACACAGAACTTCAGGTTTTGTTGTTTTCTGTGCTGGGTTTTGATCATGCTGTAGTCTGATCCTTCCTTACTATGCCCTCCTTCCTCTTGAGGAATATGTTTTATATACCTTTATATACCAGAGATTAAAAAGCATTTATTTATTCACTTTACATCCCAATGAAAGCCACCCTAATTCACATCCTCATAGAGTCCCTTCCACCATTCCCTCTTGATTTCTCTAAGAAGGCAGAGTACCAGCTGGGTACAAAAACACCCTGACACATGAAGTCACTGATAGACTGGACACATTCTCTCCCACTGAGTTCAGACAAGACAGCCCAGTTAAGGGAATAGGATTCACAGGCAGGCAACAGAGTCAGGCACAGCCCTCTCTCCAGTTCTTAGAGGACACACATGAAGACCAAGCTGTACATGTGCTACATATGTGTGGGAGGCCTAGTTCCAGCCCATGAATGTGCCTTGTTTGGTGGTTCAGTCTCTGGGAGTTCCCGAGTGTCCAGGTTAGTTGACATTGTTGTTATTAATGTGCAGGGCATTATTCCTATGCCCTCTGGGTTCCTCAATCTTTCTCTCACCTCGTCATAAGGCTTACCATGCTTCATATCATGGTGACTGTCAGTTTTATGGTGATCTGTTTCAGTAAGCTGCTGGGTGGAGCCTCTCAGAAGGCAATTATGCTAGGCTCCTGTCTTCAGCATAGCAGATGTAGTGTCAGGGATTGGATTTTGTTCATGGGATGGGTCTCAAGTTGGGCCAGTTATTGCTAGACTGCTTCCTCAGATTCTATTCCACATTTGTATATGCACGTTCCATAGACAGAACAAATTTTGGATTGAAAGTTGTAGGTGGTATGGTGTCTTCAACAACCCTCCACTGGGAGTCCTGCCTGCCTACAGGAGGTGCCACTTAGGGCTCCATATCCCCTAATGCTAGGTGTCTCAGCTAGAGTCAACAATATAGACTCCCTGGGACATTCACCATCCCTGGTCTCTGGCATGTCCTAGAGATGCTACCCCCTTCTATTTATTTCCATTCGTTCCCTTGGCCTTCTGTCCTGACACCTATGCCCACCATTCCTGAACCCATCTCCTCTCTTGCTCAGTTCTCTCCTTCATCCACCTCAGTGACTATTTTATTTGCCCATGTGTGTGAGATTCTAGCATCCTCCCTTGGGCTCTTCTTGTTATTTACCTTCTTTGGGTCTATGGACTGTTACATGGGTATTCTGTATTGTTTTTACTAATATCCACTTATAACTGAGTACATCCTTTTGGGTCTGGGTTACCTCACTCAGGATGATATTTTCTAGTTCTATCAATTTATGTTCAAATTTCATGATACTCTCATTTTTAATAGCTAAGTAGTATTCTATCATGTAAATGAACCACATTTTCTTTATCCATTCTTCAGTTGAGGTAGGTTGTTTCCAGTTTCTGAATATTAGGAATAAATCTCCTAAAAACCTTATGGAGGAGGTGTCCTTGTAAATGGTATGAAGTAATAATTTTTTCTATTTCCTCAGGTCCTGTTGTTATGTCCCCTTTTCATTTCTGATTTTGTTAACTTGGATATTGTCTCTCTGCCTTTTAGTTAATTTGGCTGAGAGGTTTTTTATCTTCTTAATTTTCTGAAAGAACCAGCTCTCGTTTTTATTGATTCTTTGTATTGTTGCCTTTGTTTCTAATTGATAGATTTCACACTGAGTTTCGTTATTTCCTGCCATCTCTTCCTCTTGGGTGTGTTTGCTTCTTTTTGTTCTAGAGCTTTTAGGGGTGGTGTTAAGGTGCTAGTATAAGATTTATCCATTTTTTTTTGTAAAGATACTTAGTCCTATGTTCTTTCCTTTTAGCACTGCTTTTACTGTGCCATATAAGTTTGGGTATGTTGTACCTTCATTTTCATTGACATCTAGAAATTCTTTAATTTCTACCCTTCTTGCTTCTTTGACTCAGGGTCATTGAGTAGAGAGTTTTTCACTTTCTATGAGATTTTAGACTTTCTGTTGTTTTTGTTGATGATGTCCAGGTTTAATCCATGCTGATCTGATAAGATGGAAGGGTTTGCCTCTATTTTCTTGTATCTGTTGAGTCTTGTCTTGTGATCAGTTTTGGAGAAGGTTCTGTGAGATGCTGAAAAGAACGAATAAAATTTTTTTTTGTCTGGTTAAAATGTTCGGTAAAATCACAAAAGAACACACACGGTATGCAGTAACTGATAAGGGGATATTAACCCAGAATCTCGTAATACCCAAGACACAATTCACATATCAATAGATTTCCAAGAAGATGGAAGGAGAGACCCCTTGTCCTGGAAAGACTGGATGTAGGGGAATACCAGGACAGAGAAGCGAGAGGGGGTTGAATGGGCAACAGGTGTAAGGAAGAGGGCTTATGTAACTTTCGGGGAGGGAGGAAATAGGAAAAGGGAAATCATTTGGAATGTAAATTAAAAAAATATAAAAAATAAAAATAAATGTTCGGTAGATATGTAAGGACCATTTGAGTCATAACATCAGGTAAGTTTATTATTTATCTGTTTAATTTTTGTTTTGATGACCTATCCATGACATCATCCGTAGTGGGGCATTATCATATCCCACTATTTTTTAATTTTTATTAGATATTTTCTTTATTTACATTTCAAATGTTAACTTCTTTCCTGGTTTCCCCTCCAAAAACCATCCATTCCATCCTCCTGCCCCTGTTCACCAACCCACTCACTCCTGCTTCCCTGCCCTGGCATTCCCCTACACTGGAGCATCGAGCATTCACAATACCATGGACCTCTCTTCCCATTAATGTTAGTCAAGGCCATCTTCTGCTACATATTCGGCTGTAGCCATGGGTCCCTCCATGTGTACTCCTTATTTGGTGGTTTAGTCCCTGGGACCTCTGAGGGTACTGGTTAGTTCATATTGGTGTTCCTCCTATGGACCTGCAAGCTCCTTCAGCTCCTTGGGTCCTTTTCCTAGCTACTCCATTGGGGACCCTGTGCTCAGTTCAATGTGGTTGCAAGCATCTACCCCTATATTTACGTCAGGCACTGGCAGGACCTCTCAGGAGAGTGCTATATCAGGCTCCTGTCAGCAAGCACTTGTTGGCATCCACAATAGTGTCTGGGTTTGCTAACTGTATATGGGGTGGATCCCCAGGTGGGCCAGTCTCTGGATGAACTTTACTTCAGTTTCTGTTCCATACTTTGTCTTTATATCTTCTCCCATCAGTATTGTGTTCCCCCTTCTAAGAAGGACCAAAGTATCCACACTTTGGTATTTCTTCTTCTTGAGCTTCATGTGGTCTGTGAATTGTATCATGTGTATTCCGAGTGTCTGGGTTAATAGCCTATCTTGCCAAAATCAATCTACAGATTCAATGCAAGCCCCATCAAAATTCCAACTCAACTCTTCACAGAGTTAGAAAGAACAATTTGCAAATTCATCTGGAATAACAAAAAATTGAGAATAGCAAAAACTATTCTCAACAATAAGATAACTTCTGGGAGAATCACCATCCCTTACCTAAAGCTGAGCAATGGTGATGAAAACTGCATGGTACTGGTACAGTGACAGGCAGGTAGATCAATGGAATAGAACTGAAGGCCCAGAAATGATCCCACATACCACTGGTCACTTGATCTTTGACAAAGGAGCTAAAACCACTCAGTGGGAAAAAGACAGCATATTCAACAAATGGTGCTCATTCAACTGGTGGTTAGCATGTAGAAGAATGTAAATCGATCCATTCTTATTCCCTTGTACAAAGCTCAAGTCCTAGTGGATCAGGGACCTCCACATAAAACCAGATACACTGAAACTAATAGAAAAAGAAGTGGGGAAGTGACCCAAGCACTGAGCACAGGGCAAAATTTCCTCAACGGCACACCAAAAGCTTATGTCCTAAGATCAAGAATTGACAAATGTGACCTCATAAAATTACAAAGCTTCACTAGGGCCAATGCCACTGTCAATAAGACAAAACAGCAACCAGCAGATTAGGAAAAATCTATGCCAACACTATATCTGATAGGGGGCTAATATCTAATATATATAAAGAACTTAAGATACTTGACTCCAGAGAACCAAATAACCCTATTAAAAATGGGATACAGAGTTAAATAAAGAATTCTCAACTGAGGAAACTCAAATGACTGAGAAGCACCTCAAGAAATGTCTTTAGTCATCATAGAAAAGCAAATCAAAACAACCCTGAGATTCCACCTCACAGGAGTCAGAATGGCTAAGATCAAAACTCAGGTGACAACAGATGCTGGTGAGGATGTGGAGAAAGAGGAACACTCCTCCATTGTTGGGGGGGGTTGCAAGCTGGTACAACACTCTGGAAATCAGTTTTGCAGTTCCTCAGAAAATTGGATATAGTACTACCTGAGGACCCAGCTATACCACTCCTGGCCATACTCCCAGAAGATGCTCCAACATGTAACAAGGACACATGCTCCACCATGTTCATGCAGCCTTATTTATAATAGTTAGAAGTTAGAAAGAACCCAGATGAACCTCAACAGAGGAGTGGATTCAGAAAATGTGGTACATTTACACAAGGGAGTACTACTTAGCTATTTAAAACAATGAATTAATGAAATTTTTAGGCAAATGAATGGACCTAGAAAATATCCTGAGTGAGGTTACCCAGTCACAAAGAACACACATGGTATGCACTCATTTTTAAGTGAATATCATCTCCCAATATTAATGCATTGGGTTTGATGTGCCTTTTAAGATTTAGTAATGTTTATTTTACAAATGTATTAGATGCATTTGGGCAACTAATGTTGAGAATTGAGACTTCATTTTGGATTTTTTCTTTGATTAGTATGAAGTGTCCTTCCCAATCTGTTGCTTACTTTGGGCAAAAGTCTATTTTTATTAGATATTAGAGTGGCTACTCCAGCTTGTTTTTTGGATCCTCTTGCTTACAAAAACCATTTATAGACCTTTAGTCTGATATAGTCTATCTTTGTTTCTGAAGTGTGTTTCTTCTTTGCAGCAAAATGTCATATCTTGTGTGTGTGTGTGTGTGTGTGTGTGTGTGTGTGTGTTTGAGAGGGTGCAGTGGGAGATATTCTCTTCTTTTGTTTTTGCTGATGTGAAATTATTCATTTCTTGTGTCACTTGTGCGAATTTACCCACCTTTTGTGGGAGTTTACCTTCTAGTTTCCTATGTAGGGCTGGAGTAGTGGAAAGATATTTAAATTTGGTTTTGTCATGGGAAATCTTATTTTCTGAATCTATGGTGATTGAAAGTTTTGATGGCCCAGGACCATCTGGCCTTTTGAGTTTCTGTTGAAAAATCAGGCATAATTCTGCTAGGTCTGCCTTTATATGTTCCTTGGCTTTTTCCCTTGCAGCTTTTAATATTATCTTTGTATTGCACATTTAGTGTTCTGATTATTATAGCATGAGAGGATTTCTTTTCTGATCCAACTTATTTGGTATTCTATAACCTTCTTGTACATATAAAACCATCTCTTTCTTAGGTTAGGGAAATATTCTATGATTTTGTTGAAGATATTTTGTGGGGCTTGGAGTTGTGAATCTTCTCCTTCTTTTATTCCTATTGTTTTTAGACTTGGTCTTTTCATAGTATCCCAAATTTCCTGGATATTTTGTGTGAGAAAAGTTTATATTTGTCATTTTCTTTGAGAGATTTATAGATTTCTTCCATCATAACATTTACAACTGAAATTCTCTCTTTCATCTCTTGGATGATTGGTGATTCTGTTGGTGATGTTTTCATCTGTATTTCCTGTTCTCTTTCCCAGGTTTTCCACCTTCAGGATTCCCTCAGTTTGTGTTTTTTTATTTCTTCTATTTCCATTTTCAAGTATGGAACATTTTTGGTCATTTCCTTCACCAGTTTGCTTGTATTTTTCTTATTTTCTTTATATGTATTCATTTCCTCTTTAAGTGCATCTATGTGTTTGATTCTATTTTCTTGTATTTCTTTACAGGGTTTTTTTGGTTCCTCTTGAAAGGCCTCTCTCTATCATCTTCATAAGATTAGAGTTAAAGTCATTTTCTTGGGATTCATATGTGTTAGCATATCCAGGCCTTGCTGAACTAGGATAGCTGGGTGCTGGTGGTGCCATATTTCCCTGGCTTTTCTGATTGTGTTCTTACATTGGCCTTTAACCTCTTGGCTGTCCCTGGTGGTGGTAGGCCTCATAGACCCTGTTGACCGCCTCTGGAATTGCAGTTAAAGCTGGTATTCCCTGATGGCAGCAGGCCTCTGGGGTTTTAGAGTTGATTGTCCTGGGTAGCAACAGACTTCAAAGGATTCAGGCAGAGCTGATGGTCCCTGATGTCTGCAGGCCTTGGGGACTACAGACAGATCTATGGACTGGAAGTTGGATTGTAGAGGGGACAGGGCAGACCTCATGCATTCTGGGATTTCTGGGGGACCCAGTTAATGGGGAATGTCTGGGGATTTTACTTTGTTGTCTTGGTTAACAGCAGGCATCCTGGGATGCAGACAGAGCTGTGACCCAGGGAATAGAGTGCAGATTTGCAATTGCAGGTAGAGGTATGGACTGCAAAATAAAGTACAGAGGGGATAGGGCAATCCTTGATACACTGGAGATATTAATTTGGTTCTTTAGTCTTTAAATAGGGAATCATGATTTAGAAATTGCGTGGGTTTCATGAGAGTCTGGACTGCCGGCTTTTCAATGGATTGGAGACTGTTAAAGACTATGGGGACTTCAATACTGAACAAAATACACTTTGTTTCAAGAAGTGGCCTATGAGAGCCAGGCATGGAATGTGGAGGTTTGAATGAGGAATATCCCCCAAAGGCTCATTGGTTTAAGCACCTCTTCCCCAAATGGAGGCACTGTTTTAAAATGTTGTGGAATCTTCATGAGGAAGAGCCTCACTGGAACAAGTGGGTCACTGGGATATGTTGGGGAATGGTTTTGTGCAATGTGCACTTGCATGCTGATTTCTATGCCCAGATAGTTGGCTGTAGTTCAGAAGATGGCATATTCAGCCATCTCCAGTGTCTATGTTATATGAAAATTGTCTTAGCCTTCACTGATTCATAATAAAGTTCTGATCAGCCAATTACATGGAAAGAAGAGAATATGGCAGGACTCTTCATGTCATTTGTCTGGCTTTGATTTAATTTTGGTAATTGGAATGTAGAAAATGGTCATTTCAGTTAGATTTTTCCAATTTTGTTGAGAATAGAATTTTGAAGTAAGACCAAATGTTTCTTTGAATTTCCTCAGTGTCTGTTGTTACGTCTCCATTTTCATTTCTGATATAGTTAATGTGGGTGCTGTCTCTTTGCTTTTTAGTTAGTTTGGCTAAAATCTCCTTGATTCTCTCTAAGAACCAGAACCAGCTCTTAGTTTAATTGATTCTTTGTATTGTTCATTTTTGGTTCTAATTGATTGACTTCAGCCCTGAGCTTGATTATCTTCTGCCATCTACTCCTCTTGAGTGTGTTTTCAGTTTTTTTCTAGAGCTTTTAGGGGTGCTATCAAGTAGCTAGTTTGAGATCTATCCAATTTCTTTACGAAGACACTTAGTCCTATGAACATTCCTCTAAGTACTGCTTTTACTGTGTCTTATAAATTTGGGTGTGTTGTACCCACATTTTTATTGAATTCTAAAAAATATCTTTTGTTTGTTTTTCTTTTATTGGTTATTTTATTTATTTACATCAAATGTTATCCCCCTTTCCAGTTTCCACTCCACAAAACCCTATCCCCTCCCCCTCCTCCTGCTTCTATGAGGGTGCTCCACCACCCACCCACCACCCACTTCAGCCTCAGTGCCCCTAACATTCTCCTACACTGGGGCATGGAGCCTCCACAGGACCAAGGGGCTCCCCTCCCATTGATGCCAGATAGGCCAATCTTCTGCTACATATGCAGCTGGAGCTATGGGTCCCTACATGTGGATTCTTTGGTTGGCGGTTTAGTCCTTGGGAGCTCTGGGGGGGGGGCGGGTCTGGTTGATAATTGATATTGTTGTTCTTCCTATGGGGTTTCAAACCCATTCAGCTCCTTCAGTCTTTCTTCTAACTCTTCCATTGGGGTCCTCACACTCAGTCTGATGGTTGGCTATGTGCATCAACATCTGAATTGCTAAGGCTCTGACAGAGCCTCTCACTTGACAGCTATACCAGGCTCCTGTCAGTAAGTGCTTCTTGGCATCAACAATAATTGTCTGGGTTTGATGCCTGTAGATGGGTTGGATCCCTAGGTGTGGCATTCTCTGGATGGCCTTTACTTCAGTCCCTGCTCCACTCTTTGTCCCTGAATTTCTTTTGACAGGGGCAATTCTGGATTAATATTTTTGAGTTGGGTGGTCCCTCATCTGGGGGGCCATGCCCATCCATTGGATTTGGTCTCTACGGGCTCTATCTCCCCTTTGTTGGTCCTGGAAAACTCTTGGGTCCCTGGCATCTAGGACTTTCTAGTGGCTACCCCAAGTTCCCCATCCCCCACTGCTACACATCTGTTCAAATTTCTGACCCTCTGTATATCTTCCTGTCTCTTCCCACATCTTAACCTGCCCCCGTTTCCCTCCCCCTCTTCTCTCCCTCCCAGATCCCTCTCTTCCTTTATCTCCTGAAATTATTTTCTTCCCCTTTTTGAGTAGGACTGAAGCATCCACATTTTGCTCTTCCTTTTTCTTGGGTTTCATAAGGTCTGTGAGTTGTATCATGGATATTCTGACCTTTTTTGGCTAATATCAACTTATCAGTGACTATATACCATGTGTGTTCTTTTGTGTCTGGGTTACCACACTCAGGATGATATTTTCTAGTTCCATCTATTTGCCTGCAAATTTCATGAAATCATTGTTTTTAATTGCTGAGCAGTACTCCATTGTGTAAATGTACCACAATTTCTGTTCTCATTATCTTGATGTTGGTAGAGGTAGTGTGTGTGTGTGTGTGTGTGTGTGTGTGTGTGTGTATGTGTGTTTGAGAGAGAAAGAGAGATTCTCTTGTGTTGTTTTTGCTCTGGCAATACTATTCATTTCTTATGTTTCTTGGGTGTAGTTAGCCTCCTTGTGTTGGAGTTTTCTCTAGCATCTTTGTAGGGCTGGATTAATGGAAAGATATTGTTTTAATTTGTTTTTTTTACGGGATATCTTATTTTCTGAATCTATGGTGATTGAAAATTTTGCTGGGTATAGTAGTATGGGCTGACATCTGTGGTCTCTTAGGGTCTGCAAGGCATCTTCCCAGGACCTTCTGAACTTTGGAGACTCTGCTGAGAAATTAGGTGTTATTCTGATAGGTCTATCTGAGGAAGAGTCCCACTGGAACAAGTGGGTCACTGGGAATGTGTTGGGGTATAGTTTTGTGCACTGTGTATTCAGATGCTGAATTCTATGCCCAGACATCGAGTTGCAGTCCAGAAATTGACATGCTTAAACATCTTCGGGATTAATGTTATAAAAAAAAATGTTTGGACCACAACTGGTTGGTTAATAAAAATCTGATCAGCCAATTAATTAGCTGTGTAGAAGAGAGTATGGAAGTGCTGCCAATCCCAACTTGGGGTTACCAAGGACAGACACAGAGTAGATAAAGACCAGGAGGAGAAGAGGTATGAAGAGACCTGTCATGGTGAGAGAGCAATCATGAGGACACACATGAACCAGAGGGGGCCAAGGCAGAACCAGATGCAAGTAAGGGGCATTTGTATTAGCAGCCTAGTCAGGTTAGAATAGCTCAGAACATGCCCAGCTTAGATTTACAGCTTTTTATTGAAAATGCCAGGAGCGAAAACAAACTGGATTAGAGCATAGAAAAAGCAACAATTACTTGTAAGCAAAAAGGGTATAGAAAACCCCTAAAGAATTAGTACTACAGGAATGAGATTTGAGGTTGTGTAGCATGGCCACAGGTCCCGTTCTCTGCTTTGCTTCCTGAGTACAGCATTGTGGCCATATTGTCATGTTTCTCTTTCTGTTGCCATGTGTTTCCCACCTTGATGGTCTATATCATTCTGGGGATGTGAGCCAAATTATACCCTTACTCCCTTAGGCTGCTTTGGCAGTATCTTTTATCACAGCATCAGGAGAAGAAATAACATATATGGGATTCTCAAAGTGGGGTGCATCTTGTTATATTTATGTTATCAGAAAATATACTGTGATGGATAATTACAGAACATTTATTTTGGGGAATTTGCAAAAAAGAGACAAGCTATTCATGCTGTCTGTCTTTTGTTCAGGAAGAGTATTTTTTTCCAAGTAGGTTTTCTATTATTGTAGTGATGTTGCTTATTGTCACAATAACTTATTATTTGGGGGATGCATACTTTACCTGTGTGTGTGTGTGTGTGTGTGTGTGTGTGTGTGTTTCTTTGTGTCTGTGTATATGTTTATGGTTCCACACTCCTCCTTCCCAATATGTCTATATTCTTCAATACCAACACGGAATCTGAAGAGGCTACTTCCTGCAGCAAGGGAGGACTCCCAGTGGAGGGATATTGAGGACACCATCCTACCCATAAAACTTTCAATCTAAAATTTGTCTGGCCTACAGGAAGTGCAGAGATAAAGATGGAGTGGTGTCTGAGGAAGTGATCTACCAGTAACTGTCCAAAATCTAGACCCAGCCCATGAACAAGTACCAATCCCTGTCACTATTAATCTACTTTGTTATGCTGAAGACAGGAGCCTAGCATAATTGCCCTCTGAGAGGCTTCACCCAGCAGCTTACTGAAACATATGAAGAGACACATAGCTACCATAAAACAAATTGGGAAGCCTTATGAAGAGTTGAGGAAAAGATGGAGGAACACAGAGGGCATAAAACTCCACAGTAACAACAAAAGTGTCAACTAACATGGACACTCAGGGACTCCCAGAAAATGAACCCAAACCATATATCATTCATAGGCTGGACATAGATCTCCCACACATATGTAGCACATGGGTAGCTGGGTCTTCATGTGTGTCCCCTAACAAGTGGAGAGATGGCTGTGCCTAACTCTGTTGCCTGCCTATGGATCCTATTCCCTTAACTGGGCTGTCTTATCTGAACTTGGTAGGAGAGGATGTGGTCAGCCTGCGAGTTTCTTCATGTGTCAGAGTGGATTTCTACCCAGGGGTAATCCCCATTCTCAGAGGATAAAGGAAGAAGGAAAGGGGGGAAGGGGCTGTGTGAGGGGGGAAAGGAAGGTTAGGGTGGCTTTGATTGGAATGTAAAGTGAATAAATAAATCCTTTTGAATCTCCAATATATAAAGGTGTGTAAAGGAGATGAGAGAGCGCATAGTAAGGAAAGATCAGACTACAGCATGATCAAAACCCAGCACAGAAAACAGAGCCTGAAGTTCTGTGTCTGGTATCTAGGATTTGAAATCCTCTCTTTTCAAAGGCTTAGGCAGCCCCACTGCTCCAGCTTGGCTTCCTGTAGCACACAGAGCCTCTGCTTTGGCCTGCTCCTCACCATGTGAAAAACTATCCTGGGCAGATGTCCCACAGTTCTGCATGTCCAACATCCTAGCCTCTCCACTGCAATCTAGGCATCACCTTCCTTCACAGCTGCATGCAGGAACTGGGACCCACCACACATAACCTGACCTCGACTGCTCTCCATGCCCCTCCCGGAGACCTTCATCTTCCATGCCTTCAAATACAGCTCCAGGTGGACAATTCTGCCAAGTTGTGCTACCAGCTTGACACAAAGCCTGCACCCACCATCTCCCACCTGACCACAGCTACATCAGTTCTGACCCTAGGGAACCTTCTCATAGGTAGTTGCTGTTGAGGAGCAAAGACTCAGTTCAGGGTTTCTTGTTTCATGTAAACTTGCATCTTTACATATTGTAGCCTTCACTGGTGAGGGATTTGCCATCAAGATACTTTCTCCATTATCACTGTGCCAAACACCATGTTTAATGGCACCAACCTGTTCAACAACTACAGCAGTTTCCCTGTGTGTACTCTGTTAAATTTTAAGCTTGCTCTCACAACTATCCTCTGCCAAGCCAATTAGTCCTTTTTCTGTACCTTTGACATTACTCAAGTTCTCAGGCCATGGGCATAATGAAGCCAGATTCTTGGCCAAAATATATGAATAGCTGGGGTCTATCTACTTCCTCGTAAACTTTTTTGTTCTCCTCTGAAATGCCATAAGCTATGTGTGCACTGTCCTCACCTCTCTCAATGTTCTTGTCTTCAAGCTTCTAGCAAAGGTGAACTACGTTCTGCTTCCAATACACTGGAGTTTTTCTATCCTAAAGAACTAAATTCTCCCTTCTAGACAGAAGTCACTTCCAGAGCCTCTTGAACCGCATTTATTTTACAACCACATGGTCAGGTTTTTCCCAGCAAGGACTTTGCTAGATGGTATCAATTTCTGTACTAGGTTCTTTTCTTGGTGCTGTGATAAACTACCTTGAAGAAAGCACCTGAGAAAGTGAAGCCTCCTGGGAATTGCTCACGTGTGGGTTCTACGTGGAGGGAGAGCTGAAAAATGAAATGACGGGGGTCAAGAGAAAAGAACACACAGAGACATTAGTGCATGGCTGTACAAAATCTTTCTTTTTACTTTGGGGGATAAGAGTGACAATATATGTGCTGTGGGCGTGACCCTCCCTCCCAAAGCTGCAAGTCTTGTCAGGAGTTCTCCGCCAGCCTGAGAGATGTTGCCAAAACTGCTCTCAGGAAGATGTTACTTTCACAGGGTCTGCTACTCTGCAGGAGATGGCGACTGACTCCCTTTCGCAGGAAAGTGCAGCTCCTTTGAAGACAAAGGCTTGTTCCCAGAGCTCTGCCAGCTCTGCCAGGTGGGTGGAGGTGTGGCTGGAATTCCTCAGCTCGGTGTAGGTGAAGGCAGGCAGCTGAATTTGACTATCAGGTTATATGGCATTACAATGACTCTCTACATCTCCCCCTTCCTTATTAGTTTAAATAAGTGGATAGTAATCCGTCCATGATGGTGGGCCTTTTCCAGGGAGTAGGAACAGAGGTCTAATTCCCCTTGTGGAGAACAAATAATTGTTTCCACCTTTTAGATGGCTCTTGGTGTCTTTTGGAGGGGAAGGGCAGAGCCTTAGATTAGTGGGACATTCCCACAGAGTGTAAGGTGGTCTGAAGACCGACACCAACCCCTATGCACATCAGGTGTGCTCTCTGGTGACTCAGAACCGGATAATTAAATCCTCCCCGTGCAATGCTTTGCTGTGCAACTCCTAATGCCCATGTCAGCTCATAGCAGACACACATAGATCTGAGTTCTATGTGGCTCCATGAAGGAGATCCACTTGTATAGCTTTTGATGCCAGGGTCAAGTAATTGCCAAATGCCTTACTAGTCTTTAACAGACATGCCTGTTTCCAATTCAGGTGAGCTTGGATGGAGACAATCTGCTTAAAATACAAGACAAAAAGTTAAGAAAGAAACAATGTTCACTTGCAAATTAACTTGTCTCTGGAAAGTCCAAGGTATTCAATTGTAAATGATTAGCTCTTAAAACACAACTTAACTTAAAACAGCTTAACTTCCCAGTGTGAGGGATGTGGCTTTGAAAATCAACAGAGACCTGTTACTTCTCAGAAAGAATGGAGACTATATTTGAAATGAACTCAGTTGGCTGAAAAAGAT
Source organism: Tokudaia muenninki (assembly GCA_036184385.1). NCBI lineage: Eukaryota > Metazoa > Chordata > Mammalia > Rodentia > Muridae > Tokudaia > Tokudaia muenninki. Next base: position 63,384,996 of record BTHS01000023.1, on the reverse strand, counting down.
TATTAGCCATCTTCATAATTGGAGTCCCCAATAATGGACTTATTACTAGACCACTTTATGATTGAGTAAACTGATCACATTAAAGGAAGGAGAAGAGTCATAACTTCTCTTTTAGAATAATTTTTTTAAGTCAGTTTTAACAGTCTCCACTGTTCTCTGTCCCACAAGATCTAAAGCTTACAGCAAGGCAGTGTATTTAATCTGGGACATAGGCAAGTACAGTCACCATTGTCAGGGCACTCAGCAAGTTCACAAGTCGGCATTATTTCCAGCATGTCACACTCATCACTCTAGCAGCTAGAATGCTTCTGCAGCATTCTGTGGAAAAAACACAAACATGCCTTCTTCTCCATATTAAATAACTGATCAGGATCATGCCATATGACAATAATTTGATAATTTCATCTCACCTAGGCATGAGTATGCCTAGTTGTTGGATGCTATACATTCAGCAAGGAGTTCCTTGGCATCCAAATTTTTTAAATTTTCTTAAAAATATAAAGTATAATTTAAACAATATGCACAGGGATACAATTTCTCTCCTTTTTGTTTTTTATTTAGAAGGCATTGTTTAAAAGTTACACAAGTTATCTAGTTAAAAGTTATCTAGTCCTTGAGAATTATATCACATTAAATTGTTAAAATCATCTCAAATATTTAATGACTGTAATAAATATCCAGTTCCATTATTCATTTTAATTTTAATTGGAACACTAAGAATAGACAATAATATAGGCAATGACTATGTAAGCATAGAAAATAAATGTAGCATCTTTAGTTGCTTTTCCTGTTAAAAGGATGAAATTATTCTCAAGCCATTACCATTTTGATGATGTTTGAATCTTTTGAAGCAACAAATATTTAAAAAAAATTTTAAAGACCCATTGTTAAGAACAAGGGCCTGTAATAAAATTTTATGAATAATATACACTGAAAGATTTAAAGTCTTGGCTTTTTGTATTAAAACAGAGACAAAACATTTTTTTTCACATAAAATAAGGCTATCACCATTTCTTAACTCTTTAGCAGTAAATGTTTTTACAATTATCTGGATCTGCAAAGCAAAAATAACCTTTTAAATCTATAATAATTTTGTAGGCCAAATTTTAATGCCTTCATAATTTCTACATAGCCTCATTGATCTTTCATAGATCTTAAATTTGAACTGTATTTTAAACCACACCTGGATAAATCTCCAGTGTAGATACCTTCTATTCTGAGCCTATTGTCTAAAGCCAGGCCCACACTCGCCTGTGCCTGTGTATGACCGTAGCCTGCATCCAGCCAATATGGTAATTTGAGGGCTCCCATAAAGACTTTACTAAAATCTCACTGAAATCTCCTTTTTAATCTTGAAAAAAATTTTACCTTTACAACTAAATCTAATAAACTTGTGAAAAAGTAGCAACAGGCCTATACTGGCCACAGCTGTTTTTAACCTTTATCACTCTAGAAGTTATCTTTGAGAATCATGAGCCTTTAATTAGACTGAAAACTGCAGTTTTTAAACATAATTTTTAACTTTCTCTTGTAATATTAGAAAATACCTACAACTTCAAAAAGTAAAGTCCAATTTTAAACCATCTATTCCCTTTAAAATCAATGGCAAACACATTACTTGTACACTTTAAAGTTTGTCTGCCAGCTCTCATGTTTGAATGCATGACAGTGTAACTTATAATATCTCATTAAGAAAACGTTATTTTAAATTTTATCTCTTATAAGACTAATCTCTTAGGATCAGATCCACATAAAACATTACGCCAATCTGGACATATCTTAGAGGCCTGTATTTCTTGGGTTGGGTCATGCCATGTGTTGCTTACGATGGTTCCAACCCTGAATTACCAGCTTTAAACTAATTTTTTGTTACCGATATTACATCCTTTAAAAAAGTTATAAGCCAATATTCTATAGTCAAAATATTTAAACATACTTATATCTTTAACATCACTTAGAAACAAGAATAAAGCAACTACACAAGTCTTATAAATTTAAATCAAACACATTTTTTCTTTTCTCTAGCTGTAATCTTAAGAGAAAAAGCACTTTGGACCTAATAACTACAATTGTATAGCTTTTTCTAGGATAAATAACCATAAACTGAGACTGCATTAAGAGATGGACCACCAGCAGATGAAGTTTTTACCATTTTTTCTTTTCAACATGAAACATAGAACAGCCATGCAAACAACAAGAAACAAATTGACACGTGGACATATTGGTGCACCAAAGACGAACAAAGGACATACACCAAGGACACTTAAATCGAGGGAAGCGTGCTTTTTATTTCTCCTTGTGCCTAGGAGACTTTTAAAATCCATTTTCCTTCTGTCTTTCTCATGTTTCTAAAATCTGCTTTTCTCTCTTTTTTTTTGTTCTTTTGTTTTTTACTCTTTTTATTTTATTTTATTTTATGCCCTAATTTTCTCTCGCCTGGAGTTTGGTTCTAGACCGCAGCCAACTAGCCTGACAAAATTCCCGGTTTCACATCACTATCACCCCTACTTGATCTCAGCGTCGGGCTATGCTGATTCACCTAGTATTGCCGTATCCCTTCTTTCTGCCCCTTGCAACTATAGCCTTTAAAACTTGACATTTTTAGCGCTAAAATTAATACTCTATGTTGCTTACCAGGCCCTGAATACTTAACCTTTATTCCTTTTCCGTGGAGCTCCACCAACAGATAGTGTTCCTTAGTAGTTCTCTCCTTTTCCATGTCCCACGTTTGAGGCGCCATCTGAAGCTTCCCAGGAATTGCTCATGAGTGGGTTCTACGTGGAGGGAGAGCTGAAAAATGAAACGATATTAGTGCATGGCGGTACAAAATCTTTCTTTTTACTTTGGGGGATAAGAGCGACAATAAATGTGGGCATGACCCTCCCTCCCAAAACTGCAAGTCTTGTCAGCAGGTCTCTGCCAGGCTGAGAGATGTTGCTATAACAGCTCTCAGGAAGATGTTACTTTCACAGGGTCTGCTACTCTGCAGGAGATGGCGACTGACTCTCTTTCGCAGGAAAGTGCAGCTCCTTTGAAGACAAAGGCTTGTTCCCAGAGCTCTGCCAGCTCTGCCAGGTGGGTGGAGGTGTGGCTGGAATTCCTCAGCTCAGTGTAGGTGAAGGCAGGCAGCTGAATTTGACTATCAGGTTATATGGCTTTACAATGACTCTCTACAAGAAAGTTTCTTGGTTTGCAATCCCAGAGGAATATGGCCAGGAAGATGACAAAGAGGTGGCAGTAGGCAGGGACTGCATGGTGGTTTGAACAGGAGACTGGTTGATCACATTATAGCTGAACTCAGGAAGCAGACCACAGACAGGAAGGGGGCAGGGTCCACAGCCTCAGGACCCATCCTAGTGACCTGCTTCATTGAGGCTCCATATTGTAAATACCCCAAATCTCTCAAACAAACATTTGCTACTGGAGACCGAGGGTTCAAATGCAGAATCTGTAGGAACTTATTACCCTCAAATCACAGCAATGAGGGACACATGAGGTGAGAGTATTGAGGATACTTATCTACATTGGTGAGAGGGTGCAAACACCTTATAAATATAGTTACAGGCAGTTGTGAGCTGGAAACTAAACCCATATTTTTGGGAAGAACAGAAAATACTCTTAACCACTGAGCCTTCTCTAGTGACAGCTATGGTGTTCTGTCACAGAAATAGAAAACTAAGAGAGTTTGAGGGAAGTACCCTGTGACTGACATTTAGATTTCTATTAAATAACCCATGTATTTTGCAAACATGATTTTTCTCCTCTGTAGAGTACCTCTGGCTATGTTCCCTTTCACTTTAAACTTCTACTGTATTTTTAAGTGAAATAGAACAATACAACTTTTCCTCTTCCCTCTTCTCCCCAAAACTGCATCCACATTTCCCATGTTCAATTTTATATCTTCCTTTCATTACTATCATTACAAACATGTATGTATTCATATATAGCATATAAAATATGTATAGTGTTAATTATGTACACGTGTTTGCAAATACAACTTGTGAAATACATTCTTTTTTCCCATTTATTTAATCATTTTGCATCCAGGCTACTCCCTTCTTGTTCCCCCTCACAAATCCATCCTGCATTCCCTTCTTCTCCTATGAGAGGGCAGGGACCCTGGGTATCTGCCCATCCTTGTGTATAAACTCTATGCAGGAATAGGTGTATCCTGTCCTATGGAGGCAAGACAAGGCAGCCCAGTTAAGGGAATGGGATCCTACAGATAGGCAACAGATGCAATTCATTTGTATTAGCACCAGGTGTTTCTATTGTCTTTAAAATTATCACTCTAATTATTGGCACCAATTACAGAGAAGCAACAATGAATCTCTAAAATAGTTCACAACATTTATTATTATTATTTATTATTATTATTATTTCATTTATGTATAAATAAAATGTGGGTGTGGCTGTGGATATATGCACATAAGGGCTCCTGGAGGCCAGAGGCCTCAGATACCCTTGATTTGGAACTATAGACAGTTGTGAGCTATCTTACAAGTGTTCTGGGATTTGAACTCAAGTTCTCTGGAAGAGCAGCTGTGCTAATAATGGCTGCACCATCTCTTGCCCCACAACATATATATACTGGAAATTACTCATCATGTTACTTATCCAGGTACTTAGGTGCATAGAACTTTTATTGTTTCTTGAACTACATGACAGTAACTAGATTATTTTGAGCATGCAGGGTCCCTAGAAAGCTGGCACAACAGTTAAGAGCACTGACTGCTCCTCTGTAGAACCCTTGTTTGATTCCCAGCATCCACATGGTGGCTTAAAAGAATCTGTGACTTCATATTACAACAAATCAAAACCTAGTGACTTTTTTAAAAATCTGTTCAAGCAGGCACACAGCTTTAATCACAACACTTGGGAGTCAGAGGCAAGAGAGTTGCAGTGAGTTTGAGGCCATTCTGATCCACATAGGGAGCTCCAGGATAGCTGGGACTACATAGAAATACTATATTCATTCATACATACATACATACATACATACATACTTAGATACATACATACACATGCACACATACATATACACTTGTTCTTAAAAAAATATTCAGGCATTTTCTTGAAATAATATTATTGCTATCAGACTTTATTGTATATTAGCCATGGACAAAATACAGATATTTTCTATGGCTTTCTGAAGCAGAACCATTCTGAGTCTGCTTCTCTAAATGTCCTTATCGTACGTTAGCATGGGTAATCAACACAAATATAAACATGGGAGATCAGCATAAAGGTGTTCATGGAAAAAGACAGAGTGCACACTGTCAGGCAGATCCATTGATGGTATTTATTACAGAGTCATAGTGAATTTTGTGTAATGGTATCAATAAAGGGAGTCAATAAGACATCATTAAATATCTTAGGAGAGCTTAGACATCTTATTCTCGTGGTAATAATCACACAAGTATCAAAGCAAGCATTAAGTTAGCTTCCTATTTCTTTCAGATTTGTCCTTAAAATGTGCCATATTATAAAAACAGACACACATTCTCATAAAATTGTTGTGCCTACAAAGAAAAACCAATGAAATATTCCAGATTTATGTAAAATATCTGCACAGGTACAGCTATACTTTTGAACTGCAGAAAGAGCTTCCAGAGCCAGAGATAGGCAAGTGTAGTCCAGGCAACTGTACTGAATCCCACAGTCTGAGAAGCCATGGAGCCTTGCACCAGAGAAGAAGGAAAGAAAGTTCTGAGGAAGGCCAACCCAGGAAGAAGATGGGCAACAAGAGATGCCAGGAACAGGGACAAAGCACTTCCATCTCCCCAGGAACCAACATTCAAATCAAACCATCAACACAGAGTGACAACTTGTAGACAAATGTTCATGCTCTTGTTCAGTCAGTTACACAAGCTGGTGAACTTCCAGCAGAATATTAATCCTGAAATCATCCCAGAGAGTGTCCAAGATCAGCCTTGAGATCAGTCCACAGGGTGACCGAAAGTCCCATGTAAACCTCCATCATCCCATTTGTCTCCGCAGTGCCCCCATGACTTCCTTGTTCCTCAGGCTGTAGATGAATGGGTTCAGAACAGGAGTGACAATTGAGTACAAAACAGCTACCACTTTGTCCCTTCCAGGAGAATGCAAGGAGTGTGGCTGTGTGTAGGTGCAGAGACCAGTGACATAGAAGAGGCTGGCCACAGTCAGGTGTGAGGAACAGGTGGACACAGCTCTACTCTGTCCCTGCCCTGAACCCATCTGGAATACAACAACTAACACACGAGCATAGGAAGCTAGGATGGCCAGGAAGGGTAGCAACACAAGGACAAGGACACTCATGACAATCATATGCTCATATTGAGATGTGTCTTCACATACCAGTGGCAGGAGAGATGGGACCTCACAGAAAAAGTGGTTAACAATCCTAGATTCACAGAAGGGAAGTTGAAATACATACACTGTGTGCACTAAAGCATTGATGGAGCTGCTGCTCCAGGCACCGGCAACCATGGAGGAGCAGATCTTCCTGCTCATGAGCACAGGGTAGTGCAAGGGCCGGCAGATGGCTATGTACCTGTCATAGGACATGAAGCCAAGCAGCAGAGCTTCACATCCAGCAAGGGTCAGAAACACAAAGACTTGGATCTCACATCCTAGAAAGGAAATGGCCTTGGTGTCTGACAGGAAATTGGCTGACATCTTGGGCACAGTGGTGGAGATGTACATCAAGTCAATGATGGAGAGCTGGCTGAGGAGGAAGTACATGGGGGTGTGGAGTCTTCGATCTAGCCTGATGAGGTGGACTAGTGTGATGTTGCCTATGAGAGCCACTCCAAAGAGGATGGCGATGACTGTGAAGAGGAAGGTGTCCATGTGTCCATACTGGAAAAGACCAACCAAGGTGAAGTCTGTCCCACAGCTGTGGTTTCCTGTTTCCATGGCTTAGACTGACCCATCAGAGCAGATCCAATCTGGAAAGGGCATAGTCTTGTTAGGACTGTCCTTTAGGATACATTTCATTACTAGCTGTAGGGCACTCTCTTCTATTCTTGTTTTAGACATTCATCTATTGAAAAACAGTTCTTTTAGTTATTTATATTTATTCTAATTTTGCAAAATAGGTAATAGATACACATTCTAATCTAAGACTTTTCTCTTTCAGAGGGTGCATGTATGTAGCATGCATGCATTAAGCTATGGGATCTCTTCTCTATCCCCTTCATTCCTCCTGGTCTTTTCTCATGTTTGAGGTCTGCAAGCTCTTCCCTCTCAAGATCTTCATGAATACAAACACCCTGAGTTCTTTCTAAGGGATTCATGTCACAATCACCTCTTTTTACCAGAGGAAGGGCTTTTTAAAAAGCTTACTTAGTTTTTTTGACACAATTTTGTGTAGCTCATGTTGGTTTTGGAGCACCCTGTAGGCAGCATAAAATCACAATCTTGTTATCCTCCTGCCACTTCCTCCCATATGTTAGGATTACAAGTGTGCACTCTCACACCCACTGTATGAAATGCCAGATCAAACAAAGGTTTGCTGCAGGATAGGTGAACACTCTTCCAGATGAACTGCATCTCTAGTCCTGCGTGGATTACTTGAACTCAACATAGAATAAATTAACAACTTGAAGTTTACCATGAAACAAGTCAACATACTCTACCTCAATGATGAGTAAATTGCAATTAAAATTAATTGAAGAAAAAACACTGAGAAGCTGCTTCTCCCACTACTGTAAAGGTCATGCTAAGCACATTGCCAATGTCCTGCCCAACAGCTCTAGGGTGGTGATCCACACCTACTTGCCTGTGAGTTCACAGCTAAGGCCAGCACCATAAGTTCAGCCACACATAGCCCTGTTTATTTGAATTGTCAGGCAGCCTGAAACCTTACAGAGATGAGGTGATTCTGCATTTTTTCCTAATCATCACAGACTCAGCAAGGACTCCACTATCAACAAAATAAGCAGCAGATTTGAGATCTCTCCACTACAGCGCTGACTTTTCTCACAGTCTCACCAGGCACACAGATCACTGGCATGAGTGTTTAGTATGAATCTGAATACAGATGTGTCAGTCATTCTACCATCAGATGATTTAGCCATGGACAGTAACTCATGGACGTACTCAGGACCTGGATAAATGGTGCAACTAGAGACATGGAAATAGCAGTTTTCTCCCAGGAAAGTTAAAAAACTCAAATCAACGATAGAATTAAATGCACCATGTTTTATACAAATATTTACTGTAAGCAGTGAATTAAAATCTTGCTATTTTAAAAGTATTTTAGAAATGCAATAGAATATGCTGCATATCAGGAATATGGTGGAATATAATTAAAGGAAAACTTTAGTTTCAAAAACTGAGGTCTCAACAAGAAAGAGATGTGTTTACAAATCCCAAGAAGGAACCCTGTGACTGCCAGGACCTGCTCCTTCAGCAGAGAATTTGCTAGACTACCATACCTGTGCTCCCATGTGGGAACATTGAGCCCCAGCTCTCATCCTTAAAACTGTGAGACGGTTGCACTCTTCAGAGTCTGGGTACCCTGGCTTCACACTCTTTCACCATGCACATGTTGTTAAAGCAATACCTAGAAATGCTTCTAGCCTGGAAAAACTCTAAATCAGAACATGAGCGAACAAAGTATGCAGTGTGCTGCAGAATGTGATGTCAGTCAGATGTACCTGAATGAGCAGGGTAGGACGAGTTGTGCCTTCTCAACAGTTCCCACTCAGTTCTGCTTCACTTCAATCGTTCGCTGTCTGCAGGGCTACTTGACAGCTGAAGAAATGAGCTGAGAACCAACCTTCTGGTCTCCACCAATCCTGAGCTTTGATCATGGCCCTTTCTCCCAGATTTCTAGGGATATGGGCTGTGTGTCATTTCTTAGAATAACCCATTAAATAACAACTCAACTATTGTCTATACTGCCTTTTTGGTGCAGATAAATCTTATCTCTAGAAAGTTTCCAGGGGAAAAATCCTACAAAGGCTAACTTTCTGAGTTCACTCCCACTGAGACACGATTACTAGGTAGTACACCTGTGACTTCCTCAATGAACTTTTAAATGAAATTATGATATTTGTGATCATTTTTTTACCAAACAGACATAGGAAAGGAAAGTGATGTGCTCCGAGGAATTTAGCCACCTGAGCCAAGTCTTCTGAAGGAGAAAGGCTACACTCCCTTGGCCTCCAATTTCAACCATATTCTAGGAACTATACTTACTCTATGAACTTGGAAGTTACTACTTTGACCTGATATAAATACACCTTTAAGTCTGCACTATAAACTTGAGTGGAAAGTAAAATTGAAATAAAATCACTGTCATTTTTCTCATCCTGGCAAATGCCTTGAATGTCTCCAAGGAACTGGCTACCTGATGAAGGTTGGACTCACAGGGGTTCTGGCTCAGTCCTTCTGGGAAAACTAGTCTCTCATCCACAATTAAACACACTGTGACAGAATATGTGTTTCATTAGAGTGGCTGTCTGCCTTCCATTTCAGAAAAGCATTTAAAATAGAGTTTAGAATTAATGCTCAAAATTTTTGTTCAAATTAGTAGCAGTTACAGTAGGAAATTGAAAAGTCTGGTCCTAATAGGAGATACACACAGCTGCTCATAAATAATTAACTGAAAGGTCTAGATAACCCAAAGCAATTGTATCATATCTTAGGAGATGAATAACCCAGGATTTGGTATGTTCCAATATTATAGCATCTCTCCCTAATAAACACTTGATAAGTGAGGTAGACTCAAACTTCCCATAGTCCCGGGTACACTCAAATGTGCTGATACTTCATTGCATCCCATGGAGAATGGATTGGGCTATTTCTAAGTGCCCACTTAATCCCTCTCTGCTGCAAACAAGTTATTTAATTGAAGGGTGGTCCAGTAAGATTGAATGGAATGAATGCCCTTGCACACTGACATGACATCAGCAACCTTTGCTCAGGTGGAAAATGAGAAGAAGCAGGGGCCTGGGCAGAGTGACAACTGGAGTCGGGACCCAGAGGAAACCGATGTGGGTTCAGCCTGCCTCACAGGCATCTGGTGCCCAGGTTCCTAGCACAGGACAATACAACATGTTACAGCCTTGCCATGGCAGGAACATTCGTATTCACTGATTGACAGCCAAGTGTTTGGGGAGGAAATCTATGCTGAAGATACGTCTAGAATGTGAAAAAACCCAATTGATTGTTTTGGATCTTATCTAAGGAAGCAGAAAACAAAGTCAAGTGTATTCTGAGAAGTCCCCCAGCCCACCGTGTGAAAACCCTCAGGGATTGCAGAAGGGGTTTCTTAATGCTACAGAAGAAAATAGTAACAAAAGCATGGACTGTCGAGGTGGTTCAGCAGAGTTAGGACAATCAGGAGGACCCGCACTGGCATTTCAGGACCCATGTACCAATCCTGGTATCCTGCTAGCATCTGTATCCTGGATGCTAGCTTGGCAGAGACAGGAGGATGACTGGTGCTCACTAGTCCAGTTTAGCTGAGCAAACAAGATCCCCAAGTTCAGGGAGAGTCTCTACCTCAAAGGAGGAAGTGGAGAGTGATAGACGAGGAGACATGACCCTCCTCTGTCCTCTATATGTGTGTGTCTGTGTGTCTGTGTGTGTCATGGTGTCTATGTGTGTGTTCATAGTTCCACACTCCTCTTACCCAACATGTATACATTCATGAATACAGGCACAAACGCGCACGTGCACATGTGTGTGCACGTGTGCACACGCATACATACACACACACACACACACACACACACACACAAAGTAAAGTATACTTTCCACAAACAATAAACCAATAGATAACATCACTACAGTAAAATGAAACAACCATGAAAAAATACTCTTCACAAAGTAATGATGGACAGCATAAACAGCTTGTCTCTTTCTTCCAAATACTACAAAATAAATTTTCTAATTGTCCATTATGATGTATTTGCCGATAACATAAATATATTAAGATTGACTCCAAATTGAGAATCGTATATGTGTTATTTCTTCTCCTGATGCTGTGATAAAATATCCTGACAAAGCAGCCTAAGGGAGGAAGGGTGTGTTTTGGCTCACAGCTCCAGAACGATATAGACCATCAAGGTGGGAAAGACAAGGCAGAAGAAAGAGAAAGGATGGCAATGTGCAGAAATCTGTACTTAGAAAGCAATGCAGAGAACAGGAATTGTGGCCAAGCTGCACAACCCCAAAGCTCATTCCTATTGGACTAATTCTTTGGGGTTTTCTACACTCTTTTGCTCCCAAAGTAATTGTTGGAGTCTCTATGCCCTGCTTCATCCAGTTATAGTTCCTTGCATTTTTAATAAAAGGCTGCAAGTCTAAGCTGGGCATGTTCTGAGCTATTCTAACCTGATAAGGCTACTAATGCCCAGACAAATGTCCTTTACCTGCTTCTGGTCCTGACTCCCTCGGGTCCATGTGTGTCCTCATGGTTGCTCTCTCATCATTACCTCATGACAAATCTCTTGTTCTCTCCAGATGGTCTCTCCATACCTCTTCTCCTCCTGGTCCTTTTCTAGTCTGTCTCTGTCCTTGGTACCCTCCAACCTGGGATTGGAAGTCATTTCATATTCTATTCTACCCAGCTAATTGGCTGATCTAAACCTTATTAACCAATCATCGTTGGTTAAAACATTTTTTTTTTATATAACATAGAGACTGGAGATGGCTAACCATGGCAAATTCTGGACTGCCGCCAGATGTCTGTGCATAGATTTCAGCATGCAAATACACATTGCACAAAACCATCCCCCAACATACTCACAGTGACCCACTTGTTCCAGTGAGGCTCTTCCTCATGAACATTCCACAATCTTTTGAAACAGCACCTTCATCTGGGGACCAGGTGCTTAAACATGTGAGCCTTTGAGGAACATTCCTCTTTCAAACCTCCACATTCCATGCCTGGTTCTCATAGGCCACTTTCTTGATGATACAGCTCCTTTTACACAAGCTTTATTGGATACCTTGGGACATCCACAGACAAGTTAATCCTGTTTTGCTTCTAACTCTTGACCATGTATTTTAAGCAGGCTTACCTGGATTGAAAACTGGAGTGTCCGTTTGGTAATAAATCGACTCCCTGGCATCAAAACCCATACAAATGGACCTCCTACGGGAGCCACATAGAACTCAGATCTATGTGTGTCTGCTTATGAGTGAGCAAGGGCACCAGTGGGAGGTGCAAGGCAAAGCACTGCAAGGGGAGGACCATGTTTTCTGCCTCTGAGTCCCCTGTGAAGCAAACCTGATTGCACAGAGGTTGGTGTTTAAAGGCATTCCTTAGAATGACAAACAAGGAAGCCTAGACCATTTCCTCTATAAAAGACACTATAAAGTATTTAGCAGTACCAGGTCAGTACTTCCCCCCTCCTGGTTAATGCCCACCATCCTTTGACAGATGACTGTCCACTTGGTTATTACCTTCTCATCTTAAAACTAATAAAAAGGAAGGAGATGTAGAGAGCCTTATTTGGGTGCCATGCCATCTGGCAGGAACTCGACATCAACGAAAGTGAAGTTCCTCTCCCAGCCTTTGAGCGGGAACTCCTGCATTAGCCTTAATCCCCTCCACCTAGGGTGGAGCGCTCAGACTAAGGTGAAGCCCATTGTTTTTCATGGACCTTCAGATTCCTGAGAAACACAAGCCACCTGCAGAGCAACCGAACCGGTCCCACAGAACATTTCCAGCCTTTATGGGAAGGGTTTTCCTCTGCCTATATGCTTTATCTTGGGTTTCATACCTCTATCTGCAATTGTAGATCTTCACTCCATTTCCTAGGCCACAACTCTGTCTGCATCCCAGGATGCCTGCTGTTAACCAATACAACCAAGTGAAATACCAAAAACCCAAACCCTTGTTCACTGGGTCCCCCAGAAATTCCAGAATTCATGAGGTCTTCCCTGTCCCCTCTGCAATCCAATTTTACTCCATAACTTTGTGTGAAATCCCAAAGGTCTGATGCCATCAGGCAATACCAGCTTTAATTGCAATTCCAGAGGCCTACTGTCAACAGGGACTACAAGGCCTACCAACACCAGAGACAACCAAGTGGCTAAAGTCGAATGTAAGAACACAATCAAACCTCTTGGTGGCCATGCTTCTTAGGGACTCCTGACCCGGCCTCGGTATGAGTGCAGGGGTACCTTAAGCAACCTCAGGATCTGAGGCAGAGAAGGAGGATAAGGAAGATGACCGAGGTCCTCAGTTCCTTCTGAGCATCACCATTGCCATGAGGCAGACACTATTCACTTGCTTGGACCACGTGTGGCCAGTGGTCGATCTGGCTTTCAGCGACATCAGGTCTTACAGCTACTTTCTGATCAGTGCTTGCAAGGATGGCAAACCTATGCTCCGACAGGGAGATACAGGAGACTGGATGGGAACATTTTGGGGTCATAAAGGTGCTGTTTGGGGTGCAACATTGAAAAATGATGCCACCAGAGTTGCTACAGCAGCTGCAGACTTCACAGCCAATGTGTGGGATGCTATCTCAGGAGATGAGTTGATGACCCTGGTTGATAAGCACATTCTCAAGACTGTGGATTTCACACACGATAGCAATTACCTGCTACCTGGGGGGACAGCATAAACTTCTGTACAAACGTGACTTGAACAAACCTGAAGCAGAACCTGAGGAAGTTAGTGGTCACACTTCCGGTATTAAAAAGATTCTGAGGTGCAGTGAAGATAAACAAATCCTTTCAGCTAATGATAAAACTGTTCAGCTCTGGGATCATGCCTCAACAACAGAAGTGAAATCTCTAAATTTTCTTATGTCTGTTAGCAGCATGGACTATATTCCTGAGGGAGAGATATTGGTCATTACTTATGGATAATCTATTGCTTTTCATAGTGCAGTAAGTCTGGAGCCAATTAAAAACTTTGAAGCTTCTGAGACCATCAATTCTGCATCTCTTCATTTGAAGAAGGAATTTCTAGTTATGTGTGGAGAAGGCTTTAAACTGTTTAAGTATGCCTATAATAGTGGAGAATAGATTCCTACAAAGGTCACTGTGTGAAATTCAGTCCTGATGGTGAATTCTATGCCAGTGCTTCTGAAGATGGGAAATTAAGATTGTGGCAAACTGTGGTGGGAAAGATTATGGCCTATGGAAATGTGTGCTTCCTGAGGAAGACACAGGGGAACTGGCAAAGCCAAAGATTGAATTTCCAGAAACAGCAGAAGAAGAGCTGGAGGAAATTGCTTCAGAGAACTCCAATTCCATCTATTCAACTCCTGTTGTGAAGACCTGAGCATCAACCTTGTGCTGCAGATACCATATAGTTCATGAACTCAACAAGCACAGACAAGTATCAGTCTTCAGAGTTACTCTTTGTCTGTGGCAAAGAAAGCAGAAAATATTGGGGCATATGGATTAACTCTAGTGCAGGAACAACTACTCAGTGTTACCCACGAGCGAAAATAGCTGAGTGTACGAGGTGCAGGCAGGAGAACTGTGTATGTTCACACAGTACCATAGCCTGCTCTGTGATGAAAAGCCAACTGACAATTTCCATTTTACACCTAAATTTCTTGTAGATGTTCATGTTATGGAGAAGAAAAATATGTTGGCCTATTTCTCTGACTTTTCCCTTAAACAAGAATGCCTTTTTCTCTTTGATTAGTTATGAAGAAGAGGAAACACATGATGAAATAGCTGGTTTGATCTCTTTCATTGTATACAGAATGCTTCTGAACATCTAATATTTTTAGTTATCTAAACAAAATGCCTCTATGAAAATGATAGAATTCTTTAAAGAGGAAACAAATGAGTCCTGTAGAGAAATACATGAAAATACAATCAAACAGATAGATACCCTCAAAATGGAAATGAATATATATAAAGAAAATCAGAAAAATACAAGCAAACTGGTGAAGGAAAGTATGGAAAACTGTTCCATACTTGAAAATGGAAATAGAAGTAATAAAGAAAACAAAAAGTGAGGTCACCCTGGAGATGGAAATCCTGGAAAAGAGAACAGGAAATACAGTTGAAAGCATTACCAAAAAATTCAAGAGATGAAAGAGAAAATTTCAGTTGTAAATCATATGAGAGAAGATATTGATAAATCTCTCAAAGAAAATGCCAAATCTACATGTACTAGAAGGTTGCAGCACAACAAATAAATTGGATCAGAAGAGAAAATCCTCTCATGTTATAATAATCAAAACACTAACTGTGCAATACAAAAAAATATTAAAAGTTGCAAGAGAAATAGACCAAGGAACTTAAAAAGGCAATCTATCAGATTTACACCCGATTTCTCAACAGAGATTCTAAATGCCAGAAGGTCCTGAGTAGATGTCTTGTAGACCCTAAAAGACCACAGTTATTAGCCCAGACTACTATATCCAATAGAACTTTTAATCACCATAGATTGAGAAAATAAGATATCTGATGACAAAACTAAATTTGTACAATATCTTTCCACTAATCCAGTCCTACAGAGGATACTAGAAGGAAAACCCCCAAAATAAAAGGTAACTCCACCCAAGTGACACAAGAAATGAATAATTTCACAACAACAAAAACAAAAGAAGAAAATCTCTCTGTCTCTGTCTCTTTGTCTCTCTCTCTCTCTGTCTCTCTCTCTCTCTCTCTGAAACACACACACAGAAATACATATTTCTGTGCACTGTCTCCCCCAGTTGCATCACTACTGACCCCAGGGAAGCATCTCCTAGGTAGCTGCTGTCAAGAGCAAGGACTCAGCTTTTCTTGTTTCATATAAACTTGCATCTTTGCGCATTTGAGCCTTCGATGGGCTGGGATTTTCTATCAAGGTACCTTTTCCATTGCCACTGTACCAAAAACCAAGTTTAAGGCACTAACCACTTCAACAACTACAGCTGCTTCCTTGTGCATACTCTGTGTAAACTTTAATCTTGTTCCCACACCAAATTCTGCCAAGACAATCAGTCCCTTATCCTTGCATCTGATATCACTCAAGTTCTTAGGACATAGGCATAATGAAACCAGATTCTTGGTCAAAATATCATGTGAATGCCTTGGTCCATCTACTTCCTGGTAGACATTTGTTCTCCTCTGAAATGTCATAAGCTAGGTGTCCACTGCCCATATTTCTTTCAAAGGTCTTGTCTCTGAGCTTCCACAACATGCTGCACTAAGTTCTGCTTCTACCACACTGAGATTTTTGTATCCTAAAAGAACTAAATTTTCCATTCCAGGGAGAAGACACTACCAAAGTCCCAAAAGCTGGATAGTCACGTTTTTTCCATCAATGGTTCTGACACTTGACAACAAATCTCTGTATTAGTTTCTTTTCCTAGTGCTGTGACAAAATACCCTGATGAAAGCAACTTGAGGGAGAAAGTTTCTTGGCTTGCATAGGAATAGGGCCATGAGGATTGGGAAGACATACAAGACAGGAGCGACTGCATGGTGATTCGGACAGGAGGACCGCTTGTCACATTGTAGCACAGGACAGGAAATAGGGATAAGGCCCACGACCTCAGGGCCCACCCTAGTGACTTCACTGAGGCTCCATGTCATAAAGGTTCCAAATCTCCCCAAACACCTTTGCCACTGGGGACCAAGGATTCAAAGGCAGGAGCTGTAGGGACAGATCACCCTCGAATCACAGAAATGGGGTACACATGAGGTCAGAGTATTGAAGATCCTTAGCAACCTCAGTCTCAGTTTAGAGTGAGTTTATAGATTACATTAATGACAAGAAAATAAAACAGCAAAAGCAAGCCATTCATGGAGGATGCAATTTCTATTTCTTTTTTACTTTTATTTTATCTGTATTAACGTGAGGGTGTCACATACCCTGGAAATAAAGTTTCAGGGATTTGTGAGCTGTGATTTGTTGCTAGAAATTAAACACTGAACCCCTGGAAGAACACATAGTGCTCTTAACCACTGAGTCATCTCTCAAGTGGTTCTTTGTCACAGAAATGGAAAACTAAGAGCTCTTCTTTTCTCTTCTGTAGGATATCTCTGGATAAATATCCTTTCATTTTAAATTTTTCCTATATTTTTAAGGGAAATTCAGTAGTATTTCATTTTCTCTTCACTTTCTTCCCTCAAACTAAACCCACATTCATCAGATTCAATTTGATAGGTTCCTTTCTTTGATAATTATTATGACACGCATCCTAGCTTCCTATGCTCAGGTGTTGGAATGTAAATAAAAAAACTTAGAAAATAAAAAAAAGTAATGATACATAAATTTCTTGTAAAAATGATGCATTTGTGCATCATTTACAGGATTACTTAAAGAAGTCGATAGAACATTTCTCACTAGACCATCAGAAATTCTGTCAAAACAAAGCGCAAAACCTGAAAATACATTTTTAATAAATAAAAAAATTGGCCAAAATTAAAAATAAAAGCATTGTATGGAGAAAAAGAACAGACTAAACCTGCAAATAATGTGCTTGGACCGTCTCTGATTTACGGGCTCTGCATATGTTTTTTGGACAAAGTCTCAGGTTGTTCAGGAATATACTATAAATTCAAGCAAGGTTGGCTTCAAATTCATAAAAAACTATTTGCTCCTGCTATATCTTTTGAAAATAAAAACATATTTCCAAATTTGAGGAAAGAAGTATACATTTAACTCATTGGGACAAGTTCTTGCTATTGTGACAGGTAAAGATGCTCCATTTCATGCCAGGCATCTATCTTGGTACCCACTAGCTATTTGTCTCTGACCCCAAGCCCTGGTTGATAAGATACCAAAACTCTGACTCAGATTTGCATTTCCCTGATGACTCAGGATGTTGAACATTTCTTTAGGTGCTTCTCAGCCATTCGATATTCCTCAGGTAAAAATTCTTTGTTTAGCTCTGTACCCCATTTTTAATATGGCTATTTGGTTCTCTGAAGTCTACCTTCTTGAGGTCTTTGTATATATTGAATATTAGCCCTCTGTCAGATATAGGGTTGGTAAGGATTTTTCCCCAATTTGTTGGTTGCTGTTTTGTCCTTTTGACAGTGTCCTTTGTCTTACAGAAACTTTGTAACTTTATGAGGTCCCATTTGTCAATTCTTGATCTTAGAGCCTAGGCTCTTTCCTAGTTTCTTTTCTATTAGTTTCAGTTCGTCTGGTTTTATGTGGAGACCCTGAGATTTCACCTTACACCAGTCAGAATGGCTAACAACAAAAACTCAGGAGAAAGCAGGTGCTGGTGAAGTTGTGGAGAAAGAGGAACACTCCTCCACTTCTGGGATTGCAAGCTGGACAACCACTCCGGAAATCAGTTTGGCAGTTCCTCAGAAATCTGGGCATGTTACTATTGGAGGACCCTGTTATACCACTCCTGAGCATCTACCAAGAGGATTCTCCAGCATGTAATAAGGACACATGTTCCACTATGTTCATAACAGCCCTATTTATAATAGCCAAAAGCTGGAAAGAACCCAGATGTCCCTCAATGGAGGAATGGATACTGAAAATGTGGTTTATTTACACAATAGAATACTAGTCAGCTATTAAAAACAATAAATCCATGAAATTCTTAGGCAAATAGGTGGAAATGAAAAATATCATTCTAAGTGAGGTAACCCAATCACAAAAGAACACACATGGCATGCAATCACTTATAAGTGGATATTAGCCCAGAAGCTTGGAATATCCACAACACAATTCACAGATTAAATGATGCCCAGGTAGAAGGAAGAACAGTGTGGATACTCTGGTCCTTCTTAGAAGGGGGCAAAAAATACCCACAGAAGGAGATACAGAGACAAAGTGTGGAGCAGAGTGTGAGGCAAAGACCATCCAAAGACTACCCCACCTAGGGATACATCCCATATACAGACACTATTATCGATGCCTTCAAGTGCTTGCTGTCCAGAGACTGATATATCTGTCACTTGGGATGCTCTGCTAGTGTATGACAAATAGAAAAGGGGACACTCTCAGCCAGCCATTAAACTGAGCAGAATGTCCCGAATGAAGGAGCTAGAGAAAGGACCCAAGGAGCTGAAGGGGTTTGCAGCACTGTAGGAGGAACAACAATATGAGCCACCCAGTACTCCCAGAGCTCCCAGAGACTAAACCATCAACCAAAGAATACACATGGAGTTACCCATGGCTCCAGATGCATAGGCAGCAGAGGACGGCTTTGTTGGACATCAAAGGGAGGAGAGGCCCTTGGTCCTGGAAAGGCTTGATGCTGCAGTGTAGGGGAATACCATGACAGGGAAGTGGGAGAGGGTTGAATGGGGAACAGGATTATTGGATTTTCGGTGGCGGGGGGGGGCAGGAAAGGGGACAAAATTTGAAATGTAAATACAGAATAAAAAACCCTGACTTAATATCCACCCAAAAATGGATAGCTGTGACTACTTAACTTGTTAGGATACAACTAACTGCTCTTTTGACTTCTGTAAATTGTTTATTAGAATACCAAAAGATTGATTGTGAGTCACATCACTTGGTAGAACAAGACAGTTTTGCTTGTTTGCACAGATAGTGAAGATATTGTGGATTCCCCTTTAAAAATCCTTCCCTGACCTCATTTCTCAGGACAATCTCAAATCTGGCTCAAAGATTGTTCTTTATGTAAATCAATAGATCTTTTTATTTATTTATTATTAATTAGTTAGTTAATTAACATCCTGAACACGGTCCCCCTCCTGGTCCCTCATTTATAGAGTCCTCCTCATCTCTCCTTATCCTCTGAGAGGGTGGGGCCTCCCTGGGTCCCCCCTCACCAGCACATCAAGTCTCTGCCAGTTTAGGCACATCCTCTCCACTGGGGCCAGACAGGGCAGCCATTGATGACTGAGTTACACATCTGCTACATATGTGCCAAGACCAAATTCCAGTCCATTTATGTTCTTTGGTTGGTGACTTAGTCTCTGAGAGCTCCCAGGTTTATTGTCTCTGTTGTTTTTCCTGTAGGGTTCTCATCTACTTTAGGGCTTTCAGTCCTTCTCCCAACTCTTCCATAAATGTCATCAACCACTATCTAAAGTTTGGCTGTGGTATCTGAATCTGCTTCAGTCTGCTGCTGGGTAGAGCCTCTCAGAGGACAGTTTTGCTAGGCTCCAGTCTGCAAGCATAACAGAATATCATTAATAATATCAGGGATTGATGCTAGCCCATGGGATCGGTTTCAAATTGAACCATTTATTTATTGGCTGGTCATTTCTTCAGTCTCTACTTCTACCCTGCATTTCTTTTAGACAGGATATATTTGGGGTTGAGACATTTGTGGGTGGGTTGGTGTCCTTATCCCTCCACTGGGCATCTTCCCTGCCTACAGCAGGTGGCCTTTTCTGATTTCCCCCTCCCCAGACTTGGGCTAAAGTTACCAGCACTGAGTCCTGGAAGCCTCCTCTATTCCAGGTCTCTGGGACTTCTTAGGGATTCCCACACACATACCATAGCTGCAGATTTCCATTCATTCTCCAGACCCCCTGGGCCTATCTCCTTTATCTCCCAGCACCCAATCAATCCTGCCTTCCCATTCCCCTTCTCCCACCTCTCCCACCCAGTTCTCTCCCTCCCTCTGCCTCCAATGACTGTTTTGTTTCCCCTTCTTAGAGTGATTAAAGCATCCATATTTGAGTCTTCCTTCTATTCTAACTTATTTGTGTCTGTGGGGCATATCATGGGTATTCTGTACTTTATGGCAATATCTGCTTCTCAGTGAGTATGTACCATGCATGTCCTCTTTGGGTTAGGGTTACCTCACTCAGGATGTTATTCTCTAGTTCCATCCATTTTCCTATGAATTTCATGATGTCCTTGTTTTTAATATCTGAATAATATTTCATCATGTAAAATGAACCACATTTTCTGTAACCAATCACTGGTTGAGTGACATCTGTGTTGTTTCCAGGTTCTGCCTGTCACAAAGAAAGCTACTATGAATATATTGGACAACTTGTCCTTGTTGTATGGTGGAGCATCTTGTGGGTCTATGTCCAGGAGTGGTATAGCTCAGTCTTCAGGTAGAAGTATTTCCAGTTTTCTGAGAAACCAAAAGTTTTATTTCCAAAGTGGTTGTACAAGTTTGTTATCCCATTACAATGAATGAGTATTATTCCTCTTGCTCCACAGCCTTACCAGCATGTGCTGTCTCTTGAGTATTTTATGTTAGGCATTCTGGTTGGTATAAAGTGGAATCTCAGGGCAGGTTTGATTTGCATGTCCCTGATGACATTCCGTTTTTGAGAATTCTCTCTTTAGCTCTGTACCTCGTTTCTAAATTGCATTATTTGTGGTTTTGGAGTCTATCTTCTTGAGTTCCTTGTATTTTTTGAATATTAGTTCTCAATCAGATGTAAGGTTAGTGAATCTGTAGGCTGCTGTTTTGTCCTTTTGAGAGTGACCTTTGCCTTATAGAATCCTTTCAGTTGCAAGACTTCCCATTTATCAATTGTTGATCTTAGAACAGGAGCCATTGGTATTCTGTTTAGGAAATTTTCTCCTGTGCCAATTAGTTCAAGGCTATTTCCGACTTTCTCTTCTATTAAATTCAGTGTGTCGGGTTTTATGTTGAGGTTCTTGAACCATTTGGACTTGAGCTTTGAGCACGGTGATAAATACCAATCAAGTTGCATTCTTCTACATTCAGAATGCCAGTTAGACCAGCATCATTTATTGAAGATGCTATCTTTTCCACTGTATGGTTTGGTTTCTTTGTCAAAAATCAAGTATCCATAGGTGTGTGAAATTATTTCTGGGTCTTTGATTCTATCCCATTGATGAACCTGTCTGACTCTGTATCAATCCAATGCCATATGTATTACAATTGTTTTGTAGTACAGCTTGAGCTCAGGGAGGATGATTCCCCCAGAATATCTTTTATTGTTGAAAATTGTCTTGGCTGTTTGGGTTTTTATTTTTCCAAATGAAGTTGAGAATTGCCCTTTCAAGGTCTGTAAAAATGTGTTAAATGGAAAATGTATGTGGAAATGTGTGATTCCTGAGGAAGACAGGGGGAACTGGCAAAGCCAAAGATTGAATATCCAGAAACAGCAAAAGAAGAGCTGGAGGAAATTGCTTCAGATACTTTGGATCCCATTTATTCCACAACTCCTGAACTTAAGGCCTAAGCATCAAAAGTGTGCCACAGATACCATATAGTGCATGGACTCAACAAGCAGAGACAAGCATCAGACTTCGTAGTTACTCTCTGCCAGTGGCAAAGAGGGCAGAAAATATTGGGGCATATGGATTAGCTCCAGTGCAGGAACAACTACTCAGTGTTGCCCATGAGTGAAAATAGCTGAGTGTATGAGGTGCAGACAGGAGGATTATGTGCACACAGTACCATAGCCTGCTGGCTGTGATGAAAAGCCAACTGATAATTTCCATTTTACACCTATATTTCTTGTATATGTTCATATTATGGAGAAGAAAAATATATTGGCCTATTTCTCTACTTTTCCCTTAAACAAAACTGCTTTTTTCACTTTGCTTAGTTATGAAGAAGAGGAAACACATGATAAAGTAACTGGTTTGATCTCTTTCATTGTACACTGACTGTTTCTGAACATCTAACATCTTTTAGTTATCTAAATAAAATGCCTCTATGAAGATGATAGAATCCTTTAAAGAGGAAATAAATGAATCCTGTAAAGAAATACATGAAAATACAACCAAACAGATAGATACCTTAAAGTGGAAATGAATATATATAATGAAATTCAGAAAAGTACATGCAAACTGGTGAAGGAAATGATCAAAACTGTTCCATACTTGAAAATGGAAATAGAAGTAATAAAGAAAACAAAAAGTGAGGTCACCCTGGAGATGGAAAACCTGGAAAAGGGAACAGGAAATACAATTGAAAGCATCACCAACAGAATACAAGAGATGAAAGACAGAATTTCAGTTGTAAATGATATGAGAGAAGATATTGATAAATCTCTCAAAGAAAATTCCAAATCTAAACTTTTTTGTGGGGGGGCTAGAACACCTTTCTTTTTTTATTTTTTTTTATTTTTTTTTATTTTTGTCTTTTTCCATTAGAGTATATGTGCTCCATGGAAAAAAGACTTTCATTCATTTTATTTACTCAAACCCCCTAGTTCGTAAACCAGTACAAGAAAAAAAAATGTCAACTAAAAAAACTGAATGGCCAATTACTGGAGACTATACATGTAGACACAGGAAGTTCAGGCAATTCATCTGACTCATGCTCCATTGATTCTTCCCTTTCAGCCATGTACCTATTGCTAAATAGAAATTATAAGGTACCTTTTGCTATCATTTCTTTGACAGTCACTAGTAGCACAATGTCTTTGAAAATTGCTAGTAAACAACTGTGATAGCTTGCGAGATTGGAATCTATCCAGCAATTATTTCATGAAAAACAGTGCTTGTAGCTAGTTATTGTTCTACATAACTCTTACTGAAAGCTGTTCAGTCTAGGTCTCATCTATTCAAGTTAAGCCATTGCTACCCAAGCCACTGTCCTTCGAGCAGCCATTTCACTTATGATGAAGACCAATGGCTGCCTGGAGACTGGCTCTAAGATCACTTTGCATTCTAAAGGTAGTTGACCAAGGTCTAGAGCCACCAATAGCCTGTATTCTAATACAATTGTAAAATGATCTTAACTAATGAATAGTTTTAAAGCAATTCAACTGCAGTCTTGGGGGGGAAACATTGTCCAAATGTGTCCAAATGCCCTAATCTTCTTTCTTTTTCATTTTCAAAGTTTTTTTTATTTACATTCAAAATCATTTACCATTTCCTATTTCCTCCCTCCCTGAAAGTCCCATAAGCCCCTTTCCCTCCCTCTTTTCCCCATTCAACCCCCTCTCGCTTCTCTGTCCTGGCATTCCCCTACATCCAGTCTTTCCAGGACCAGGGGTATCTCCTTCCATCTTCTTAGAAATCTATTGATATGCGTATTGTGTCTAGGGTATTCCAAGATTCTGGGTTAATATCACCTTATCAGTGACTGCATACTATGTGTGTTCTTTTGTGATTGGGTTACCTCACTAAGGATGATATTTTCAAGTTCTGACCATTTGCCTAGGAATTTCACGAATACATTGTTTTAATTGCAGAGTAGTATTCCATTGTGTAAATATACCACATCTTCTGAATCCATTCCTCTGTTGAGGGACATCTGGGTTCTTTCCAGCTTCTGGCTATTATAAATAAGGCTGCTATGAAAAAAGTGGAGCATGTGTCCTTACTGCATGCAGGTAAAGCCTCTGGGTATATGCCCAGGAGTGGTATAGCCAGATCCTCCAGGAGTGTCATGCCCAGTTTTCTGAGGAAAGGCCAGACTGCTTTCCAGAGTGGTTGTACCAGCTTGCAATCCCACCAACAGTGGAGGAGAGTACCTCTTTCTCCACATCCTCGCCAACAACTGCTGTCTCCTGTGTTTTTGATCTTAGCCATTCTGACTGGTGTGAGATGGAATCTCAGGGTTGTTTTGATTTGCATTTCCCTAATGACTAAGGATGATGAACATCTCTTTAGGTGATTCTCAGCCATTAGATATTCTTCAGGTGAGAACTCTTTGTTTAGCTCTGTACCCCATTTTTTAATAGGGTTACTTGCCTCTCTGGAGTTTAACTTCTTGAGTTCTTTGTATATATTGGATATTAGCCCTCTGTCGGATGTAGGGTTGGGAAAGATCATTTCTCAGTTAGTTGGTTGCCGCTTTGTCTTTGTGACAGTCTTTTGCCTTGCAAAAACTTTGTAATTTAATGAGGTCCCATTTGTCAATTCTTGATCTTAGAGCATAAGCTATTGGAGTTCTATTCAGGAAATTCTCCCCTGTGCCCATATGTTCAAGGTTCTTCCCTAGTTTCCTTTCTATTAGTTTCAGTGTGTCTGGTTTTATGTGGAGGTCCATGATCCACTTGGAATTGAGCTTAGTGCAAGGAGATAAGAATGGGTGAATTTGCATTCTTCTGCATGTTGACCTCCAGTTGAGCCAGCACCATTTGTTGAAAAGGCTATCTTTTTTCCACTGGATGGTTTTAGCTCCTTTGTCAAAGATCAAGTGACCATAGGAGTGTGGATTCATTTCTGGGTCTTCAATTCTGTTCCATTGATCTTCATGCCTGTCACTGTACCAATATCATGCAGTTTTTAACACTATTGCTCTGTAGTACAGCTTGAGGTCCGGGATACTGATTCCCCCAGAGGTTCTTTTACTCTTGAGAATATTTTTAGCTATCCTGGGTTTTCTGTTATTCCAGAAGAATTTTTGAATTGCTCTTTCTAACTCTTTGAAGAATTGAGTTGGGATTTTGATGGGGATTGCATTGAATCTGTATATTGCTTTTGGCAAGATGGTCATTTTTACTATATTAATCCTGCCAATCCATGAGCATGGAAGATTTTTCCATCTTCTGAGGTCTTCTACAATTTCTTTCTTAAGAGACTTGAAGTTCTTGTCATACAGATCTTTCACTTGTTTGGTTAGAGTCACACCAAGATACTTTATATGGTTTGTGTCTATCGTGAAGGGTATCATTTCTCTTACTTCTTTCTCACCTGCTTATCCTTTGAGTATAGGAAGGCTACTGACTTGCTTGTGATAATTTTATATCCGGCCACTTTGCTGAAGTTGTTTATCAGCTGTAGGAGTTCTCTGGTGGAGTTCTTTGGGTTGCTTAAGTATACTATCATATCATCTGCAAATAGTGATAGTTTGACTTCTTCATTTCCAATTTGTATCCCTTTTACCTCCTTTTTTTGTCTAATTGTTCTAGCTAGAACTTCAAGTACTATATTGAAAAGATATGGAGAGAGAGGGCAGCCTTGTCTAGTCCCTGATTTTTGTGGGATTGCTTCAAGTTTCTCTCCATTTGCTGTAAATTGCTTTTACTATGTTTAGATATGGGCCTCGAATTCCTGATCTTTCCAAGACCTTTAGCATGAAAGGATGCTGAATTTTGTCAAATGCTTTCTCAGCATCTAATGAGATGACCATGTGGTTTTTTTTCTTTGAGACTGTTTATATAGTGGATTACATTGATGGATTTCCTTATATTGAACCATCCCTGCATCCCTGGGATGAAGCCTACTTGATCGTGGTGAATGATCGTTTTGATGTGTTCTTGGATTCTGTTGGCAAGAATTTTATTGAGTATTTTTGCATCAATATTCATAAGAGATATTGGCCTGAGATTCTCTTTCTTTGTCGGATCTTTGTGTGCTTTTGGTATTAGCATAATTGTGGCTTCATAGAACGAGTTGGGTAGTGTTCCTTCTGTTTCTATTTTGTGGAACAGTTTGAAGAGTATTGGTGTTAGGCCTTCTTTGAAGGTCTGATAGAATTCTGCACTAAAACCATCTGGACCTGTGCTTTTTTTGGTTGGAAGACTTCCAATCACGACTTCTATTTCTTCAGGGGTTATAGGATGGTTTAGATGGTCTATTTGATCCTGATTTAATTTTGGTATTTGGTATCTGTCAAGGAAATTGTCCATTTCCTCGAGATTTTCTAGTTGTGTTGAATGAAGGCTTTTGTAGTAGGGTCTGATAATTTTTTGAATTTCCTCAGTTTCTGTTGTTATCTCTCCCTTTTCTGATTTTATTAATTTGGATACTGTCTCTGTGCCCTCTGGCTAGTCTGGCTAAGGGCTTATCTATCTTGTTGATTTTCTCAAAGAACCAACTCCTTGTTTTGTTGATTCTTTGTAAATCAATTCTACTTGATTGATTTCAGCCCTGAGTTTGATGATTTCCTTCCTTCTACTCCTCTTGGGTGTATTTGCTTCTTTTTGTTCCAGGGCTTTCAGGTGTGCCATTTAGCTGCTAGTGTATGCTGTCTCCCGTTTCTTTTTGGTGGCACTCATGGCTATGAATTTTCCTCTTAGCACTGCTTTCATTGTGTCCCATAAATTATGTTGTGCCTTCATTTTCATTAAATTTTAAAAAGTCTTTGATTTCTTTCTTTATTTCCTCCTTGACCAAGTTATCATTGAGTAGAGCATTGTTCAGCCTCCATGTGTATGTGGGTTTTCTGTTTTGTTTTTTTTTGTTGCCATTGAAGACCACCCTTATTCCATAGTTATCTGATAGGAGGCATTGGGATTAGTTCTATCTTCTTATGTCTGTTGAGGTCTGATTTGTGACCAATTATATGGTTGATTTTGGAGAAGGTTCCATGAGGTGCTGAGAAGAAGGTGTATTCTTTTGCTCTAGGATGAAATGTTCTATATATATCTGTTAGTTCCACTTGGTCCAAGGCTTCAATTAGATTCACTGTGTCCCTGTTTAGTTTCTGCTTTCCTGAACAATCCATTTCAGAGAGCGGGGTGTTGAAGTCACCCACTATTATTGTGTGAGGTGCGATGTGTGCTTTGAGCTTTAGTAAAGTTTCTTTTACGAATGAGGGTGCCCTTGCATTTGGAGCATAGATATTCAGAATTGAGAGTTCTTCTTGGTGGATTTTTCCTTTGATCAGTATGTAGTGTCCTTCTGTGTCTTTTTTGATGACTTTAGGTTGAAAGTCAATTTTATCTGATATTAGGATGGCTACTCCGGCTCATTTCCTGGGACCCTTTGCTTGTAAAATTGTTTTCCAGCCTTTTACTCTGAGGTAGTGTTTGTCTTTGACACTGAGGTGCGTTTCCTGCACGCAACAAAATGCTGGGTCCTGTTTATGTATCCAGTCTGTTAATCTATGTCCTTTTATTGGGGAATTGAGACCATTAATATTAAGAGAGATTAAGGAATAGTGATTATTTCCACCTGCTATTCTTGATGCTATCTTTATGTTTGAGTGGTTATCTGCTTTTGGGTTTGATGCAAGAAGGTTACTATCTCGTTTTTTCCAAGGTATTGTTTCTCTCCTTGTATTGGTGGTTTCCACCTATTATCCTTTGCAGGGCTGGGTTTGTGGAAAGATATTGTGAATATTTGGTTTTATCATGGAATGTCTTGGTCTCTCCATCTATAGTGATTGAGAGTTTTGCTGGGTATAGTAGTCTAGGCTGGCATTTGTGTTCTCTTTAAGTCTGTATGAGATCTTCCCAGGATCTTCTGGCTTTCATAGTCTCTGGTTAGAAGTCTGATGTGATTCGGATAGGTCTTCCTTTTTATATTACTTGGCTCTTTTCTTTTACTGCTTTTAATATTCTTTCTTTGTTTAGTACATTTGATGTTTTGATTATTATGTGACGGGAGGTATTTCTGTTCTGGACCAGTCTGTTTGGAGTTCTGTAGGCTTCTTGTACGTTCATCGGCATCTCTCTCTTTAGGTTAGGGAAGTTTTCCTCCATAATTTTGTTGAAGATGTTTACTCGCCCTTTAAGTTGCAAATCTTCTCTCTCATCTATACCTATAATCCTTAGGTTTGGTCTTCTCATTGTGTCCTGGATTTCCTGGATGTTTTGGGTTACACATTTTTTGCATTTTGCATTTTCTTTGACTGTTGAGTCGATGCTTTCTATGGTATCTTCAGCACCTGAGATTCTTTCTTCCATCTCTTGTATTCTATTGTTGGTGTTTGCATCTATGACTCCTGATTTCTTCCCAAGGTTTTCTATCTCCAAACTTGTCTCCCTTTGTGATTTCTTAGTTGTTTCTACTTCCTTTTTTAGATCCTGGATGGATTTGCTGAGATCCTTCACTTGTTTGTTTGTATTTTCCTGTATTTCTTTAAGGTATTTTTGCGTTTCCTCTTTCAGGATTTCTGCCTGTTGACCCAAGTTCTCCTGTATTTCTCTAAGTGATTTTTGTGTTTCCTCCTCATGGGCTTCCATCTGTTGATCCATCGTCTCATGCATTTCTTTAAGCAATTCTCGTGTTTCCTTTGTAAGGGCATCTATCTGTTGATTCATTTCTTTAAGCAATTTTTGTGTTGCCTCCCTATGGGCATCCATCTCTTAACCCATATTCTTCTGCTTTTCTTTGTACAATTTTTGTGATTCCTTTTAAAGTGCATCTACCTGTTGATCCATTTCTTTAAGCAAGTTTTGTGTTGCCTCCTTGTAGGCCTCCATCTGTTGATCCATGTTCTCCTACATTTCTCTAAGCGATTTTTGTGTTTCTTTTGTAAGGGCTTCTAACCATTGATTCATGATCTCCTGTAATTCTTTATGAGATTCATTTGTGTCCTTCTTGAAATCCTCTAATAGCATCATGAGAAGTGATTTTAAATCCAGATCGTGTCTTTCGGGTGTGGTGGGGTATCCAGGACTTGCTGCTGTTGGAGAGTTGGGTTCGGATGGTGCTATATTACTTTGATTTCTGTTAGTAACATTCCTACGTTTGCCTTTTGCCATCTGGTTACCTGTGGTGTTAGTTGGTCCTGCTGTCACTGGCTGTTGGTTGGACCTCCTGTGAGCCTGCAAAGATATTTCTGACCCCCCTGGATTACCAGGATACCCCTGGCACCAGTTTCTAGGTCCTGCCCTGCTCCTGAGTGACTTTGGAGCCCTGATGTGCCTTGCCCCAAGTGATGTTATATTGGGGAATCCCTGCAAATCCAAAGGCTCAGCGTAGTGGGTTCCCGGAGCAGAGGTCACCAAAGGGAGGCTGGTAGGCTCCGGCCCTGTGCAGGGGTGTGTGATCTCTCCCAGAGGGGGGAAGAGGGGGGTCCTTCTGCAGGGCAGAAGTCTCACAGCAGAGCTGGTGCCTTGGTTACTGCAAACCTGCCCAGCTCTTGGGAGCAAGGTACACACAAGCTGCCTGAGACCCAAGTGATATTATGCCTGTCTGTCTCTGAGCCTGGAGGTCCCAACTGCCCTGATGCTGGAGCAAAGATAGCGGAGTGCACTCTGCACTCTCTTGGCGGTGCAGGTCACTCTGTAGGGGAGATGGCCCACAGCAGAGCTGGCGCCCAGACAACAGCAGCGCTTGTCCCGCTCTTGGGCGCAGGTGGAAGCTCCAATAGGCCATGTCCCAAGTGATGTTATATTGGGGGGAACCTGGGTACCTGTCTCCTCAGTGCAGTCAATCCAGGAACAGAGGTCGCCAAAGGGAAGCTGGTAGGCTACTATCCAGTGTCCGTCTGCAAGGCAGAAGTCCCACAGCAGAGCTGGCGCGCTGGTTACTGCAGATCTTCACAGCTCTTGGGAGCAGGGTACTCACAAGCTGCCTGAGACCCAAGCGATATTATCCAAATCTAAACTTTTTTAACCCAAAGTATCCATGAAATTTGGGACACTATGAAAAGATGAAGCCTAAAAACAATAGGAATAGAAGAAAGAGAAGAATCCCAGCTCAAAGGCCCACAAAATATCTTCAACAAAAATCACAGAAAAAAATTTCCCTAGCCTAAAGATAGAAATGGGTTTAAATAAACATGAAGATTACAGAACACCGAATAAATTGGATCTGAAAAGAAAATCCTCTCACACTATAATAATCAAAACACTAAATGTGCAATACAAAGAAATAATATTAAAAGCCGCAATGGAAAAAGGACAAGGACCATATTAGGGCAATCTAGCAGAATTACACCCAATTTCTCAACAGAGACTCTAAAGGCCAGAAGGTCCTGAGTAGATGTCTTGTAGACCCCAATAGACCACCAATATTAGTACAGACTACTGTATCCAACAGAACTTTCAGTCACCATAGATTGAGAAAATAAAGTATCTGATGACAAAACTAAATTTAAACAATATCTGTTTACTAATCTATCCCTACAGAGGATACTAGAAGGAAAATTCCCACAAAAAAAGGTAACCCCACCCAAGTAACACAAGAAATAAATAATTTCACAACAGCAAAAACAAAAGAAGAGAATCTTTGTCTGTCTCTGTCTCTCTTTGTCTCTCTGTATCACTATCTCTCTCTATCTCTCTCTTTTCTTTTTCTCCTTCTCTCTCTCTCTGAAACACACACACACACACACACACACACATACAAATACATTCCTGCTTATACTGTCTCCTCCAGCTGCATCAGTACTGACCCCAGGGAAGCATCTGCTAGGTAGCTGCTGTCAAGGAACAAGGACTCAGTTCAGCCTATCTTGTTTCATGTGAACTTGCATCTTTACATGTTGGAGCTTTTGATGGGTTGGGATTTGCTATCAAGGTACTTTTTTCATTGCCACTGTGCACCAAGTTTAATGGCACTAAACTCTTTAACATCTACAGTCTCTTCCTTGTGTGTACTCTGTATAAACTTTAAGCTTGCTCACAGCTAACCTCTGCCAAGGTAATTAGGCCGTTATCCTTACATCTGATATTATTCAAGTCCTCAGGACATGAACATAATGAAGCCAGATTCTTGGCCAAAAATATCCTGTGAGTGGCTGTGGTCTATCTACTTCCTGGTAGTGTTTTTGTTCTCCTGTGAAATGTCAAAGGCTAGGTGTCCACTGCCCACATTTCAGAGACAAGACATTTCAAAGGTCTTGTCTCTGAGATTCCACAAAATGCTGCACTTGTTCTGCTTCTGAGGCTTTTGTATCCTAAAAGAACTAAATTCTCCATTGAAAGCAGAAGACACTGCCAGAGTCCCCAAACTGCATATTCAGGTTTTTTCCATCAATGGTTCTTCCACTTGGTACCAATTTCTGTATTAGTTTCTTTTCCTGGCGCTGTGACAAAATACCCTGATGAAAGCAACTTGAGGGAGAAAGGTTCTTGGATGCAGTCCCAGAGGAATAGGGCCATGAGGATTGGGAAGACGTGGAAGACAGGAGCGACTGCATGATGGTGTGGACAGGAGGCTGGCTTGCCACATTGCAGCAGCACCCAGGCAGCAGAGCACAGGACAGGAAGTAGGGCTAAGGTCCACGACCTCAAGACTCACCCTAGTGACCCACTTCACTGAGGCTCCATATCATAAAGGTCCCAAATCTCCCCAAACACCTTTGCCACTTGGGACCAAGGATTCAAATACAGGAGCTGTAGGGACAGATCACCCTCAATTCACAGAAATGGGGTACACATGAGGTCAGAGTATTGAGGATACTTATCAACCTCTGTCTCAGTTTAGACTGAGTTTATGGATTACAGTAATGACAAGAAATTGAACAGCAAAAGCAAACCATTCATGGAGGATGTGATTCCAATTATTTTATATTTATTTTATCTGCATTAATGTGAGGGTGTCAAATATCCTGGAAATAAAGTTTCAGGTGCTTGTGAGCAGTGACTTGGTGCTAGAAATTGAACACAGAATCTTTGGAAGAAGAGATAGTGCTCTTCTCCACTAAGCCATCTCTCAAATAACAGTCATGGTGGTTTGTCACAGAAATACAAAACTAAGACAGTTTGAGGAAAGTATCCTGTGTCTGACACTTAGACTTCTATTAAATATCACATTCCTTTTGAGAGCACTATTTTTCTACTCTATAGGGTATCTCTAGATTAATTTCCTGTCTCATTAAAATTATCCTTCATTTTTTAAGTGAAATACAGTATTATTGCTTTTGTTCTTCTCTTCCTTCCCTCAAACTCTATCCACATTGACCAGTTTCAATTTGATAGATTCCTTTCACTGATAATTGTTGTCACACACATGTATGTATCCATATGTATTCTGTAACATATACATATATATATATATATATATATATATATAAAATGTACACACATGTATGCACATACAACTTGTGGAGTATATCCTTTGTTTCCATTAATTAATATATTTATCCAATTTATATCTGATTGATACCCCTCCCATTTCCCACTCAAAAGACCCTCTACTATCCTGCTTCCCTTTCTCCTTGGAGCAGGTGGGGCTCCCTGGGTACCCTTCACACTGGCTCATCAAGTCTCTGCAAGGCAGGGTGCATCCTCTTCCACTGAGGCCAGATAAGTCAGCCCAGTTAGGAGAAAAGGATGCCACACAGAGACAACAGATGCAATTCACTTTTTATTAGCACCAAGAAGAGTTGTTTCTATGTGTCATTAAAATTATCACTCTAATTATTGGCACCAAATACAAAGAAACAAAAAGGCATCTCTAAAACACTTCACATTACATAAGAATAATAATGATAATGATATCATTATTATTATATAAGTGTGTGTGTGTGTGTGTGTGTGTGTGTGTGTGTGTGTGTATACATGGACATGTACACATAAGTGCTCCTGGAGGCCAGAGACTTCAGGTATCCTGGAGTCAGAGCTGCAGATAGTTGTGAGCTAACTTACGAAGGTGCTGGGATTTGAACTCAATTCCTCTGAAAGAGGAGCCAGTGAAATTAATAGCTATACCTCCACTCTATCCCCACAACATATAAATTTTAACACTTATAATTACTCATCATGTTACTTACGCCAGTAAGTCCATAGACATTTTCATTTATTGAATCTTTTACTGCATGACAGTAATTTGACTATTTTAAGAATGCAGGGGACTTAAAGAGATGGCGCAACAGATAAAAGCAATAACTGCTCCCCCAAAAGACCAAGGATTGATTCCCAGCATCCACATAGTGCTCAAAAGCATCTGTAACTTCAAATTAAAACAAAGACAAAAGCCAGTGATTGTTTTGTTGTTTAAATCGGTGGATTTTGGTATACAACGTTATTCCCCAAAATAATTTGATCCACATAGGGACCTCTGGGACAGTCACGACTACATACTGTGTGTGTGTATATATATATATATATATATATATATATATATATATATATATATATGATGGAAATTTCCTTGAAATAGCATTATTGTTATCAGCATTTATTGTATATTAGCCGTGGACAAAATAACAGAACTTCTCTGTGGATTTTTAAATCAGGACCATTCTGTGTCTTTTTGTCTAAAAGTCCTTATCATGAGCTAGCTTGGCTGCTGAGAGATTCATAGAAAGGTGTTCAAGGAAAGAGACAGAGAGCATATTGACAGATACATCCATTGATGACATTTATTACAAAGCCATTAGTGAATATTGGGGAACAGTATTGATAAAGGGAGTCAGCAAGACATCATTAAACTGCTTAGGAGAGATTAGAAATCTTATTCAGGTGGTTACAGTCACAAAAGCATCAAAGCCAGCATTACCTTATCTCCTTCTACATTTCTTCCAGAATTGTTCTTAAAATATGTCATGGTATAAAAACACACACTCTTATATAATAGTTGTACCTGCAAAGTAAAACCAATGAAATACTCCTGATTTATGTTAAATATCTGAAAATGTACACCTGTACTCATAAATTGCAGAAACAGCATCCAGAGAAAGAGATAGCAGTCAACTGGACTGACACCCACAGTCTGAGATCCTTGCATCAGGGCAGAAGATTCTGTGGAAAACCAACCCAGGCTGACAGGCAGTCAGAGATACCAGGACCAGGGACAAAGCCCTTTCATCTTCTTCAGAGCCAACATTGATTCAAACCATCAACTCAGTGTTACACTGTGTGGATGAAGTTCTGCACTCTCGTTCAGTTAGTGAGAAAGCCTGATGAGCTTCCACCACAATATTGACCCAGGCAGTGTTAAATATCAGCTCTCAGATCAGTCCACAGAGCGACCCAAAGTCCACTGTCACTATCCATCACCCCATTTGTCTCCTCAGGGCCCCCATGACCTCCTTGTTCCTCAGGCTGTAGATGAATGGGTTCAGAACAGGGGTGACAATTGAATAGAGCACAGCCACCACTTTGTCCCTTCCAGGAGAATGCAAGGAGTGTGGCTGTGTGTAGGTGGAGAGGCCTGTGATATAGAAAAGGCTGGCCACGGTCAGGTGTGAGGAGCAGGTGGACACAGCTCTACTCTGTCCCTTCCCTGAACCCATCTGGAGTACAACAACCAACACCTGAGCATAGGAAGCTAGGATGGCCAGGAAGGGTAGCAGAAGAATGACAAGGCCACTCATAAGTACTGAATACTCATATTGGGATGTGTCTTCACACACCAGTGGCAGGAGAGATGGGACCTCACAGAAAAAGTGGTTAACAATCCTAGACCCACAGAAGGGAAGTTGAAATACATACACTGTGTGCACTAAAGCATTGATGGAGCTGCTGCTCCAGGCTCCAGTGACCATGGAGCAGCAGATCTTCCTGCTCATGAGCACAGGGTAACGCAAGGGCTGGCAGATGGCTATGTACCTGTCATAGGACATGAAGCCCAGCAGGAGGGCTTCAGACCCACCCAGGGTCAGAAACACAAATGTTTGGATCTCACAGCCCAGAAAGGAAATGGCTTTGGTGTCTGACAGGAAGTTGGCTGCCATCTTGGGCACAGTGGTGGAGATGTGCATCATGTCAATGATGGAGAGCTGGCTGAGGAGGAAGTACATGGGGGTGTGGAGTCTTCGATCCAGCCTGATGAGGTGGACCAGTGTGATGTTGCCTATGAGAGCCACTGCAAAGAGAATGGCGATGACAGTGAATAGGAAGTTGTCCATGTGTCCATACTGGAAAAGACCAGCCAAGGTGAAGTCTGTCCCACAGCTGTGGTTTCCTGTCCCCATGGATTAGATTGAACCATCAAAGCAGATCCAATCTGGAAAGGGCATGGCCTGGGGATTGACCTAGAGGAGAAAATGAAAACTATTACATAGGATAGTTTTCCTGAATAGCTTTAGGGCACTCTTTCTTCTACCCTGTATCTTAAGCTTTCATATATACATTTTTATAAATAGTCCTTTTCAGTTATTTTTAATGGTTTTAATTTTGCTTAAGCTGCTTTTCATATGCATTAATGCAAGACTTTGCTGTTTCCATGCATGCCTCACACATTCAGCTTTGAAACAGGACTTTGGATTCTCTGTCCTTACCATTAATATGTGGATGGAGTCTTTAGTCTTACTTTAGAATCAAAGTTGTTTGTAAGTTATAACTGAGGAAATAAGAATAAACATTTATGAGATCACAGAACAAAATTTAAATAATCACCAAATTAGCAGTTAAGTAATTCTCAGCAAAACTTCTTTACCTGCTGCAGATCCTTTCCAGTGAGAGGCTGGAGTCGGGTCTCCTTCTGTGACAGACAGCATTCACTCACTCAGTTTTGTTATCCATGTGAACAAAGTATTGACAGGAGAGTCTTAGGAAATCAAAACACAGAATGTGTATAGGAAATACACACACTGTTGAGATCATTGTGCAATGTAAAAATTAAAAAGATGTAGTATGTCTACAAGAGGATTACATAATGCCATAAAATATATGAAATTATACTAAGCATTTTGTTACATTATACATATTTTATTCACATGTTGCATAAAGCAAGTAAACTACTTTCAAGTAGCACAGGGGTAGGCAACATTTTGCAAACTCTCAAAATATGAGTTATGAGATGACTTTAGAAAATTAGCCGAAATTAAGAGTGCAATGTAGGACATGGTTATTACTTTTTGTTTAAGATTTCAGTTAACACGCATCTCCCCACTATTTCTTAAGACAATAAAATGCTAGTCTGACCACAGTTTTGGTTTGTTCCTCAATTACGGTGAGTGTCAGATGTTATCAGGACCCTAGCAGTAGTCGCTGCTGAGAGTGTGGTGTTACATTTTGATGTCTATGGTGCACATGCACATGTGTGTGCATGTGTGGGTGTGTGCTTGGGTGCCTGCATGCATGTGTATTACTGGGACCAAATGGCTGTCCATGGCAAGCACTGTGACCCTGAGGTACACCTTAGTAACTGTTTTTTGAGGCTAGGTTTCACTCATCTTTCTCAGTAGCTCAGATCCTTTCCTGACTTTCCAGAGTGCTGGGATAGAGGGTGGGCCCTTAAGACCAGCCCTGCTTTGCTTCCATCATTAGAAGCTTAGTCACTGTCTGCTGAATACTTACATACGTTAAAGTGATTTTTAAATGCTGTGAAATTGGAAAAGGTAAATTTTCCTTTCTCTTCATTACAGTAAGAGCAGAATTTTGCTTTTATTCAATATGTTGGAAATCACCTGGTCCAGTTTCTCATTTTCTAAAAACAAAACTTAGTCTGTGGCAGCAGCCGAAGCAGTCCTGGTTCTGGAACCATCCCCTGGCCATCCCAAACACAATGTGGTTTAGATATGGTTGCTTCCCTTTGGAGGAAAGTGTGTGCTGGGGCAGTCCAGAGAAGTAGACACTCTTGAGCTCCGTACTCCTGTAAATCCCTATCACAAACACATCTTTTAACAAGAAGAATCTGAATAAGGGTCATTTGGAATCACTGTAAAAGATGTCTACTAGCCTGATGTTTATCATTGCACAGTTTATGCACTATACATGTGTGACAAATTATCACCTTGCACCCCTGTAATTAATAAATTAAAACATAGTTATTTTTTAAATAAGAAAATATTCTAAATACGTTGCAAAATGTCAAATTTTCTGGCAATCTTGTCCCCTGGGCTGGGAAAGCCCAATCCCTTTCTCATTGTGAGAAGAGTTACACACCTGAGAATACCAATGGACAGCATTCATACACGTTGACCTCGCTGGTATTTTTTAAAACCACAGCTGGATTATGCATCTAGTCAGAAGTTGATTCAGTTGAAGAGTATGGGTCACAGGTAGAACAACCCACTTTACCCAGTAATCCCAGTACATACCTTCACCAACAAGAGCACTACTGCTCTAGGGTCTCCTCAACAAGATCAACTGCAAACTCACCAGAGAATTTGGCTTTACTTCAGTAATTCCTTGACTGCAAGGCTCCTTGGTCAGCTAAGGGGGTATGCCATGACCAAGCCAGAATTCCATCTTCCATCA
Organism: Tokudaia muenninki; assembly: GCA_036184385.1. Taxonomy (NCBI): domain Eukaryota; kingdom Metazoa; phylum Chordata; class Mammalia; order Rodentia; family Muridae; genus Tokudaia; species Tokudaia muenninki. Next base: position 63,347,484 of record BTHS01000023.1, on the reverse strand, counting down.
AGCTCAGATCTTTAACAAGAGGATGATGAGGATCTTTACTTTCAGATGAATAGATGTGTAGACTACCAGTCTTTTTATAAAATCGATTCTAACACAATTTTAACTACATCATAAGCAACTGTGTATTAGAGATACACATCTCAGTGTCCTAGGACTTCACCACAAAAAATGGAATACTAAGTAACAATGGAAAATGAACCTTCCCAAAAATATAGAGAAAGATAAGACACTTAGAGATAACAGGTAGAAAGTCACAACTATGCCTCCAAGTTTACCTTTTATATAGAGTGTGAATATCCAGTGAATCAGTCTATTTAATCTGTGTATAAAGAAAAAGAAACCCTGGCTTAATAAACCTGAGATTCCCAGCACATTTTGGAAACTGTTAGCTCACTGTGAATATGAAAGGTAGTTGGTTTTTTGCCTCAACAAATAAATCTCACTTAACATTGAAGACTTAGGTGGAAAAGAAATATAATTTTGGCATCAATGGAAAACTTTCAAGGTCTTAAATGCTCTGACTGCCTGTGGAAGATTGGACCTCAAAGGCATTCTTTCAGAATCCTTGTGGGAAAACCTGGTCTCTTGTCCACAATTAAATAAACACATTACATGTGAGAGAGACATCATTTTATTAGAACTCATGTTTGCACGGCACAGTAGAAGTTAAAAGAGGTCAGAATAAATGTTCAAAACATATTTTTTCATCATAACTGAAGATAAGTTTTTTTAAACTTCATTCCATTATACACTCTTAATAAGCACATTTACACAGAAGTATAAGGAATGAGCTGCAAAATGGAGATTTTAGGAACCCCATAAATATGGTATTTCAAAAATTACACAATCTAGGATTGGGCTTGTGTCACATATTCCAGAAGACAATTCAGAACAAAACAAGGCCTAAAAATAGTTTTGGTCTCAGTAAAGAATACATTGTGCTTTCTTCTCTCTCTTCAAACCACCAATCTACCCCATGTCAGGATCGGCATCTCCCACACTTCAGCTAGTAACCACTTCCTACACTGTAGAAAAGAAAAGGAAGCAGCTGAGGAAGCAATGCAGTCTCCACCAATGCAAACACTATCTCACATGTCTGACATCATTTGCTTTATTACATGTTTGTACATGTAAATACCGCATACTGAGCATATTCCCCATGGGCCTCTGCTCTCCCTTTTCTCTCCCCATCCTGAGTAACCTCTGAGTTTGTACCTTGAACCTGTAGCATCCACTGTATCCATGGGCATGAAGGAGGGAGAGCTCTGGAAAACTGTGATGTTCATTATGTAGCTCATTATTTTCTTTAACATCTGTGATTGTATTCAGAGGTCCCACTCCCCAGCCTCGAACACAAGACCCTCCTGTTTGGTAGCTCCTACCCTCTTTTAGTGTATTCCAATTTGCTCTGTCTTTTAAAGTGTCCTAGATCCCTCTGGCATGAAGAAACATGAACTTCCCTGGTACAAGAGAGATGTCTGTGGTCTTTTGCTTCATCACAGAGATGAAACACACCACCTCAGAGCTGTCCCCTGGATGTCCCTGTCAGGACTTCCCTATCCCTTGGGCAACCCCTGACATGTCATTTCATTTTCCATGTATCATTGAGCGGCAGCTTTGTCCTTGAAACTCACTCATAGTCCCCAGCACACACAGCAGCAGGTACATCTCACAGATTCTGTAACCTGTAGACTGATCAGATGTTTGATTCTGCATTGTAAACACTTCCTAGAAGAGAACAACAGTCTTTCCATGGCTGATAAGATGGCTCTGTAAATATGTGGTCATTTGTGATGGTCTGAGTTCAATCTCAATTCCCACATGGTTGAAGGAAAGTGCAAACTCCCACTAGATTTTTCCTTCTGACCTCCACACATGAGCTATAGCATGTATACCCCAATAAATGAACAACTATAATTAAAAATAATTAAAGTTTCAACTATGATGCTATTGTATGAGAAAGTGGTGGGAAGGTACAGAGGCCCATCATGCCAAGGAAAGATCTGGTGGTAGAATATAGTGAGGGCCGAATTAAAGAAAGCTCTTGTTCATGTTGACAGCCTCTTACCTGGAGTATACATCCCAGAATGACATATGGTGCTGTTGGTGAAGGCTAAATGCTCAGAGAGTCTGTGTCAATGTACCATGTCTCTCAGTCAATTACTCAATCTCTTTACCAGACTTACTTAAGAACGCAGCACAGTCCTCATTCCTGGCCTTTCTCAGTAGGGCATGTTGACTTTGAGCATCAGGAATGGGCAGCAGATAGAACATCGATATACACGGCTTTAGTATTCTAGAACTCACACACTCCTTCACAATTCTCACATAAGACAACAAAGTGGGCCAAAAATCTACAATGAATTCTGCTCCAATTCAGACAGTTGCTACTTGTATTGAACATGGCTATCTATCCCAATTTCTGTAAGGTTTTAGTCTTCATAGAGATCCCAGCTTTGCTGTTGATTATAATTTCTTTTTAAAGTTTATCTTTCCCCAAGTCAGGCTCCTGAGAGGCCCCTTCACTTCTTTGTTTTTGAGCATGTAGATCAGAGGGTTGAAGAAAGGGGTGACAGTGTTATAGAAGAGGGTGAGGAACTTGCCCTGGTTCTGGGAGGAGCTCTTTCCCAGCTGCATGTTCATGTGGATGCCCACAGAAAAGCAAGACCACATGTTTTGAAGACTTTGTGCCTTCCTGAGGATGACTGGATATGTAACATGATAGAGAAATAAGAAACCAACATGAACATCAGAAGGGATGGCACAATGCCTGTTGCCAGGATGAAAACAATGCCTTCAATGACAGCTGCGTTGGTACAGGCCAACCTGATGAGGACTGGCATTTCACAGAAAAAGTGGTCTATCCTGCAATACCCACAGCAAGCTAACACTGATTATGTCCATATCCCCTAAGAACCAGGAACAGGAAAGGCTGCAGAGCACAGCCCACATAGCTGATGGACTTGTTTGCCTGCTGAGGTTATAAAGTAGTATTGGGGTGGAGCTACTGGTGAAGCTGAGGGCAGGAAGGACAGATGTGTGAGAAAGAGGTACAAGGGTGTGTGCAGGTGCGGGTCCAGGACACCAGGATGATGGTGCTGTTGCCCAGCACGGTCAGGAGGTAGGCAGGCAGGATGATGGCAAGGAGGACCCTCTCAAGCTGGGGCCAGTCGAGAAACTTGTAAGGGTGTTGCCATTGGCTGTGTATATCTCTTCTGCACCTAAGGAAGATGCAGAGAAAGACAGACAGACAGACAGACAGACAGACAGACAGACAGACAGACAGACAGATAAATTCTATATTATTAATGATACTTAACTTTCTGGTAAAAATGACACATTTAAGACTAGTTTATGGGGTTACTTAAAGAAGTGGATACAATATTTCTCACTAGACCATCAGAAATTCTGTCAAAACAGCACAAAACCTGAAAATACATTTTTAATAAATAAAAATATTGACCAAAATTAAAAATAAGAACATTTTTATGGAGAAAAGCAACAGAATAAGCCTACAAACAATGTACTTGGACCATCTTCTGAATAAGGGTTCTGCATATGTTTTTGGACAAAGTCTCAGGTTGTTCAGGAATATGCTATATATTCAAGAAAGGTTGGCTTCAAATCATAGAAAACTATTTGCTCCTGCCATATCTTTTGAAATTAACAACGTATTTCCAAATTTGAGGAATTAAGTATACTTCTAACTCTTTGGGAGAATTTCTTGCACTTCTGATAGGTAAAGATACTCCATTTCATGCCAGGCATCTATCTGGGTACCCACTAGCTATTTGTTTCTGACCCATAAGCCCTGGGAGATAAGGTCCCATAACCCTAACTCATAGTCCCCACCCAAAAAGTGGATTACTGTGACTACTTAACTTGTTATGATATGACTAACTGCTTTTTTGGCTACTTTAACTTGCTTATTTGGATACCCAAAGATTGATTATGAGTCATATCACTTGGAAAAACAAGGCAGTTTTTGCTTACTTGCACAGATAGTGAAGATGTTGTGGATTCCCCTTTAAAAATCCTTTCCTTTGGAATGTAAATAAAAACCTTAGAAAATAAAAAAAATCAAGAAAAAAGAATAAAATAAAAAAAATAAAAATCCTTCCCTGACCTCATTTCTTTGGACAATTTCAAATCTGGCTCAGAGACTGATCTTCATGTCAGCCACTAATCAATATATCTTTTTATCAATTAATTAATTTTTTTTTAAATTTTATTTTCTAAGGTTTTTTTTTGTTTACATTCAAAATAATTTCCCCTTTCCCATTTCCTCCCTCCCCAAAAGTCCCATAAGCCCCCTTCCCTCCCTCTTTTCCCCATTCAACACCCTCTCGCTTCTCGGTCCTGGCATTCCCCTACATCCAGTCTTTCCAGGACCAGGGTCTCTCCTTCCATCTTCTTAGAAATCTATTGATATGCGAATTGTGTCTAGGGTATTCCGAGATTCTGGGTTAATATCCCTTTATCAGTGACTGCATACCATGTGTGTTCTTTTGTGATTGGGTTATCTCACTAAGGATGATATTTTCAAGTTCTGACCATTTACCTAGGAATTTCGTGAATTCATTGTTTTTAACTGCAGAGTAGTATTCCATTGTGTAAATATACCACATCTTCTGAATCCATTCCTCCATTGAGGGACATCTGGGTTCTTTCTAGCTTCTGGCTATTATAAATAAGGCTGCTATGAACATAGTGGAGCATGTGTCCTTATTGCATGCACGTAAAGCCTCAGGGCATGTGCCCAGGAGTAGTATAGCTGAATCCTCCGGGAGTGTCATGCCCAGTTTTCTGAGGAACCACCAGACTGGTTTCCAGAGTGGTTTTACCAGCGTGCAATCCCACCAGCAGTGGAGGAGTGTTCCTCTTTCTCCATATCCTCGCCAACAATTGCTGTCTCCTGTGTTTTTGATCTTAGCCATTCTGACTGGTGTGAGATGGAATCTCAGTGTTGTTTTGATTTGCATTTCCCTAATGACTAAGGATGATGAACATCTCTTTAGGTGCTGCTCAGCCATTAGATATTCTTCAGGTGAGAACTCTTTGTTTAGCTCTGTACCCCATTTTTTAATAGGGTTACTTGCCTCTCTGGAGTTTAACTTCTTGAGTTCTTTGTATATATTGGATATTAGCCCTCTGTCGAATGTAGAGTTGGTAAAGATCATTTCCCAGTTAGTTGGTTGCCGCTTTGTCTTTTTGACAGTGTCTTTTGCCTTGCAAAAACTTTGTAAATACTGAGGTCCCATTTGTCTATTCTTGATCTTAGAGCATAAGCTATTGGAGTTCTGTTCAGGAAATTGTCCCCTGTGCCCATATGTTCAAGGTTCTTCCCTAGTTTCCTTTCTATTAGTTTCAGTGTGTCTGGTTTTATGTGGAGGTCCTTGATCCACTTGGAATTGAGCTTAGTGCAAGGAGATAAGAATGGGTCAATTTGCATTCTTCTACATGTTGACCTCCAGTTGAGCCAGTACCATTTGTTGAAAAGGCTATCTTTTTTCCACTGGATGGTTTTAGCTCCTTTGTCAAAGATCAAGTGACCATAGGAGTGTAGATTCATTTCTGTGTCTTCAATTCTGTTCCATTGATCTACATGCCTGTCACTGTACCAATACCATGCGGTTTTTAACACTATTGCTCTGTAGTACAGCTTGAGGTCCGGGATACTGATTCCCCCAGAGGTTCTTTTACTCTTGAGAATAGTTTTAGCTATTCTGGGTTTTCTGTTATTCCAGATGAATTTTTGAATTGCTCTTTCTAACTCTATGAAGAATTGAGTTGGGATTTTGATGGCGATTGCATTGAATCTGTATATTACTTTTGGAAAGATGGTCATTTTTACTATATTAATCCTGCCAATCCATGAGCATGGCAGATTTTTCCATCTTCTGAGGTCTTCTTCAATTTCTTTCTTCAGAGACTTGAAGTTCTTGTCATACAGATCTTTCACTTGTTTGGTTAGAGTCATGCCAAGATACTTTATATGGTTTGTGGCTATCGTGAAGGGTATCATTTCTCTTACTTCTTTCACAGCCTGCTTATCCTTTTAGTATAGGAAGGCTACTGATTTACTTGAGTTGATTTTATATCCGGCCACTTTGCTGAAGTCGTTTATCAGCTGTAGGAGTTCTCTGGTGGAGTTCTTTGGGTCACTTAAGTATACTATCATATCGTCTGCGAATAGTAATAGTTTGACTTCTTCCTTTCCAATTTGTATCCCTTTGACCTCTTTTTGTTGTCCAATTGCTCTAGCTAGAACTTCAAGTACTATATTGAAAAGATATGAAGAGAGAGGACAGCCTTGTCTAGTCCCTGATTTTAGTGGATTGCTTCAATTTTCTCTCCATTTAGATTGATGCTGGCTACCGGTTTGCTGTAAATTGCTTTTACTATGTTTAGATACGGGCCTTGAATTCCTGATCTTTCCAAGACCTTTAGCATGAAAGGATGCTGAATTTTGTCAAATGCTTTCTCAGCATCTATTGAGATGACCATGTGTTCTTTTTCTTTGAGATTGTTTATATAGTGGATTACATTGATGGATTTCCTTATATTGAACCATCCCTGCATCCCTGGGATGAAGCCTACTTGATCCTAGTGAATGATCGTTTTGATGTGTTCTTGGATTCCGTTGGCAAGAATTTTATTGAGTATTTTTGCATCGATATTCATAAGAGAGTTTGGCCTGAGATTCTCTTTCTTTGTCGGATCTTTGTGTGCTTTTGGTATTAGCGTAATTGTGGCTTCATTGGACGAGTTGGGTAGTGTTCCTTCAGTTTCTATTTTGTGGAACAGTTTGAAGAGTATTGGTGTTAGGTCTTCTTTGAAGGTCTGATAGAATTCTGCACTAAAACCATCTGGACCTCTGCTTTTTTGGTTGGAAGACTTCCAATGACAACTTCTATTTCTTCAGGGGTTATAGGATGGTTTAGATGGTCTATTTGATCCTGATTTAATTTTGGTATTTGATATCTGTCAAGGAAATTCAAAAAATCATCAGACCCTACTACAAAAACATGTATTCAAAACAACTAGAAAATCTCGAGGAAATGGACAATTTCCTTGACAGATATCAAATACCAAAATTAAATCAGGATCAAATAGACCATCTAAACCATCCAATTAATTAATTAATAAATTAACAACCCAAATACTTTTGCCCTCCTGGTCCCTCCCTCACAGAGTCCCTATTCTGTCCTGTTTTCTTCTGAGAGGGTGGGGCCAACATGGATACCCTCCCAGTCTGCCCCCCACCCCACCCTGGAACATCAAGTTTCTGCCAGTTTAGGCACATCCTCTTCCACTGAGGCCAGACATGGCAGCCATGACAACTGAGCTACACATCTGCTACATATGTACCAAGGCCTCATTCGAGCCCATTTATGTTCTTTGGTCTCTGAGAGCTCACAGGTTTGTTGACTCTCTTGGTTGTCCTGTGAGGTTCCCATCTACTTTAGGGCCTTCAGTCCTCCCAACTCTTCCATAAGTGTCCCCAACCACTATCTAAAGTTTAGCTGTGTGTATCTAAATCTGCTTCAGTCTGCTGCTGGGTAGAGCCTCTCAGAGGACGGTTTTACTAGTCTCCAGTCTGCAAGCATAACAGAATATCATTAATAATGTCAGGGATTGGTGCTGGCCCATGGGATCGGTTTCAAACTGAACCATTTATTGGCTGGTCATTTCTTCAGTCTCTACTTCTACCCTGCATTTCTTTTAGACAGGATAAATTTGGGGTTGAGACTTTTGTGGGTGGGTTGGTGTCCTTATCCCTCCATTGGGCATCTTCCCTGACTACAGCAGGTGGCCTTTTCAGATTCCCTCTCCCCAGACTTAGGCTAAAGTTATCAGCACTGAGTCATGGAAGCCTCCTCTATCCCAGGTCTCTGGGACTTCTTAGAGATTCCCACACACATACCATAGCTGCAGATTTTATTCATTCTCCAGGCCCTCTGGGCCTATCTCCTGTCTGTACATGTACCCAATCAATCCTGCCTTCTCATTCCCCTTCCCTACCTCTTTCACCTAGTTCTCTCCCTCCCTCTGCCTCTTCTGACAGTTTTGTTTTCCATTCTAAGAATGATTAAAGCCTACTTACTTGAGTCTTCCTTCTTCTCTAACGTCTATGAGTCTATGTGGTATATCATGGGTATTCTGTACTTTATGGCTAATATCTGCTTACCAGTGAGTATGTGCCATGCATGTCCTTTTTGGCGTCTGGGTTACCTCACTCAGCTTATTTTTCAGTTCCATTGATTTGCCTGCGAATTTCATGATGTCCTTGTTTTTAATATCTGAGTAATATTTCATCATGTAAATGAACCACATTTTCTGTAACCAATCATTCATTGAGGGACATCTTGTTTGTTTCCAGGTTCTGGCTATCACGAAGAAAGCTGATATGAACATAACGGAGGACTTGTTATTGTTGTATGGTGGAGCATCTTGTGGGGTCTATGTCCAGGAGTGGTATAGCTCAGTCTTCAGATAGAACTATTTCCAATTTTCTGAGAACCCAACAGCTTGATTTCCAAAGTGGTTGTACAAGTTTATAATTCCATTACAACGAAGGAGTATTCCTCTTGCTCCACAAACTTACCAGCATGTGCTGTCTCTTATTTTATCTTAGGCATTCTGTTTGGTATAATGTGTAATCTCAGGACTGTTTTGATTTGCATGTCCTTGATGACATTCTCTTGTTGAGAATTCTCTGCTTAGCTCTGTATCTCATTTTTAAATAGCATTAGTTGGACTTTTGGAGTCTAACTTCTAGAGTTCTTTATATATTTTCAATATTAGCTCTCAATCAGATGTAGGGTTAGTGAATTTGTAGGCTGCCGTTTTGTCTTTTTGACAGTGACCTTTACCTCACAGAAACATTTCAGTTGCAAGACCCTGCATTTATCAATCGTTGATCTTAGAACAGGAACCATTTGTATTCTGTTTAGGTAATTTTCTCCTCTGCCAATTCGTTCAAGGTTATTTCCCACTTTCTATTCTATTAGATTCAGTGTGTCTGATTTTATGTTGAGGTTCTCGATCCTTTTGGATTTGAGCTATCTGCAGAGTGATAAATCGAATCAAGTTGCATTCTTCTACATTCAGACTGCCAGTTAGACCAGCATCATGCATTGAAGATGCTTTCTTTTCCACTGTATGGTTTAGCTTCTTTGTCAAAAATCAAGTATCTATAGGTGTGTGGATTTATTTCTGGGTCTTCTATTCTATCCCATTGATGAATCTGTCCGTCTCTGTATCAGTCCCATGCTGCATGTATTATAATTGCTTAGAACTACAGCTTGAAGTCAGGGGTGATAATTCCCCCAGAAGATCTTTTGTTGTTGACAATTTTCTTGGCTCTCATGGGTTTTAGTTTTTCCATATACAGTTTAAAATTGCCCTTTCAAGGTCTGAAAAAAATGTGTTAAAGTTTTGAAGAGGAATTCATTAAATATTTTTGAGGCAAAAAAAATTTCTCAAAAATCACAGAAAGCTAACAGTTTCCAAAATGATCTGTGAATCTGAGGTTTTAGAAGCCAGGGTTTCTTTTTCTTTATACACAGATTAAATAGCTTGATTCACTGGATATTCACACTATATTTAAAAGTTATTGAAGGAGGCATATTTGTGATTTTCTACCTGTTATCTCTCAATGTCTTCTCTTTCTCTATATCTTTGGGCAGATGGATTTTCCATACTTAGTATTCCACATCTGAAGAAAATTCTAGGATAGTGTGATGTGTATGTCTAATATACAGTACATCACAATGTAGTTAAAATTATGCTAGAGTTAATTGTATAAAAAGTCAGGCAGTCCACACATCTAGTCATCTGAAGGAAAACATTACCTTGATCCTCTTATTAAAAAGCTCAGCTTGATGGAAGATGGAATTCTGGCTTGATCATGGCACATGCACATCAGTGACCAAGGAGACTTGCAGTCAAGGAAGTAATGAAATAAAGCCGAATTATCTGATTAATTTTCTATTGATCTTGTTGAGGATACCTTATAGAGGAATGAGGTGTCCATGTGTCCATACTGGAAAATACCTACCAAGGTGAAGTCTTTCCCACAGCTGTGGTTTCCAGGCTCCATGGTGTAGACTGACCCATCAGAGCAGATCAAATCTGGAAAGGTCATGGCCTGCTGTGGAGTGTGCTTTTGGATATATTTCTGCACTAGCTGTAGGGCACTCACTTGGACCCTTGTTTTAGACATTCTTCTATTGAAAAAGAGTTCTTTTAGTTATTTTTATTTATTCTAATTTTGCAAAATAGGTAATAGTTACACATTCTAATGTAAGAGTCTTTCAGAGGGTGTATGTAGCATGTATGCATTAAGTCATGGGATTCCTTCTATATCCCCTTCATTCCTCCTGATCATTTCTCATGTTTGAGGTCTGCAAGCTCTTCCCTCTCAAGATCTTCATGAATACAAATACCCTGAGCTCTTTCTAAGGGATTCATGTCACAGTCACCTCTTTTTATCAGAGGAAGGGCTTTTAAAAGGCTTACTCCAATTTTTGACACAATTTTGTGTATCTCATGTTGGTTTTGGAACACCCTGTAGCCAAGCATAAAATCACAATCTTGTTATCTCCTGCCGTTGCCTCCCATGTGTTAGGATTACAAGTGTGCACTGTCACACCCACATTATGAAATACCAGATCAAACAAAGGTTTGCTGCAGGACAGGTAAACACTCTTCCAGATGAACTGAATCCCTAGTCCGGCATGGATTACTTGAACTCAACATAGAATAAATTAACAACTTGAAATTTACCATGCAACAAGTCCACATACTCTACCTCAATGATGAGTAAATTACAATAAAAATAAATTTTAAAAACATTGAGAAGCAGATTCTCACACCTAAATAAATGTCATGCTAAGCACATTTCAATGTCCTGCATCACAGCTCTAGGGTGGTGATACACATCTATTTCCCTGAAGGAGGAGTTCAGTCACACATAGCCCTGTCTATTTGAATTGTCAGGGAACCTCAAGCATTACAGAGAGAGATGTGGTGATTTGGCATGTTTCCTGACCATCACAGACTCAGCAAGCAATGTCTGCACTGCAGCACCGACTTTTCTCACAGCCTAACGAGGAGCACAGGTCTAGACCACTCGCTAGAGTGTTTAGCATGAATATGAAGACAGAAGAGTCTGTCATTTTACCATATAATGATTTAACCATGGACAGTAACTGATCAAAGCACACAGAACGTGGACAAATGGTGCAATGAGGGACATGGAAATAGCAGGCTTCTCCCAGGAAACTTAAAAAAAAATCAAGTCAATAGTAGAATTTAATGCACCATGTACTATATAAATATTTACTAGATGCAGTGAATTAAAATCTTGCTATTTTGTAAGTATTTTAGAAGTGCAATAGAATCATCTACCTATCAGGAATATGGTGGAATATTATTTCAGGATAACTTTAGTTTTAAAGTTTCAGGTGTGAATAAGAAAGAGATGTGTTTTCATATCTACAAGAAAGAATCCTGTGACTCTGTCAGGTCCTGTTCCATCAGGGGAGAATTTGCTAGACTACAGTCCATATGACTCCATGCAGGAAAACTGAGCCCGGGCTCTAATCCTTCTTTTTAAAAAAGATTTATTTATTGGGCATACAGTGGTCTGTCTGTATGTGTGTCTCCATACCAGAAGAGCATCAGATCTCAGTACAGAAGGTTGCTGGGAGTTGAACTCAGGACCTGCGGAGGTGCATCCAGTACTCTTAACTTCTGAGACATCTCTCCAGCCCCTGAATTATTTATTTTTAAGACCACCTCTTACTGTGTAGATACATACATATCCATGAAGTCTATTAAAAATGACCCATTGAACAAACAGCACTTCGATTGTGACAAATATTAAAAAATAGCTTACTTTAAAGGAACAAATTTCTTTTTTGTCTTCCTATACTTTTCTCTATATATTTGTTTTTTCATTTTCTATATTCTTTATTTACATTCCAAATGATTTCCCCTTTCCCGTTTCCCCCCTTCCTGAAAGTCCCATAAGCCCTCTTTCCTCCCACTGTTCCCCAGTCAACCTCATCCTTAAACCTGTGAGATGGTTGCAATCTTCAGAGCCTGGGTACCCTGGCTACACACGTTTTCATCATGCACATGTTTTTAAAGCAATACCTAGAAACACTGCTAGCCTGGAATGAATCTAAATCAGACTGTGAGCCACCAAAATAAGGATGCAGTGTGCTGTAGAAGGTGATGCCAGTCAGACATACCTTAATAAGCAGGGTAGGACAAGTTGTGCCTTCTCAACAGTTCTCACTTAGTTCTCCTTCACTTCAATACTTCACTGCTTCAGGGCTCCTTGACAGCTGATGAAATGAGCTGAGAACCAACATTCTGGTCTCCACCCATCCTGAGCTTTGAACGTGGCAGAGAATGATGGTTCCTTTCCTCCAGATTTCTAAGGATGTGGACTGTGTGTCATTTCCTAGAATAAACCATTCAATAACAACCCAACAATGGTCTATACAGCCTTTTTGGTGCAGAAATCTTCTCTCTAAAATGTTTACAGGGAAACAAACCTACAAAGGCTATCTTTCAGACAGTTCATGCCCACTGAGACACAGTTACTAGGTAGTACACCCGTGAATTCCTTGATGAATTTTTAAATGAAATTATGATATTTGTGATCATTTTTTACCAAACAGACATAGGAAAGTAAAGTGATTTGCTCTGAAGGATGTATCCACCTGAGCCAAGTCTTCTGAAGTAGAAAGTTTACACTCCCTTGGCCTCCAATCTCGACAATATTCTAGGAAATATGCCTTCTCTATGAACTTGGAAGTTACTACTTTGACCTGATATAAATACACCTTCAGTCAGCATTAAAACTTGAGTGGGAAGTATAATTAAAATAAAATTGCTGTCGTTTTTCTCATCTTGGCAAATGCTTTGATTGTGTCCAAGATTCTGGTTACCTGATGAAGGTTGGACTCACAGGGGTTCTGGCTCAGTCCTTCTGGGAAAACTAGTCTCTCATCCACAATTAAACACACTGTGACAGAATATGTGTTTCATTAGAGCTGCTGTCTACATTCCATTTCAGCAAATCATTTAAAATAGAGTTCAGAATTAATGCTCAAAATTTTTGTTCAAATTAGTAACAGATACAATTGGAAATTTAAAAACTCTGGTCCTAATATTCATGTGAGATAACACACAGCTGCTCATAAGTAAGGAACTGAAAGGTTTAGATAACCCAAAACAAATTTATGATATTTTAGGAGTTGAATAACCCAGGCTTTACTATGCTCCAGTATTAGAGCATCTCTCCCTGATAATCACTTGATAACTGAAGTAGACTCAAACTTCCTGGAGTCCCATATACACTCAAATGTGCAGATACTTTATTGCATCCCATGGATGTAGAGAGCCATATTGGGGTGTCTTGTCACCTAGCAGAAACTTGACATTGACCAAGGTGAAGTTCTTCTCCCAGTCTGTTAGCTGGAATTCCTGTGCTAGACATAATCTGGCCCCACCTAGTGTGGAGCAAAGGTGAAGTTCATTGTTCCTCCAGGTCTACAAATTCCTGAATTAAGCAGGTGACTCACCCAGCTGCCCGAGCAGTGGAGCCAACGCCTAGTGAACACCCAGACCAGTTCTGCAGACCTGTTTCCAGCCTTTGGGGGGAAGGGTTCCCCCCACAGACTATATGTATTTGGAGACCTCCACTAAACTTTGAGCCTTGAACAGAAATATCGTCTTGGCTCCATCTCTTTTTGCCGCCTCCCCATCTATCCCCAGCTTCCTTTCCAGATAACCGGTTCAGATGTAACTGCTGGTGGTTACACATGGAGAATGGATTGGGCTGTTTCTAAGTGCCCACTTAATCTCACCCCGATGCAACCAAGTAGTTTAATTGAAGGAAGTTGCAGTAAGACTGAATAGAATGAACATCCTTGCACACTGATGTGACATCAGTGACTCTCACTCAGGTGAAAAATGAAAAGAAGCAGGGCCTGGGCAGAGTGACAACTGGAGTTGGGACCCAGAGGAAGCTGATGCGGGTTCAGCCTGCCTCACAGGCAGCTGGTGCCCAGGTTCCTAGCACAGGACAATACAACATGTTACAGACTTGCCATGGCAGGAACATTCGTAATCACTGATTGACAGCCAAGTGTTTGGGTAGGAAATCTATGCTGAAGATACATCCAGAATGTGAAAAGACAAATAGATAGTTTTGAATCATATCTTAAGAAGCAGAAAACAAAGTCAAGTGTATTCTAAGGAGTCCGCCAGCATGCTGTGTGAAAAACCTTATAGACTGCAGAAGGGTTTGGTAATGCTATAGAAGAAAGTGGTCAGGAACAAAAATAAAGGACTGATAAGGTGGCTCAGTAGAGTTAATGCAATCCAGAGGATCAGCAGTGGCATCTCAGCACGCATGTACCAAGCCTGGTGTCCTTCTCACACCTGTACCCTGGGTCCAAGCTGGGCAAAGACAAGAGAATGACTGCTGATGGCTAGTCCATTTTAGCTGAGAAAACATGATCCCCAGGTTCAGGGAGAGTCTCTTCCTCAAAGGAGGTAGTGGCAGTGATAGAAGAGGAGACATGACCGTCTTCTGTCCTATCTGTTTGTTTGAGTGTGTGTGTGTGTGTGTGTGTGTGTTTGTGTGTCATTGTGTCTATTTGTGTGTTCATGTTCCTCACTCCTCTCCCCCAATATGTATGCATTCACAAATACAGGTAAAAGCACACGCGCGCACACACACAAATATGTAAATTTTACCTTCCACAAACAATAACCTCTTGTGACAATAAAAAGTTTAACTACAGTAAAATGCAATGACTTGGAAAAAATACTGTTCCAAAAGAATGATGGACAGCATAAAAAGCTTGCCTCTTTCTTGCAAATACTCCAAAATAAAAATTTTCCAATTGTCTATCACAATGAATTTGCTAATAACATAAGTATACTAAGTTAGACTTCAAATTGAGAATCATGTGTTTATTATTTCTTGTGGGGAGCCAAACAAGGTCATTCAGCCATGGTTGTCTTATGACCATGAGATTGTTGAACAAAGACCTGCCCAGGAACTGCGGTATGGATCGCTCCACCCTTAACCACAGAATGTCCCTACGTGCACAGATACCAGATGCCTTCACCAGATGCCCTTTGTGCTTCCTGCTGCCAAGAAGACCTTGACCCCTCCCTCCTTTGCATTTTGCAAAGGTCACTTCCCCCTAGCTCCCTTCCCAACTTCCTCATCCCCACTGCTTAAAACGTGCTGCCTGTGTGATAATAAATGGGACCTTGACAAATGGAATCTCGCTTGGTCTCCTTTCTTTCTCTCCCCCATGACCCTCAGGTAGCGCCTCTTCAGGACCCTGAATAACTAGACCTGCTGGACGGGTCAATTTCTTCAACTGATGCTGTGATAAAACATCCAGACAAAGCAGCCTAAGGGAGGAATGGTGTATATTCCCTCACAGTCCCAGGAGAATATAGACCATCAATGTTGGAAAGACATGGCAGCAGAAAGAGAAAAGATGGAAATGTGCAGAAATCTGTTCTTAGGAAGCAAAGCAGAGAACAAGAACTGTGGCCAAGCTACACAACCCCAAAGCTCATTCCTATAGTACTAATTCTTTTGGGTTTTCTATACTCTTTTGCTCCCAAGTTATTGTTGGTGTCTTTATGCTCTGCTCAAGCCAGTTATAGATCCTTGTATTAAAAATAAAATGCTGCAAGTCTAAGCCGGGCATGTTCTGGACTGTTTTGACATTACCAGGCTGCTAACACCCAGACAAATGCCCTTTACCTGCATCTGGTCATTCCCTGACTCCCTTGGGTCCATGTGTGTCCTCATGGCTGCTCTCTCATCCTTACCTCATGGCAAATCCTCTTGTTCTGTCCAGATGGTCTCTGCACACCTCTTCTCCTCCTGATCTTTGTCTGCTTTTCCTCATTCAAACTTCCATATTCCATGCCTGCTTCTCATTGGTCATCTCTTGAAGCACATTGTATTTTGTTCAATATCAAACTCCCAATAATCTTTACAAGTCCACAAATTGTTGAGAAGCACAAAGTCCAGACTCTCATGAAACTGAAGGCAATTTCTTAGTTATGGTTCACTATTAAAAAAATCTAAAAAGCTATTTACTATCTCCAATATATCTACCCTACCCCTACCAATGCCCTACCCCTCTGTGTTTTGCCTTGTGGTTCATGCCTCTACATGAAATTGTAAATCTTCACTCCATTCCTTGGGCCACAGCTCTATCTGCATCCCAGGAAGTCTTCTGTTAACCAAGAAAACCAGATGAAGTCCCCAATCTCCAATCCCCAACCCCTTGTTCACTGGGTTCCTAAGAATTCCAGAATCCATGAGGTCTGTCCTGTCCTCTCTACAATCATATTTCCAGTCCATAGTGTTACCTGCAATCCCAGAGGCCTGCTGCCATCAGGAACTACCAGCTTTAACTACAATCCCAGAGACCTGCTGTCATCAAGGAAAACAATGCCTACCAACACCAGAGATAACCAATTGGCTAAACACCAATGTTAAAACACAATCAACCCCGTTGGTGGCCACACATAGCAGAGCTCCAGGTCCAGCCTTGGTGTGACTGCAGGGAGTCTTAAACAGCCTGAAGAACCTCTGCAGAGAAGGAGAATGAGAAAGAGGATGACCCCGCCCTTGCTTGCTGCTCCAAGTCACCATTGCCATGAGGCAGACACCATTCACTTGCTTGGGTCACATGTGGCCAGTGGTGGATCTGGTCTTCAGCAGCATCACATCTCACAGCTACTTTCTGATCAGTGCTTCCAAACATGGCAAACCTATGCTCTGACAAGGAGATACAGGAGACTGAAGTGGAATATTTTGGGGTCATAAAGGTGCTGTTTGGGGTACAACATTGAATAAGGATGCTACAGCAGCTGCAGACTTCACAGCCAAAGTATGGGGTGCTGTCTCAGGAGATGATGATGCTGAGTAATAAGCACATTGTCGAGACTGTGGATTTCACAAAGGACAGCAATTACCTGCTACCTGGGGGGACAGCATAAACTTCTGTACAAACGTGACTTGAACAAACCTGAAGCAGAACCTAAGGAATTTAGTGGTTACACTTCCGATATTAAAAAGGCTCTGTGCTACAGTGAAGATAAACAACTACTTTCAGCTGATGATAAAACTGTTCAGCTCTGGGATCATGCCAAATTGACAGAAGTGAAATATCTTTAAATTTTAATATGTCTGTTAGCAGCATGGACCATATTCCTGAGGGAGAGATCTTGGTTATTACTTATGGATGATCTACTACTTTTCATAGTACAGTATGACTGGTGCCAAGTAAATCCTTTGAAGCTCCTAAGACTTCTGCATTTCTTCATTCGGAGAAGGAATTCCTAGCTGTGGGTGGATAAGATTTTAAATTGTATACGTTTGATTATAATACTGGAGAGGAATTAAATTCCTACAAAGATCACTTTGATCCCATTCACTGTGTGAGATTCAGTCCTGACGGTGAACTCTATGCTAGGGGTTCTGAAGATGGGGTATTGAGATTGTGGCAAACTGTGGTAAGAAAGATTATGGCCTATGGAAATGTGTGCTTCTTGAGGAAGACAGTGGGGAACTGGCAAAGTCAAAGATTGAATTTCCAGAAACAGCAAAAGAATCGCTGGAGGAAATTGTTTTAGAGAATTCAGATTCCATTTATTCAACAACTCCTGATGTACAGGACTGAGAATCAAATGTGCTGCAGATACCATATAGTACATGGACTCAACAAGCAGAGACAAGCATCAGCCTTCATAGTTACTTTCTAACTGTGGCAAAGAGGGAAGAAAATATTGGGGCATATGGATTAGCTCCAGTGCACAAGCTAACAATCAGTGTTGTCCACGAACAGAAATAGCTGAGTGTATGAGGAGCAGGCAGGAGGATTGTGTTCACTAGTGCCATAGCCTGCTGTCTGCAATGAAAAGCCAACTGACAATTTCCATTTTACTCCTATATGTCTCGTACATGTTCATGTTATGGAGAAGAAAAATACATTGGCCTATTTCTCTGACTTTTCCCTTAAACAAGAATGCCTTTTTCTCTTTGCTTAGTTACTGAGAAGAGGAAGCACATGATAAAGAAACTGGTTTGATCTCTTTCACTGTACACTGACTGCTTCTGAACATCTAATATTATTTAGTTATCTAAACAAAATGCCTCTATGAAGATGATAGAATCCTTTAAAGAGGAAACAAATCCTGTAAAGAAATACATGAAAATAAAATCAAACATATAGATACCCTCAAAGTGGAAATGAATATATATAAAGAATATCAGACAAATATAAACAAACTGGTGAAGGAAATGACCAAAACTGTTCCATATTTGAAAATGGAAATAGAAGTAATAAAGAAAACAAAAACTGAGGAAATCCCAGAGATGGAAAACCTGGAAAAAAAAAGAGAACAGGAAATACAGTTGAAAGCACCAAAAGAATACAAGAGATGAAAGACAGAATTTCAGTTGTAAATGATATGAGAGAAGATGTCGATAAATCTCTCAAAGAAAATTCCAAATCTAAACTTTTTTAACCCAAAGTATCCATGAAATTTGGGACAATATGAAAAGACAAAGCCTAAAAACAATAGGAATAGAAGAGAGAGAAGAATCCCAGCTCAAAAGTCCACAAAATATCTTCAACAAAATCAAAGAAAGAAATTTCCCTAGCCTAAAGAAAGAAATGGGCTTTAATCCACAAGAAGGATAAAGAACACCAAATAAATTGGATCTAAAAAGAAAATTCTCTCACTCGATGGAACAGAATTGAAGACCCAGAAATGATCCACGCTCCTATGGTCACTTGATCTTTGACAAAGGAGTGAAAACCATCCAGTGGAAAAAAGATAGCCTTTTCAACAAATGGTACTGGTTCAACTGGAGGTCAACATGCAGAAGAATGCAAATTGACCCATTCTTATCTCCTTGCACTAAGCTCAATTCCAAGTGGATCAAGGACCTCCACATAAGACCAGATACACTGAAACTAATAGAAAGGAAACTAGGGAAGAACCTTGAACACATGGGCACAGGGGAAAATTTCCTGAACAGGACACCAATAGCTTATGCTCTAAGATCAAGAATTGACAAATGGGACCTCATAAAATTACAAATTTTCTGTAAGGCAAAGGACACTCTCAAAAGGAAAAAGAGGCAGCCAACAAACTGGGAAATATCTTTACCAATCCTACTTCCGACAGAGGGCTAATATCCAATATATACAAAGAACTCAAGAAGTTAGACTCCAGAGAACCAAATATCCCTATTAAAAAATGGGGTACAGAGCTAAACAAAGAGTTCTCACCTGAAGAATATCTAATGACTGTGAAGTACCTAAAGAAATGTTCAACATCCTTAGTCATTAGGGAAATGCAAATCAAAACAACCCTGAGATTCCACCTCACACCAGTCAGAATGGCTAAGATCAAAAACACAGGAAACAGCAGTTGTTGGCAAGAATGTGGAGAAAGAGGAACACTCCTCCACTGCTGGTGGGATTGCAAACTGGTGGTTCCTCAGAAAACTGGGCATGACACTCCCAGAGGATCCTGCTATAACACTCCTGGGCATATACCCAGAGGCTTCCCCTGCATGCTATAAGGACACATGCTCTACTACATTCGTAGCAGCCTTATTTATAATAGCCAGAAGCTGGAAAGAACCCAGATGTCCCTCAACAGAGGAATTGTTGCAGAAAATGTCGTAAATTTACACAAGGGAGTACTACTCAACTATTGAAATAATTAATTAATGAAATTCTTAGGCAAATGAATGGATCTAGAACATATCATCCAGAGTGAGGTTACCCAGTCACAAAGAACACACATGGTATGCATTCATATTTAAGTGGATATTCATCTCCCACTATTAATGCATGGGGTTTGGTGTGTCTTTTAAGCTTTAGTAATGTTTATTTTACAAATGTGAGTATTAGAAGCATTTGGGCCACTGATGTTGAGAATTGAGACTTCATTCTAGATTTTTTCTTTGATGAGTATGAAGTGTCCTTCCCAATATGTTTGCTTACTTTGGTAGAAAGTCTATTTTTATTAGATATTAGAATGGCTACTCCAGCTTGTTTTTTGGATCCTCTTGCTTGGAAAAACATTTCTAGACCTTTACTCTGAGATTTGTCTATCTTTCTTTCTGAGGTGGGTTTCTTCTGTGCAGCAGAATGTCATATCGTGTGTGTGTGTGTGTGTGTGTGTGTGTGTGTGTGTGTGTGTGTGTTTGAGAGGGTGCAGTGAGAGATATTCTCTTCTTTCGTTTATGCTGATGTGAAATTATTCATTTCTTGTGTCTCTTGTGCGAATTTATCCACCTTTTGTGGGAGTTTACATTCTAGTATCCTATGTAGGGCTGAATTAGTGGAAAGATATTGTTTAAATTTGGTTTTGTCATGGGAAATCTTATTTTCTGAATCTATGGTGATTGAAAGTTTTGTTGGGAGATGGTTTTGTGCATTGTGCATTTGCATGCTGATTTCTATGCCCAGACATCTGGCTATAATTCAGAAGATGGCATGGTCAGCCATCTCCAGTTTCTATGTTATATGAACATTGTTTTGACCATCACTGATTCATAATAAAGTTCTGATCAGCCAATTAGATGGGAAGAAGAGAATATAGCAGGACTCTTTATGTCATTTGTCTGGCGTTGATTTAATTTTGGTAATTGGAATGTAGAAAATGGTCATTTCACTTAGATTTTTCCAACTTTGTTGAGGACAGGATTTTGAAGTAAGACCTAATGTTTCTTTGAATTTCCTCAGTGTCTGTTGTTACGTCTCCATTTTCATTTCTGATATAGTTAATGTGGGTGCTGTCTGTTTGCTTTTTAGTTAGTTTGGCTAAAATCTCCTTGATTCTCTCTAAGAACCAGAACCAGCTCTTAGTTTAACTGATTCTTTGTATTGTTCATTTTTGGCTCTAATGGATTGACTTCAGCCTTGAACTTGATTATCTTCTGCCATCTACTCCTCTTGGGTGTATTTTCAGTTTTTTCTAGAGGTTTTAGGGGTGCTTTTAAGTAGCTAGTTTGAGATCTATCCAATTTCTTTATGAAGACACTTAGTCCTATCAACTTTCCTCTTAGTACTGCTTTTACTGTGTCTTATAAGTTTGGGTGTGTTGTACCATCATTTTTATTGAATTCTAAAAAATCACTTTTGTTTGTTTGTTTTTCTTTTATTGGTTATTTTATTTATTTACATTTCAAATGTTATCCCCCTTTCCAGTTTCTACTCCACAAACCCCTATCCCCTCCCCCTCCTCCTGCTTTTATGAGGGTGCTCTACCACCCACCCACCAACTTCAGCCTCAGTGCCCCTAACATTCTCCTACACTGAGGCATTGAGCCTCCACAGGACCAAGGGGCTCCCCTTCCATTGTTGCCAGATAAGCCAATCTTCTGCTACATATGCAGCTGGAGCCATGGGTCCCTACATGTGGATTCTTTGGTTGGCGGTTTAGTCCTTGGGAGCTCTGGTGGGGGGAGGGTTTGGTTGATTATTGATATTGTTGTTCTTCCTGTGGGGTTGCAAACCCCTTCAGCTCCTTCAGTCTTTCTTCTAACTCCTCCATTGGGGTCCTCACGCTCAGTCTGATGGTTGGCTATGTGCATCAACATCTGAATTGCTAAGGCTCTGGCAGAGCTTCTCACTTGACAGCTATACCAGGCTCCTGTCAGTAAGTGCTTCTTGGCATCAGCAATAATTGTCTGGGTTTGATGCCTGTAGATGTGTTTGATCCCAAGGTGGGGCATTCTCTGGATGGCCTTTACTTCAGTCTCTGCTCCACTCTTTGTCCCTGAATTTCCTTTGACAGGGGCAATTCTGGATTAATATTTTTGAGTTGGGTGGTCCCTCATCTGGGGGGCCATGCCTATCCATTGGATTTGGTCTCTACGGGCTCTATCTCCCCTTTGTTGGTCCTGGAAATCTCTTGGGTCCCTGGCATCTAGGACTTTCTAGTGGCTACCCCAAGTTCCCCATTCCCCCAGTTCTAAACACATCTGTTCAAATTTCTGACCCTCTGTATATCGCCCCATCTCCTCCCACATCCTAACCTATCCCATTTTCCCTCCCCCTCCTTTCTCCCTCCAAGTTCCCTCTCTTCCTTTATCTCCTGTGATTCTTTTCTTCCCCTTTTGAGTAGGACTGAAGCATCCACATTTTGTGCTTCCTTCTTCTTGGGTTTCATATGGTCTGTGAGTTGTATCATGGGTATTCTGAGCTGTTTTGGCTAATATCCACTTATCAGTGACTACATACCATGTGTGCTCTTTTGTGTCTTGGTTACCTCACTCAGGATGATATTTTCTAGTTCCAACTATTTGCTGCAAATTTTACAAAACCATTGTTTTTAATTGTTGTGTAGTACTCCATTGTTTAAATGTACCACATTTTCTGTATCCATTACTCCATTGAGGGACATCTGGGTTGTTTCAGTCTTCTGGTTATTATAAATAAGGATGCTATGAACACAAAGAACATGTGTCCTTGTTACATGTTGGAGCATCTTTTGAGTATATGCCCAAGAGTGGTATAGCTGGGTCCTCAGGTAGTACAGTGTCCAATTTTCAGAGGAACTGCAAAACTGTTTTCCAGCATGTTGTACCAGCTTGCAATCCCACCAATAGAGGAGTGTTCCTCTTTCTCCACATTCTCAGTAGCATCTGCTGTCATTTGAGTTTTTTTTATCTTAGCCATCTTTAATTTCTTTCTTTATTTCTACTTTGATCCTGTGGCCATTTAGTAGAAAGGTGTTCAATTTCCATGAGTTTGTATGCTTTCTGTTGTTTCTGTTGTTGTTGAAGTCCAGCTTTACACCGTGGTGATCTGATAAGATGGAAGGAATTATCTTTAACTTTTTGTATTTGTTGAGGCTTGCCTTGTGACTGAGTTTAAGGTATGTATTGGAGAATGTTCTGTGAGATTTTGAGAAGAAGGTATATTCTTTTGTGTTTGGTTTAAATGTTCTGTAGATATCTGTTAGGTCCATTTAATTCATAATGTCCTGTAGTTTCACTATTTCTGTTTAGTTTCTGTCTCAATGACATGTCCATTGGTGAGAGTAGGGTATTGAAGTCTCCCCCTATTAATGTGTTGGGAATTTATGTGTCATTTAAGCGTTAGTAATGCTTCTTTTATGAATATAGATGTCCTTGCATTTGGGGCATAGATGTTGAGAATTGAGACATCTTGGTGGTTTTCCTTTTGTGAGTATGAAGTGTTCTTCTCCATCTCTTTGCTCACTTTTGGTTGAAAGTCTATTTCATTAATTATTGGAATGGTTAATTCTGCTAATTTATTGGGTCCTTTTGCTTGCAAACCATTTTTCCAGACCTTTAGTCTGAGCTAATGTTTATCTTTGTTCCTGAAGTGTGTTTCTTGTATGCAGCAGAATGACTGAACTTGTTTACACATTCACTCTGTTAGCCTGTGTCTTTTTATTATTGATGAATTGAGTTCATTGATGTTGAGAGATATTAACAACCAATGATCGTTAGTTCCTGTTATTTTGATGTTGGTAGTGGTAGTGTGTGTGTGTGTGTGTGTGTGTGTGTGAGAGAGAGAGAGAGAGAGAGAGAGAGAGAGAGAGAGAGAGAGAGAGAGAGGTTTTCCTATTTTGTTTTTGCTGTTGTGGTATTTCTTGTGTTTCTTGGCTGTAGTTAGCCTCCTTGTGTTGGAGTTTTTCTCTAGTATCTTTTGTAGGGCTGGACTAATGGAAAGATCTTGCTTGAATTTGTTTTTTTCATGGGATATCTTATTTTGTGAATCTATGGTGATTGAAAGTTTTGCTGGGTATAGTAGTCTGTGCTGATATTTGTGCTCTCTTAGGGTCTGCAAAGTATCTTCCCGGGACCTTCTGAACTTTGGAGTCTCTGCTGAGAAATCAGGTGTAATTCTGATAGGTCTGTCTTTATATGTTACCTGGCCTTTTCCCCTTGCAGCTTCTAATAGCCTTTCTTAGTTCTCAACATTTAGTGTTTTGATTAGTATATGGCGAGAGGATTTTTTTTTGTGGTCCAACCTATTTGGGGTTCTGTAACCTTCTTGTATGTTTATACCTGTCTCTTTCATTACGTAATGGAAATTTATTCTATGATCTTGTTGAAGATATTGTCTGGGCTGTTGAGCTTGGAATCTCCTCCTTCTTCTACTATTATTCTTAGGTTTTGAGTTTTTCATGGTGTCCCAAATTTCCTGAATATTTTCTGTTAGAAAATTTGAGATTTTGCAATTTCTTTGACAGATATATTGATTTCTTCTATCATATCATCCACACACGAGATTCTCTTCCACCTCTTTTATTCTATTAGTGATGCAAGCATTTGTATATCCTCTTCCATTTTCCAGGTTTTTCATCTTCAGGATTGCCTCAGTTTTTGTTTTCATTGTTACTTCTCCTTCAATTTTCAAGTCTTGATCAGTTTTGGTCATTTCCTTCACCAGTTTGCTTGTATTTTTCTGATTTTCTTTATATTTACTTATTTCCTCTTTAAGGGCATCTATCTGTCTGATTGTATTTTCCTGTATTTATTTATAGGATTTATTCATTTTCTCTTTAAAGACTTCTACCATCTTCATAGATTAAAGGCATTTTCTTATGATTGATATGTGTTAGGATATCCAGGACATGCTGAACTAGGATAGCTGGGTTCTGGTGGTGCCATATTACCCTGGCTTTTGTTGATTGTATATTACATTGGCCTTTAGCCATCTGGTTGTCCCTGGTATTGGCAGGCCTGGTAGTCCCTGTTGGCAGCAGGGCTTTGGGACTACAGGGAGAGCTGGTCATTCCTGATGAAAGCAGGCCTCTGTGATTGCAGGTAGAGCTGGTTATCCCTTGTGACTGCAGGTTTCCATGGTTGCAGGTAGAGCTGGTACTCCCTGTTGGCTTCAGAGCTGTGGTTGTTTTGGGTGGCAGCAGGCTTCAAGGGATGCAGGAACAGCTGGTGGTGCCTGATGACTGCAGGCCTCCAGGATTACAGGTAGAGTTGTGGACTGGTTGGATTATAGAGCATAAGAGCAGACTTCATGGCACCTGGGATTTCTGCAGGACCTGATTGCAGGAGACTGAGTTGTGGGGACTACATGTGGTTGTCCTGAATAGCAGCAGGCCTCCAGGGTTGCGGACAAAGCTGTGATCCACAGGATGGAGTATAAATCTGGGTTTGCAGGCAGAAGTCTGGACCACAAGATGCAGCACAGTGGTGTTAGGGCATTCCTAATACAATGAGGCAATAATTTGGATTTTTAGTTTTATTTAATAGGAAACCATGATTAAAAATTGCCATGGGTTTCATGAGAGTCTGGACTGTGGATTTTTCAATAGTTTCAGGACTATTAAACACTATGGGGATTTTACCTGATCCCCACTGGTAGGACCATTTCAAAAGATTGTGGAATCTTCATGAGAAAGAACCCCACTGGAACAAGTGTGTCACTGGGAATGTGTTAGAGTATGGCTTTGTGCACTGTGTATTCAGATGCTGATTTCTATGCCCAGACATCTAGTTGCAGTCCAGATATTGACATGCCTAACCATCTTCAGGATCAATGTTATATATAAAAAAAGCTTTGAACACAGCTGATTGGTTAATAAAAATATGATCAGCCAATTAATTAGCTGTGTAGAAGAGAGTATGGAAGTGCTGCCAATCCCAACTTGGTGTTACCAAGGACAGACACAGAGGAGATAAAGACCAGGAGGAGAAGAGGTATGAAAAGACCTATCATGGTGAGAGAGCAATCATGAGGACACACATGCACCAGAGGGGGCCAAGGCAGAAGCAGATGCAAGTGAGGGGCATTTGTATTAGCAGCCTTGTCAGGTTAGAATAGCTCAGAACATGCCCAGCTTAGATTTACAGCTTTTTATTGAAAATGCCAGGAGCTAAAACAAACTGGATTAGAGCATAGAAAAAGCAACAATTACTTGTGAGCAAAAAGGGTATAGAAAACCCCTAAAGAATTAGTACTACAGGAATGAGCTTTGAGGTTGTATAGCGTGGCCACAGGTCCCATTCTCTGCTTTGCTTCCTGAGTACAGCATTGTGGCCATACTGTCATGTTTCTCTTTCTGTTGCCATGTCTTTCCCACCTTGATGATCTATATCCTTCTGGGGCTGTGAGCCAAAATACACCCTTTCTCCCTTAGTTTGCTTTGGCAGTATCTTTTATCACAGCATCAGGAGAAGAAATAACATATATGGGATTCTCAATGAGGGGTTCATATTGCTATATTTGTTATCAGAAAATACACTGGGATGGAAAATTACAGAACATTTATTTTGGGGAATTTGCAAATAAGAGACAACCTATTCATGCTGTCTGTCTTTTGTTCAGGAACAGTATTTTTTTCCAAGTGGGTTTTCTATTATTGTAGTGATGTTGCTTATTGTCACATTAACTTATTGTTTGGGGAATGTATACTTTACTTGTGTGTGTGTGTGTGTGTGTGTGCCTGTGTGTGTGTTTGTGGTTCTACACTCCTCCTCCCCAATATGTCTACATTCTTCAATACAAACACAGAATCTGAAGAGGCTACCTCCTGTAGTCAGGGAGGACTCCCAGTGGAAGGATATTGAGGACACCATCCTACCCACAAAACCTTCAGTCTAAAATTTGTCTGGCCTACAGAAAGTGCAGAGATAAAGATGGAGTGGTGTCTGAGGAAGTGGTCTACCAGTAATCAGCCAAACTCGAGACCCACCCCATGAGCAAGAACCAATCCCTGTCACTATTAATCATACTTTGTTATGCTGAAGACAGGAGCCTAGCATAATTGCACTCTGAGAAGCTTTTACCCAGCAGCTTACTGAAACAGATGAAGAGACCCATAGCCACCATAAAACTAATTGGTGAGCCTCACAAAGAGTTGAGGGAAAGATGGAGGAACCCAGAGGGCATAGGAACTCCACAGCAATAACAAAAGTGTCAACTAATCTGGACACCTGGGGACTCCGGACACCTGGGGACTCCAGACACCTGAACCACCAACCATACATCATTCATGGGCTGGACCTAGGCCTCCCACACATATGTAGCATATGTGTAGCTGGGTCTTCATGTGTGTCCCCTAACAAGTGGAGAGAGGGCTGTGCATGACTCTGTTGCCTGCCTATGGCTCCTATTCCCTTAACTGGGCTGTCTTGTCTGAACTTTGTGGGAGAGGATATGCTCAGCCTGTCAGTGACTTCATGTGTCAGGGTGGATTTCTACCCAGGAGGTAATCCCCATTCTCAGAGGATAAAGGAAGAAGGAAAGGGGGGAAGGGGCTGTGTGAGGGGGGGAAAAGGGAGGTTAGGGTGGCTTTGATTGGGATGTAAAGTGAATAAATAAATCCTTTTAAATCTCCAATATATAAAGGTATGTAAATGAGATGAGAGAGCGCATAGTAAGGAAAGATCAGACTACAGCATGATCAAAACCCAGCGCAGAAAACAAAGCCTGAAGTTCTGTGTCTGGTGTCTAGGATTTGAAATCCTCTCTGTTCAAAGGCTTAGGTAGCCCCACTGCTCCAGCTTGGCTTCCTGTAGCACACAGAGCCTCTGCTTTGGCCTGCTCCTCACCATGTGCAAAGCTATCCTGGGCAGATGTCCCACAGTTCTGAATCTCCAGCATCCTAGCCTCTCCACTGCAATCTAGGCATCACCTTCCTTCACAGCTGCATGCAGGAACTGGGACCCACCACACGTCGCCTGACCTCGACTGCTCTCCATGCCCCTCCCGGAGACCTTCATCTTCCATGCCTTCAAATACAGCTCCAGGTGGACAATTCTGCCAAGTTGTCCTACCAGCTTGACACAGAGCCTGCACCCACCATCTCCCACCTGACCACAGCTACATCAGTTCTGACCCTAGGGAACCGTCTCATAGGTAGTTGCTGTTGAGGAGCAAAGACTCAGTTCAGGGTTTCTTGTTTCATGTAAACTTGCATCTTTACACATTGGAGCCTTTGATAGTTATGAATTTGCCATCAAGATAATTTCTCCATTATCATTGTGTCAAACACCACGTTTAATGGCACCAACCTGTTCAACAACTACAGCAGTTTCCCTGTGTGTACTCTGTTAAATTTTAAGCTTGCTCTCACAACTATCCTCTGCCAAGCCAATTAGTCCATTTTCTGTACATCTGACACTACTCAAGTTCTCAGGCCATGGGCATAATGAAGCCAGATTCTTGTCCAAAATATATGAATACCTGGGGTCTATCTACTTCCTGGTAAACTTTTTTTGTTCTCCTCTGAAATGCCATAAGCTATGTGTGCACTGCCCACATTTCTCTTAATGCTCTTGTCTTTGAGCTTCTAACAAAGGTGAATGAAGTTTTGCTTCCAACACACTGGAGTATTTCTATCCTAAAGAACTAAATTCTCCCTTCTGGACAGAAGTCACTTCCAGAGCCTCTTGAACCGCATTTATTTTACAACCACATGGTCAGGTTTTCCCAGCAAGGACTTTGCTAGATGGTATCAATTTCTGTACTAGGTTCTTTTCTTGATGCTGTGATAAACTACCTTGAAGAAAGCACCTGAGAAAGTTTCTTGGTTTGCAATCCCAGAGGAATATGGCCAGGAAGATGACAAAGAGGTGGCAGTAGGCAGGGACTGCATGGTGGTTTGAACAGGAGACTGGTTGATCACATTCTAGCTGAACTCAGGAAGCAGAACACAGGACAGGGAGGGAGGCCATGGTCCACAGCCTCAGGGCCCATCCTAGTGACATGCTTCACTGAGGTTCCATATCGTAAATATCCCAAATCTCCCCCAAAAACATTTGCTACTGGAGACCGGGGATTCTAATGCAGAATCTCTAGGAACTTATCACAGTCAAATCACAGCAATGAGGGACACATGAGGTGAGAGTATTGAGGATACTTAGCAACCTCAGTCTTTCAGTTTAGAGTGAGTTTATGGATTACATTAATAACAAGAAAATAAAACAGCAAAGGCAAGCCATTCGTGGAGGATACATTTATTATTTTTTTACATTTATTTTATCTACATTGGTGAGAGGGTGCAAACACCTTGTAAATAAAGTTACAGGTAGTTGTGAGCTGGAAATTGAACCCAAATTTTTTTAAAGAACAGAAAGTACTCTTAACACTGAGCCTTCTCTAGTGTCTGTCATGGTGTTTTGTCACAGAAATAGAAAACTAACGAAGACAATTTGAGGGAGGTACCCTGTGACTGACATTTAGATTTCTATTAAATAACCTATGCATTTTATAAGCATGATTTTTCTTCTCTATACAGTATATCTGGCTATGTTCCCTTTCACTTTAAACTTTTACTGTTAAATGAAATAGAGTAATACGACTTTTCCTCTTCCTTCTACTCCCACAAAACTGCATCTGCATTTCCCATAATCAGTTTTATATCCTCCTTTCATTATTATCATTACAGACATGTATGTATTCATATATAGCATATAAAATATGTATAGAATTAATTATGTACACATGTGTGCAAATACAACTTGTGAAATACATTCTTTTTCCCATTTATTTATTCATTTTACATCCAGAATACTCTATTCTTGTTCCCCCTCACAAATCCATCCTGAATTCCCTTCTTCTTCTGCTATGAGAGGGTAGGGACCCTGGGTATCTGCCCATTCTTGTGTAAAAACTCTATGCAGGACTTGGTATATCCTCTCCCACTGAGGCAAGACAAGGCAACTCCAGTTAAGGGAATGAGATCCCACAGATAGGGAACAGAATCAGTTCACTTTTATTAGTGCCAGAACAGATGATTCTATTGTCTTTAAAATTATCTTGCTAATTATTGTCACCAATTACAGAGAAGCAATAATGAATCTCTAAAATATTTCATAACCTTTATTATTATTATTTCATTTATGTATAAGTGTGGGTGTGGCCATGGATATATGCACATAAGTGCTCCTGGAGGCCAGAGGCCTCAGATTCCCTGGACATGGAACTGTAGACAGTTGTGAGCTATCTTACAAGCGTTCTGGGATTTCAACTCAAGTCCTCTGGAAGAGCAGCAGTGCTAACAATGGCTACACCATCACTCTTGCCCCACTACATATATATATATATATATATATATATATATATATATATATATATAGGGAATTACTCTTCATGCTACTTATCCAAATACTGAGATGCATAGAACTTTTCTTTTATTCTTTCTTGAACTACATGAAAGTGACTTGACTATTTTGAGCATTCAGGGACCCTAGAAAACTGGCGCAACAGTTAAGAGCAATGACTGCTCCTCCATAGGAACTGTGATTGATCCCAAGCATCCACATGGTAGCTTAAAAGAATCTGTGACTTCATATTAGAGCAAATCAAAACCCAGTGACTGGTTTTTAAAATCTGTGCATGCTGGCACACAACTTTAATCCCAACATTTGGGAGTCAGAGGCAAGAGAGTTGCAGTGAGTTTGAGGCAATTCTTTATACATGAGGAGCTCCAGGATACCTGGGACTACATAGAAATACTATGTTCATCCATACATACATACTGTGATGGTTTGTATATGCTTGTCCCAGGGAGTGGCACTATTAGAAGGTGTGGCCTTGTTGGAGGAAGTGTGTTACTGTAGGGTTGGGCTTAGAGATCTTCCTCTTAGATGCCTGAAGATGCCAGTCTGTTCCTGGTTTCCTTTGGATAAAGGTGTAGAACCCTCAGCTCCTCCTGCACCATGCCTGCCTGGATGTTGCCATGCTTCTGCCTTGATGACAATGGACTAAACCTCTAAGCCAGCCTCAAGTAAATGTCTTTTATAAAACTTGCATTGGTCCTTGGTGTCTGTTCACATACCTACATACATACATACACACACATACATACATACATACATACACACACACACATGCACACACATATTATCTTGTACTTAAAAAGATATTCAGACATTTTCTTGAAATAACATAATTGCTCTCAGAATTTATTACATATTAGCCATGGACAAAATACAGATATTTTCTATGGATTTCTAAAGCAGAATCATTCTGAGTCTGCTTCTCTTAATGTCCTTATCATAAGTTAGCATGTGTAATCAGCATAAATATAAACATGGGAGATCAACATAAAGGTATTCATGGAAAAAGACAGAGTGCATACTGTCAGGCAGATCCATTGATGATGTTTATTACAGAGTCACAGTGAATTTTGTGCAATGGTATTAATAAAGGGAGTCAACAAGACATCATCAAACATCTTAGGAGAGCGTAGACATCTTATTCTTGTGGAAATAATCACACAAGTATCAAAGCAAGCATTAAGTTGGTTCGCTCCTTATTTCTTTCAGAATTGTCCTTAAAATGTGTCATATCATAAAAACAGACACACATACTCATACACTTGTGCCTACAAAGAAAAACCAATGAAATATTCCAGATTTATGTAAAATATCAACAGAGGTACAGCTATACTTTTAAACTGCAGAAAGAGCTTCCAGAGCCAAAGACAGGCAAGTGTAGACCAGGAAACTGTACTGAATCCCACAGTCTGAGAAGCCGTGGAGCCTTGCACCAGAGAAGAAGGAAAGAAAGTTCCATGAAAAGCCAACCTAGGCAGAAGATAGGCAACAAGAGATGCCAGGAACAGGGACAAAGTCATTCCATCTCCCCAGGAACTAACATTCAGATCAAACTATCAAATAAGCGTGACAATGTGTGGGCAAAGGTTCATGCTCTAGTTCAGTCAGATAAGTTGGTGAAATTCCAGTAGAATATTAATCCTGAAATCATCCCATAGAGTGTTGATGTCCAGCCTTCATATCAGTACACAGGGTGACCAAAAGTCCTGTGTAAACTTCCATCATCCCATTTGTCTCCACAGGGCCCCTGTAACTTTGTTGTTCCACAGGCTGTAGATGAATGGGTTCAAAGCAGGGTTGACAATTGAGTAGAGCACAACCACCACTTTGTCCCTTTCAGGACAATGCAAGGAGTGTGGTTATGTATAGGTGCAAAGACCAGTGACATAGAACAGGCCAGCCACGGTCAGATGGGAGGAGCAAGTGGACACAGCTTTACTCTGTCCCTTCCCTGAACCCATCTGGAAAACAACAATCAACACCTGAGCATAGGAAGCTAGGATAACCAGGAAGAATAGCAGCACAAGGACAAGGACACTCATGACAATCAAATGCTCATATTGGGATGTGTCTTCTCACACCAGTGGCAGGGGAGATGGGACCTCACAGAAAAAGTGGTTAACAATACTAGATCCACAGAAGGGAAGTTGAAATACATACACTGTGTGCACTAAACCATTTATGGAGCTGCTGCTCCAGGCACCAGTGACCATGTAGCTGCAGATCTTCCTGCTCATGAGCACAGGGCCAGCAGATGGCTATATACGTGTCATAGGCCATGAAGCCAAGCAGCAGAGCTTCACATCCAGCAAGGCTCGAAAACATAAAGACTTGGATCTCACATCCTATAAACAAAATGGCCTTGGTGTCTGACAGGAAGTTGGCTGCCATATTGGGCATGGTGGTAGAGATGTACATCATGTCAATGATGTAGAGCTGGCTGAGGAGGAAGTACATGGGAATGTGGAGTCTCTGGTCCAACCTGATGAGGTGGACCAGTGTGATGTTGCCTATGAGAGCCACTACAAAGAGGATGGTGATGACTGTTAAAAAGAAGGTGTCCATGTGTCCATACTGGAAAAGACCAAAATAAAGTCTGTTCCACAGCTGTGGTTTCCTGTCTCCATGGTTTAGACTGAACCATCAGAGCAGATCCAATCTGGAAAGGGCAAGGCCTGGTGAAGATGGTCCTTGAGGATACATTTCTGAATTAGCTGTAAGTCACTCTCTTCTATTATTGTTTTAAACATTCATCAATTGAAAAACAGTTTTTTTAGTTATTTTTATTTATTCTAATTTTGCAAAATAAATAATAGTCACACATTCCAGTATAAGACTTTTCTCACTCTGCCATCTTTGCTCTGGCAACAGAGCAACTGGGACCTCCAGTCACAGGGATAATCGAACATAATATCACTTGGGACTCAGCCAGACTGTGTGCTCCCTGATCCCAAGAGCTGGGCATTGCTGTGGTCACCTATGCACCAGCTCTGCTGTGGGACATCTGCCCTGCAGAGGGACCCGCACTGGGAGAGAGCGCACCCGCAAAGAGAGGGAGCACACCAGACACCCCTTGGTGACCTCTGCTCTGGGGATTGACTACACTGAGCCTTCGGATCTACAGGGATTCCCCAATATAACATCACTTGGGGCACGGCACATCAGGGCTCCAAAGTCACTTAGGAGCAGGGCAATCCCTCAGCAACCAGTGCCAGGGGAATCCCAGTTATCCGGGGGGGGGGGGCAGAAATAACCTTGCAGTCTCACAGGAGGTCCAACCAACAGCCAGTGACAGCAGAACCAACTAACACTAGAGGTAACCAGATGGCAAAAGGCAAACATGGGAATGTTACTAACAGAAATCAAGGCAACATGGCACCATCCGAATCCAACTCTCCGACAGCAGCAAGTCCTGGATACCCCATCACACTGGAAAGACAAGATCTGGATTTAAAATCACTTCTCATGATCCTATTAGAGGATTTCAAGAAGGATGAAACTAAATCTCACAAAGAAATACAGGAGAACATGAATCAACGGGTAGAAGCCCTTACAAAGGAAACACGAGAATTGCTTAAAGAAATGCAGGAGATGATGGATGAACAGATGGAAGCCCATGAGTATGAAACACAAAAAACACTTAGAGAAATACAAGAGAAATTGGGTCAACAGGCAGAAATCCTGAAAGAGAAAACGCAAAAATACCTTAAAGAAATACAGGAAAATACAAACAAACAAGTGAAGGATCTCAGCAAATCCATCCAGGATCTAAAAAAGGAAGTAGAAACAACTAAGAAATCACAAAGGGAGACAACTTTGGAGATAAAAAACCTTGGGAAAAAATCAGGAGTCATAGATCAACATCAACAATAGAATACAAGAGATGGAAGAAAGAATCTCAGGTGCTGAAGATACCATACAAAGCATCGACTCAACAGTCAAAGAAAATGCAAAATGCAAAAAATGTGTAACCCAAAACATCCAGGAAATCCAGGACACAATGAGAAGACCAAACCTAAGGATTAGAGGTATAGATGAGAGTAAAGATTTGCAACTTAATGGGCCAGTAAACATCTTCAACAAAATTATAGAGGAAAACTTCCTTAACCTAAAGAGAGAGATGCCAATGAACGTACAAGAAGCCTACAGAACTCTGGTCCAGACTGGACCAGAACAGAAATACCTCCAGTCACATAATAATCAAAACATCAAATGTACTAAACAAAGAAAGAATATTAAAAGCAGTAAGAGAAAAGGGCCAAGTAACATACAAAGGAAGACCTATCCGAATCACATCAGACTTCTCACCAGAGACTATGAAAGCCAGAAGATCCTGGGCAGATCTCATACAGACTCTAAGAGAACACAAATGCCAGCCTAGACTACTCTACCCAGCAAAACTCTCAATCACCATAGATAGAGAGACCAAGACATTCCATGATAAAACCAAATTTACACAATATCTTTCCACAAACCCAGCCCTGAAAAGGATAATAGGTGGAAATCAACAGTACAAGGTGAGAAACTACACCCTCGATAAAATGAGATAGTAACCTCCTTTCATCAAACCCAAAAGTAGATAACCACTTAAACATAAAGATAGTGTCAAGAATAGCAGGTGGCAATAATCACTATTCCTTAATCTCTCTTAATATCAATGGTCTCAACTCCCCAATAAAAAGACATAAACTAACAGACTGGATACGTAAACAGGACCCAGCATTTTGCTGTGTGCAGGAAACGCACCTCAGTGTCACAGACAAACACTACCTCAGAATAAAAGGCTGGAAAACAATTTTACAAGCAAATGGTCCCAGGAAACGAGCTGGATTAGCCATCCTAATATCAGGTAAAATTGACTTTCAACCTAAAGTCATCAAAAAAGACACAGAAGGACACTACATACTGGTTAAAGGAAAAAATCCACCAAGAAGAACTCTCAATTCTGAATATCTATGCTCCAAATGCAAGGGCACCCTCATTCGTAAAAGAAACTTTACTAAAGCTCAAAGCACACATCGCACCTCACACAATAATAGTAGGTGACTTCAACAACCCACTCTCTGAAATGGATCGTTCAGGAAAGCAGAAAATAAACAGGGACACAGTGAAACTAATTGAAGTCTTAGACCAAATGGAACTAACAGATATATATATCTGACACTCCCAGAGGATCCTGCTATACCACTCCTGGGCATATACCCAGAGGTTTCTCCTGCATGCAATAAGGACACATGCTCCACTATGTTCATAGCAGCCTTATTTATAATAGCCAGAAGCTGGAAAGAACCCAGATGTCCCTCAACAGAGGAATGGATACAGAAGATGTGGTATATTTACACAATGGAATACTACTCTGCAATTAAAAACAATGAATTCACTTAATTCCTAGGCAAATGGTCAAAACTGGAAAATATCATCCTTAATGAGGTAACCCAATCACAAAAGAACACACATGGTATGCAGTCACTGATAAGGGGATATTAACCCAAAATCTTGGAATACCCAATACACAATTTACATATCAATAGATTTCCAAGAAGATGGAAGGAGAAACCCCTGGTCCTGGAAAGACTGGATATAAGGGAATACCAGGACAGAGCAGCGAGAGGGGGTAGAATGGGGAACAGAGTGAGTGAAGGGGGCTATTGGGACTTTCGGGGAGGGAGGAACAGGAAAGAGAAAATCATTTGGAATGTAAATAAAAATATAGAAAATAAGACTTTTCTCTTTCAGAGGGTGCATGTATGTAGCATGCATGCATTAAGTTATGGGATCCCTTCTCCATCCCACTTCATTCCTCCTGGTCATTTCTTATGTGTGAGGTCTGCAAGCTCTTCTCACTCAAGGTCTTCATGAATACAGACACCCTGATCTCTTTCTAATGGATTCATATAACAGTCACCTCTTTTTACCAGAAGAAGGGCTTTTAAAAGGCTTATTCAAATTTTTTGACACAATTTTGTGTAGTTCATGTTGGTTTTGGAACACCATGTAGCCAAGCATAAAATCACAATATTGTTAACCTCCTGCAGCTGCCTCCCATGTGTTAGGATTACAAGTGTGAACTGTCACACCCACATGATGAAATATTGGATCAAACAAAGGTTTGCTGCAGGACAGGGGAACACTCTTCCAGATGAACTAAATCCCTAGTCCTGTGTGGATTACTTGAACTCAACATAGAATAAATTGACAGCTTGAAGTTTACCATGCAACAAGTCATCCTACTCTACCACAATGATGAATAAATTACAAAAAAATAAAAGAATTTAAAAAACTGAGAAGTTGCTTCTCACAGCAATATAAATTTCATGCTAAGCACTTTGCAATATCCTGCCCTGTTGTGGATAGCCCTCAACTTGTATTTTGATGCTAATTCCACTCCTGGGAGGGGCTATAGATGAGAAGATGCCTTGTGAACATTCTCCCAACATTAACTTTTCTTTTTTCTCTTTTTGTAATTAGATATAGTCTTTATTTACATTTCAAATTATTTAGTCTTTTGATTTCAAATGATTTTTCCTGGTCTTCCCCCACCAAAAGTTCCATAGGCCATCTCCCCTACCCCTGTTCCCCAATCAATCCCCTCCTGATTCCTGTCGTAGTATTCCCATACACTGCTGCATGGAGCCTTTCCAGGACCAGGGTCCTATCCTCCTTTTGATGTCTAACAAGGCCATTCTCTGCTTCCTATGCATCTGGAGCCATATGTAACACCATGTGTACTATTGATGTTTTTGTCCCAGGTAACTCTGGGAGTACTGGGTGGCTTATATCATTGTTCCTCCTATGGTGCTGCAAACCCCTTCAGCTCCTTGGGTCCTTTCTCTAGCTTCCCCATTGGGACCGTGTGCTCAGTAAACTGGCTGGCTGGGATTGTCCCCCTCTACATTTTTCATGCACTAGCAGAGTCTCCCAGGTGACAGCTATATCCTGCTCCAGTCAACAAGCATTTGTGGGCATGAATTATAGTGTCTGGGTTTTATAACTGTATATGGGATGGATCCCTAGGTGACGTAGTGTCTGGATGGCCTTTCCCTCAGACTCTGCTCAACCCTTTGTCTCTGTATCTCCTTCTGTGGGTATTTTGTTCCCCTTTCTAAAAAGGACACAAGTATCCATACTTTGTTCTTCCTCCTTCTTGGGCATCATGTGATATGTGAAAAGTGTCTTTGGTATTCCAATCTTCTGGGATGATATGAACTTATCAGTGAGTGCATACCATGTGTGTTCTTTTGTGATTGGGTTACCTCACTCAGGATGATATTTTCCAGGTCCATCCATTTGTCTAAGAATTTCATGAATTCCTTGTTTTTAATAGCTTAGTAGTATTCCATTATGTAGATATACCACATTTTCTGTATCCATTCCTCCATTGAGGGACATCTTGGTCCTTTACAGCTTCTGGCTATTATAAATAGG
Organism: Tokudaia muenninki; assembly: GCA_036184385.1. Taxonomy (NCBI): domain Eukaryota; kingdom Metazoa; phylum Chordata; class Mammalia; order Rodentia; family Muridae; genus Tokudaia; species Tokudaia muenninki. The sequence goes on along the minus strand of BTHS01000023.1, from coordinate 63,309,908 downwards.
GCTGCTATGAACATAGTGGAGCATGTGTACTTATTACATGCTGGAGAATCAACAGGGTGCTCCGGTAGTATCATGACCAGTTTTTTGAGGAACCGCCAGACTGCTTTTCAGAGTGGTTGTACCAGCTTGCAATCCCACCAGCAGTGGAGGAGTGTTCCACTTTCTCCACATCCACGGCAACAACTGCTGTCTCCTGTGTTTTTGATCTTAGCCATTCTGACTGGTGTGAGGTGGAATCTCAGGGTTGTTTTGATTTGAATTTCCCTAATGACTAAGGTTGATGAACATTTCTTTAGGTGCTTCTCAGCCATTAGATATTCTTCAGGTGAGAACTCTTCGTTTAGCTCTGTACCCCATTTTTTAAAAGGGTTATTTGGCTCTCTGGAGTCTATCTTCTTGAGTTCTTTGTATACAGTGAAAATTAGCCTTCTATTGGATGTAGGGTTGGTAAAGATCTTTTCTCAGTTTGTTGGCTGCTGCTTTGTCCTTTGACAGTGTCCTTTGCCTTACAGAAAATTTGTAATTTTATGAGGTCCCATTTGTCAATTCTTGATCTCAGGGCATAGGTATTTGGTGTTCTGTTCAGGAAAATTTCCCCTGTGCCCATATGTTCAAGGTTCTTCCCTAGTTTCCTTTCTATTAGTTTCAGTGTGTCTGGTTTTATGTGGAGGTCCTTGATCCACTTGGAATTGAGCTTAGTGCAAGGAGATAAGAATGGGTGAATTTGCATTCTTCTGCATGTTTACCTCCAGTTGAGCTAGCACCATTTCTTGAAAAGGCTATCTTTTTTCCACTGGATGGTTTTAGCTCCTTTGTCAAAGATCAAGTGACCATAGGAGTGTGGATTCATTTCTGGGTCTTCAATTCTGTTCCATTGATCTACATGCCTGTCACTGTACCAATACCATGCAGTTTTTAACAGTACTGCTCTGTAGTACAGCTTGAGGTCCGGGATATTGATTTCCTCCAGAAGTTCTTTTACTCTTGATGATAGTTTTTGCTATCCTGGGTTTTCTGTTATTCCAGATGAATTTTTGAATTGCTCTTTCTTACTCTATGAAGAATTGAGTTGGGATTTTGGTGGGGATTACATTCAATCTGTATATTGCTTTTGGCAAGATGGTCATGTTTACTATATTAATCCTGCCAATCCATGAACATGGCAGATTTTTCCATCTTCTGAGGTCTTCTTCAATTTCTTTCTTCAGAGACTTGAAGTTCTTGTCATACAAATCTTTCACTTGTTTGGTTAGAGTCACACCAAGATACTTTATATTGTTTGTGAATATTGTGAAGGGTATCATTTCCATAATTTCTTTCTCAGCCTGTTTATCCTTTGAGCATAGAAAGGCTACCAATTTGTTTGAGTTAATTTTATATCCGGCCACTTTTCTGAAGCTGTTTATCAGCTACAGGTGTTCTCTGGTAGAGTTTTTGGGTCAATTAAGTATAATATTATATCATCTGCAAATAGTGATAGTTTGATTTCTTCTTTTCCAATTTGTATCCCTTTGACCTCCTTTTGTTTTCTAAATGCTCTAGCTAGAACTTCAAGTACTATATTGAATAGATATGGAGAGAGAGAGAGCAGCCGTGTCTAGTCCCTGATTTTACTGGAATTGCTTCAAATTTCTCTCCATTTAGTTTGATGTTGGCTACTGGTTTGCTGTGTATTGATTTTACTATATTTAGATATGGACCTTGAAATCCTGATCTTTCCAAGACTTTTAGCATGAAAGGATGCTGAATTTTGTCAAATGCTTTCTCAGCATCTAATGAAATGATCATGTGGTTTTTTTCTTTGAGTTTGTTTATGTACTGGATTATATTGATGGATTTCCATATATTGAAGCAAAGCTGCATCCCTGGGATGAAGCCCACTTGATCATTGGGAATGATCATCTTGTTGAGTTCTTGGATTCAGTTGGAAAGAATTTTATTGAGTATTTTTGCATCAATATTGATAAGGGAAATTGCTCTTAAATTCTCTTTTTTTGTTGAATCTTTGTGTGTTTTTGGTATTAGCGTAATTGTGGCTTCATAGAACCCATTGGGTAGTGTTCCTTCTATTTCTATTTTGTGGAATAGTTTCAAGATTATTGGTGTTAGGTCTTCTTTGAAGGTCTGATAGAAATCTGCACTAAAACCATCTGGTCCTGTGCTTTTTTTGTTTGGAAAACTTTCAATGAATGCTTCTATTTCTTTAGGGGTTATGGGACTGTTTAGATGGTCTATTTGATCCTGATTTAATTTTGGTATTTGGTCTCTGTCTCGGAAATTTTCCATTTCCTCCACATTTTCCAGTTGTGTTGAGTATAGGCTTTTGTAGTAGAATCAGATGATTTTTTTGAATTTCCTCAGTTTCTATTGTTATATCTCCCTTTTCATTTCTGATCTTGTTAATTTGGATACTGTCTCTGTGCCCTCTGGTTAGTCTGGCTAAGGATTTATCTATCCTGTTGATTTTCTCAAAGAACCAGGTCCTGATTTTGTTGATTCTTTTTATACTTCTTTTTGTTTCTAATTGATTTCAGGCCTGAGTTTGATGATATCCTGCCTTCTACTCCTCTTGGGTGTATTAGCTTCTTTCTGTTCTAAAGCTTTCAGGTGTGCTGTTAAGCTGCTAGTGTATGATCTCACCAGTTTCGTTTTGGAGACACTTAGGGCTATAAGTGTTCCTCTTAGCACTGCTTTCATTGTGTCCCATAAGTATGGGTATATTTTGCCTTCATTTTAATTAAATTTTAAAAAGTCTTTGATTTCTTTCCTTATTTTTTTCCTTGGCCAAGGTATCACTGAGTTCAGCATTGTTTAGCTTCCATGTGTATGTCGGCTTTCTGGTGTTTTTGCTTCTATTGAAGACCACCCTTACTCCATAGTGATCTGATAGGAGGCATGGGATTAGTTCGATCTTCTTATATCTGTTGAGGTCCATTTTGTGACCAATTTCATGGTCGATTTTGGAGAAGGTAGCATGAGGTGCTGAAAAGAAGCTTTATTCTTTTGATTTAGTATGACATGTTTTATTTATTTATATATATATGTATACACACACACACACACACACACACACACACACACACACACATTTGGTCCAAAACTTCAATTAGTTTCACTGTTTCTCTGTTTAGTTTGTGTTTTCCTGATCAGTCCATTGAGGAGAGTGGAGTGTTGAAGTCACCCACAATTATTGTGTGAGGTGAAATGTGTGCTTTGAGCTTTAGTAAAGTTTCTCTTAATAATGTGGGTGCCCTTGCATTTAGAGCATAGATGTTCAGAACTGAGAGTTCTTCTTGGTGGATTTTTCCTTTGATGAATATGAAGCGTCCTTCTGTGTCTTTTTTGATGACTTTCGGTTGAAAGTCAATTTTATCTTATATTAGAATGAATACTCCAGCTTGTTTCCCAGGACCATTTGCTTGGAAAATTGTTTTCCAGCCTTTTACTCTGAGGTCGTGTATGGGGGAAAAATAAAAGAAAGAGCACAAGGCTGAAGCAGAGAGCTTGGGCAAGAAAGGAGCACCCACGTCAATGGCGGTGCGTGGGTCCCACTTGAGTGGCAGAGGCAGCAGGCACATCCCGCATATGAGATACAGGCAGGTGCTGAGCCCAAGCGGGGATTTGAGAAGCCAGCAGAACATGCATTTTCTTTGACTGTTGAGTCAATGCTTTCTATGGTATCTTCAGCACCTGAGATTCTTTCTTCTATCTCTTGTATTCTGTTGTTGATATTTGCATCTCTGACTCCTGATTTCTTTCTAAGGTTTTCTATCTCCAAAGTTGTCTCCCTTTGTGATTTCTTAGTTGTTTCTACTTCCTTTTTTAGATCCTGGATGGATTTGCTGAGATCCTTCATTTGTTTGTTTGTATTTTCCTGTATTTCTTTAAGGTATTTCTTTAAGGTATTTTGCATTTCCTCTTTCAGGATTTCTGCCTGGGTCCTGTTTATGTATCCAGTCTGTTAGTCTATATCTTTTTATTGGGGAATTCAGTCTATTGATATTAAGAGATATTAAGGAAAAGTGATTGTTACTTCCTGTTATTTTCATTTTAGAGGTGGAATTATGTTTGTGTGCCTATCTTCTTTTGGGAGTGTTGGGATTGTTGAAAGATTACTTTCTTTTTCTAGGGTGTAGTTTCCCTCCTTGTGTTGGTGTTTTCCATTTATTATTCTTTGTAGGGCTGGATTTGTGGAAAGATATTGTATAAACTTGGATTTATCTTTTCTTGGTCTATGGTGATTGAGAGTTTTGCTGGGTATAGCTGCCTGGGTTGGCATTTTTGTTTCCTTAGGGTCCATATGGCATCTGCCCAGGATCTTCTAGCTTTCGTAGTTTCCAGTGAGAAGTCTGGTGTAATTCTGATAGGTCTGCCTTTATATGTTACTTGACATTTTTCCCTCCTTGCTTTTAATATTCTTTCTTTGTTAAGTGCATTTGGTGTTTTGATTATTATGTGACAGGAGGAATTTCTTTTCTGGCTCATTCCATTTGGAGTTCTGTAGGCTTCTTGTATGTTCATGGGCAAGTTATCCCACCCAAGTTCATTTGTAAACTTTGTAAAGACCTTTGTAAAGAAAGGTCTGCATGTTTCATATTTACTGTAACAATCTGAAGGCAACATTAAAAGGTGTCCACATAACAGCACTAATATATCTATAAACTACACATAATCTCATCAACATGAAACAAAAAGACATGCAGGAAGAGTCTCGAGTTTTCACATTACCTTGTCCATTCAAGTAAGCTTAAAATATATTTTATATTTTCCCACTTTCTTTCCTTTTCTTTAATAAACAATGGATCATAAATGATAATCTTTCACCAAAATGTATAATATATTTCTTTGGCATGCTTGGAACTCTTCCAGCAAAAGATAAGGATCTCTAAAAATAAATTAATTAAAAAGTGTACAAATAAAAGTATTCACAGACAAGTTATTAACAAGGACAAGACTACATTCACCACTCCCAGCACACAAAACAAATTTCTACAAAATATATGGGAGGGGGTGTCTTCAGGGTCTCAGAGGATAAATTAGTACCTTTAGCATATGTATATGGTGTTTCTGATGGGCTACAGTTTGCACAGGAGATGGGTTGTACCAACCGGACATAAACTAAGAGTTATTGTCCTAGGTCCTAAACCCTTTGTATCCTGACTTGACAGCTCTGGCAAAGGTCACACAATCATCAACGTTTGGTGGTTAACTATAAACCTTTTAAAAATTTTAACATGTGTAGCAACAACTCTTGTAAAATAAACCATGCACTTCACACTGTCATTACAAATGGAAGAAGATTCAGTCCTTGTGGAACACATGAAAGAAAATGCATTAAAGAAAAAGACCTTTTAAAAAAAAAGTCTATACAGTAGTATAAAAGAGGAATTGGCCTGTTTTTTTTAAGTTCTTTTAAAATGGATAGGATGAAATCCTAACACTTCCTCAGACATCACCGTGCATGTTGGCATCCCAAAGAACTTATCGTCAAAACCATAACTCCTTATCACCCAACAAATTTGGATATAGCCAGGAGGCAGCATCTGAAATTCCCAATTTAAAATCAAAACATAACAACCCAGCAGAGCAAAGAGAAAGCACTTGAATTACTTCTGATTTATAAAGGATCACAGCTTCCCAGTCGTCTGTCTTAGTAGCTCCTCTCTGTTCTGTTCTGCTTGAACAATCACAGTAGCATGATATATGGAGCTGTATTAAGGTGGCTACACTTGGCTTGACTCTTGGTTTTATTTATTTATTTATTTTTAATCACACAAGATACTGAAGGAACAATCCTGTATAAAAGTATCATGTTACATTGAGGTTGATAATAAAAGCAGAGAAATTAAAATGATAAATATTAGAAATCAAAATTTCCTTGTTTGTTATACAAAGACTTTTGGATACAGGCACAATCCAGGATCTGTTGTCAATGCAGCAAGTATGTATTTTATAATCAAGAGGCCTTTGCAGAATTAAGTCTCTACCAGAAGGCTCAAAAGCAGCCCTCATTATGGTGTCAAAGGCATCTGAGAGGCATTCTGGGACATGGGGAGGGCCTGGTTGTTATGTTAAGTTCTGACTTAATACTCTTTTTTTCACATTTAATACACACACACATATGCACACACAAGCACACTCAAGCTCACTCAAGCTCTGACTCTCTCTCTCTCTCTGTCTCTCTCTCTCTGTCTCTCTCTCTCTCTCTCACACACACACACACACACACACATTGTATTGGCAGTGTATATCTCAATTTCTCCACTCATTTCCCTTGATAGAATTTGTTCCCTCAGCAATGTACAGCCCAACTTGGTTGTGTTTTGTTTGCTATTATTTTTCCCCTCCAGTGCTAGAGTTTGAACTTAACCCAGGGCCTCGTGCATGCTAGGCAAGGGCTCTACCACTGAGCTACATCCCTGTTCCTGTTTTATTTTGTGGTTGTGTTTATTTCTATTAGGAGAAAGAGGAAAGAAAAATCCCAAAAATACAACACCAAAAACCTCACAACCAAATATCTTAATTAAATCAATTAAATGTAAAACACCATAGGGTTTCATACTGAATAAATAGGGCTAATTAGACCCAGTGGCAAGTCTGAGTCACCAGTTTGTCTCAGGCTCAGCATTGTTTCAGGTTAGGACATGGTCCAAGGACTCCCAATTACTACCTCACTTATTAATAATAATTATAATGTATCATCCACATGACTTCAGGGTTCCCATACATTTCCTCATCTTCAGACTTGAAGGTAGTTCCATTGCTGGAAGGTGTGTGGAGATGGCTGGGGGCCCCCGTTGGCCTGGCAAAGATACCACTCATTGAGGTTGGTCACCTAAGGGGACAGAGTGATGGATGGACTCCTGGTTGGGTCCAGCACAGGGGACAAAGGGTCACCCATGGGGGTCCCACTGATGAGTAACCAAGAGCTCCAAGAGAAGGTGAGGGGGACTTGCAGTGAAGTACTTGCATGAGCTTCCTCAGAGAGTTTAGGTGGGTGTATGATTTGTCACAGCCTCGAATCTTACAGTAGTAGGGCTTGTCGCTGGTGTGACATGGGAGTGTTTCTTTTGATCGCTGCTGTTGGCAAACTTCCTATCACAACCATAAAGTTCACATTTGAAAGACTTTTCCCCTGTATGAGTGCGCTTGTGGATCTTGAGATTCTCAGAGTGTGTGAAGACCTTGCCTTAGCCCGGGAACAGGCAGGGGAAGGGCTTCTCGCTGGTGTGCACGTGGATGTGGTTGAGGGCCACGCACTTGCTCCACTGTGACGTAGTTTACCAGCTCATGCATAGAGCTGAAAGATTTGGAGCAGGGCTTGACACAGCTGTCTGGCCAGCTCCTCGGGTCCAGCCACTTGCAGATGTTGCTTATGTTCTAATGATTGCCTCTCACCATCTGAATATTTCTAGTGCTATCTGCCCTCACTATATCTGACTAGAGCTTGTTCTTCCTTTGGTCTTGGTGGTGTCAGAACTCCTCAGAGTTCAGCTGTCTCTGTGATCCTGGGATTCTGGGATCCTGAGATCCTGGGTGTGTCAGAGCTGCTGGTTTGTGAGCTGCCTCTGAAACCTTGAGATCCTAGTGTGAGCAAGCTCCTATGATCCTGGGCCAGTTAGAGTGCCTGGGAGTAGAATTTTCTCTGGGTGTTGTGGAACTGGCTGTGGAGTTTGCACCCAAGGTCTGCTCAGGGCACTGGCCAAGACTGGAAGGAACCCAAGCCACTAGTGGGGCAGAGTTCCTGGGTGCCTGGGACCCACTGGTCCCAGTCACTCCTGGTGTTGGGGTAGATGTGGTGTACTCCTCACCTCTGATCCTATGATCCTGGGAGTGCTATACCACCTGGGAGTGGAACTTCCTCTGGTCATTGTGGGACTGGCTGTGGAGTTGGTGCCCAAGGTGTCACTGAACCTGGCTTCTTTGACTGACATTTTGTATGTGAGACTCATGCACGTTGTTGTCTACATTTTTAACGAATATCTTTATATACTTCCAAGTTGTTTTTATCTTTGAGAAGAGCATATTCATAAATATTGAGACATATAAGGAATTCAATCTATTGTAAGAAAGTAAAAAATATTAAGTATGTGCAAAGTACCTTAACAGATATTTATCAAAAGACATACACATGCAGATTAGATAAAGGACACACCCTCAAATCAGCACTAGGGATAGATTTTTAACATTTTTTTAACATTAATATTTGCAAATGTTTTCTTTTGTTCATTGGATTGATCCGCTACATCACTGTGTGGGGTATTTGTGGTTTGCTATAATCTTACTTGACCATGTTTACTTAGATCCCTGTGATTTGGCCTGTGATTGATCAGCCCTAGTCCCAGACGATGGAGTATTTCTGTATATTTTTCTTTCAATATTTTTACAGGTTAGAGGCTTATATTTAACACTACAATTCTTTCAGGCTGATTTTTTTTGATGCAGGTGAGGTTAAGTGTCAAATTTTATTTTTCTCCATGTGGATACGCTTTCCCTCCAGCATCCCTACCCCCATCAAATGGTTTTAGTTACATCGGTTTTATATCATGAGATAATATGATATGATACTTGTTGTAATTAAACCACACAGTATTTCAAAGAAAGAGCTCAGAAATGAGTGTAGGCATTCAAAGCAAACAGATTTCCAACACAGTGACAAGATGCTTGGGATGAGATTGGTACCCAGGGCTTGGAATATGCCAATCAAAACAAAACAAATTCTATAAGCCTGACATGTCAGTGTGGAGAGGCTTCTCACATTTCAGAGAAATGTAGTAAGTAAACAGTCCACACCCATGAGGAGAACAGGCACTACAGGATAAACAGAAGTCCAGTTCCAGTGTTTTCATAAGACATGGCTACCTCTTGAATCCATTTTCAGCTTATATGTAGGTAAGATGTATTGCCTAATTTTAAAAATTATTTATAAATTATTTAATTGTATGTGTATGTACACTATGTACATGCATAAGCCTTGGAGGTGAGAGAGGCATCAGACTTAAAATATGGTTGTGGTCTGCCATGTGGGAGCTGGGAACATGTTCATTTTTATAAAGTGAAATAATTGTGGATTTGATCAAAAGAGTGTAAGAAAGGAGAATGGGTATATTTAGTTTCAGTTCCACATGAATAAAGTTAAAGATTCCTTCAGGCCTCACTTACAGGTGCTTGTTGGTCACACCTTCATTAGCAACATCTCAAGATCAGGACTTTGGAGGGAGCCCAGCTGCTGATGCACCCTGTCTTGTTTGAAGACAATATTTCTTGTTGCAGTGGTATGAACAGGAATTCCCCCCATATGTGTGAATGCTTGGCCATAGGGAGTGGCACTATTGGGGCCTTATTAGAGTGGTGTGACCTTGAGGGAGGAAGTGTGTCACTGTGGAGGTGGCTTTGAAGTCTCCTGTGCTCAAGCTAGGCCTAGTGTGTCAGTCTCCTTTTCCTGCCTGAGGATCAAGATGGAGAATGCTCAGCTCCTTCTCCAGCACCATGTCTACCTGCATGCCACCATGCTTTCCACCAGGATGATAATGGACTAAACCTCTGAGAAGTGCATGAGACCCTCAGTTAAGTGTTTTCCTATAAAAGGGTTGCCATGGTCATGGTGTCTCTTCACAGTGATGGCAACCTTAACTAAGACACTAGTGAATGAAGATGTGGCTCTGCAGAACCTCCCATCAGAGTGACAGATGTTTCCACATGGAACAGGCTATTTCTACTCTTTGAGCCTTGGTGCAGGACCAGGCACAGTCCTGGTGGACTTCTGTGATGCACTTCAGGCTCTGAGCACCATCCTTAAATTATCAGGTCAACTCAGAGCCCTGACGTGGCAAGGTTCAGTGTGAATGCAAGGAGCTGTACCCAAGCCAGGGAAGGGCAGGACAGAAGGGACAGAAAGAATGCTCAAGATACATCTTTGTTTCAGGGTCATGTCACATGGATCTACGAAATAAAGAACCTGCGTGAGTCCCAACCATCTTATCCATTCATGAAATTGTGATACAAAATGTATCCTTGAAAGATGAGGCCCACTTCTCCAAGGGGGACAACAGTGAAGAAGGTAGTTAGAACAAAGTTTCTTGTGACTTGTTTGAGGTAGAAAGTTTGTATGGCTACTGAGATACTGATCTTTAAGGGTTGAGTAGCAAATGTTAAAGTCAGACCATGTTCACTTCTGGGACAGAGATTTGATAAGCAATGAGTCTGAATTAATAAACTCCTCTAGACCACACAAATGAAGAAAAATGAGCACAATAAATAAGATCAGAAATGAGCATGGGAGTATCTGTATCCTATGGTCTTTTTCTGGAAAAATGAGTCTGACAGTGTCTCACTGTGTCTCTGTTCTGTTTTTCTGTTTTGTGTGTATGGATGTGTGGTGTGCACATACTAATGCATGCATGTTTGCATCAGTGTGAGTGAGTGTATCTGTGGATGGAGGACTTACCCTCTGAGCCATCTTTCTAGCCCTCACAATCCTCAATATCTTAACTTTTAGTTTGCGTCTATCATTATATTATTTAAATGGATAGATATAATATAGCTGCATCTTTGAAAATCTTATCTATCATGTTTTTAAGTTAGGGTCTTAAGTTGTAGCCCATAGTGGCCTAGAACTTACTATGTATACTGGGCTATTCTCAAACATATAGACGTCTTCTTGCCCTTGCTTCTAAAATGCTAGAATTTAGGGGATGAGAAATTATGCATGGTTACTCTATCTTTTAACAGTATATTTTGATAATTTATACTTAAAATCATTATTGACAGAATGAGATTTAACTATCAAATTTATAAATGTTTCACAATTATTTTCCAGTTTTTCTCCCTTTCTGTCTTCCATTTTTTTGCATATCAGTTATACTTATTTTAAAAGCTCAGTATATGTTCTCAAGTTTTCAAAATGCTTCTTTTTTGAATAAAAAAATCTTAGGCCCATTTACAAATGACATTGTAGCACCACTTTTTGTAATACAGACACATAAGAGAATCCCCATCCTGCTTCCTCCAGTATTAGAGAAAACATCACCTATCATGGAGCACTGATGATAAATCATGTGCTTCACATTCATCACATCGACTGGATTCTCTCAGACTGACTACATGGAAAAACATATTGATTTCTGTATAACTTCTATATAACTTGATGATAATCTAAGAGAGGGAAGTGTCCAAATATTATGAATGTTTAAATTCACAAATTATAGTCCTATCTCCTATGAAAAGATAGTTAATTGTCATTTATTTTAAATGTTAGATTTTAGATGTTTGAGTTGAGATTCATAGTGTCAAATGCTAATGTCAGTTTTGAGAAATAAAGTTTAATAAATACCCCCAAGACACTGAGCTGGGGTTCCATTATTGTTACAGATGAAAAAAAAAAAAAAACAACAGGGTCCAGCCTTCTTCAGGAAACTCTGTGAGTCCTCATTATAACCCCAATTCTTGGGAATCTAAAGCAGAAAATTGAGCTGATGTTCATTCTTGACTACATACTGAGTATTATACTGAGAAACAAGAGCCCAGAGAGATGTGTATGAGCATCAGCTGCCCCCCCACACACAAACAAAGCACCTTTGTTTAATTTGATGCAATTACATAGCACCTCATAGCCATCTGTAACTTCACCTCCAGGAACTGATGCCCTCTACTGATATTCACAGACCCAAGGCACAAAATGGTGCATGGATACACATGGAGGTAAAACATCCATACACATAAAATAAAAATAAAGAAAAGAGAATCAAACTGAGAACAACAGCAAAAGATCAGTCCTGACCATGTATGGGATGAGGCCACATTCCTATGAACTGATTTGAGTCAATCTGTAATTGGAAAGGGACTTAAGAATTTTACTGTAACTGAAGGACAGACTCCAACTATAAATACATACACATAAAGGCAAAGCCCAGAGCCAGGAGACAAAGGTCTGTGAAGAAAAGAGATCACATTGTGGAACGTGTTGGGAGACAGTGACATTGGCAGTGAGAATGGCTGTTCCTGATGTGTGCAAAACCCAGAAAGCACATCTGAGAATCATGGTGAAGAGGCTTAGCACTGACATAGGACACTCCATCTTCTGGTGCATTGAAGACGTCCAGTGAAAATCCAACAGGAGTATAGTATTCACAGCAAAATAGAAGCAGGGAAACAGGACTTGGTTAAGGAGAACAAGTCTGTTACATAAGAGTACTTCCCAGTCACTCAATACAGAGTGCTCCTGACAGTTCTGCTATAGCTCCAGAGCCTGGGAAGAGGGAGTCAAACAGCCCTAGACGGCTGGTCATCTCCTTGTGTCTAAATTCAGATTCTGCAAACAGAGACGAGGAGGAGAGTGAATGACTGTCTAAGTTGCCCTGTAGTATAAGCCTAGGTAATTAGAAAGTAGATCAGTCGAATACCAATTAGCAAACAGGGTCATCACTGTATACAGATCAGAAGTCTCTGGTGACCTCTCTCTCTCTCTCTCTCTCTCTCTCTCTCTCTCTCTCTCTCTCTCTCTCTCTCTCTTTTGCTTGTCTTTCTATCTCAAGTAATTCAATTTTATTATTTTTAGAACATTCTAAGACACATTGTTTACTTTTTAACTGTTAACTGTGTATGTGGGTATCCACATGTAGGGGAGTGCACATGGGTCTGGTGCCAATGCAGGCCAGAAGAGTTTGCAGAATTCCCTGGAGCTAAAAAATCACTTCAGGGACCACGGTGGCTTCTACCATGTTCTGAAACTGGTTTCATCAACAATGTCAAGTGTCACAGGAGGGGGAAAGTGTGTGTGTATGAAACACTTAACTCCAACAACCATCAGAGTCACACACTGTAGTCTTCAAGAACTCAGTTCTTCTTCCCACAATAAAGTTTCTGTAGAGCAGACTTCATATCTTTGTTCCTCAGACAATAGACAACTGGATTCAAGGAAGGTGTGACTACAGAGTAGAAAATAGAAGCCAGGCAGCCCAGAGTTGGGGAGTACTGAGAGGCAGGTCTCAGGTACACAAAGCTTCCAGTTCCATAAAACAAGAGGACAGTGGTCAGGTGAGAGGAGCAGGTAGAAAAGGCTTTCCACCTGCCATCCACTGAGGGGATGCGAAGAACTGTGGCCACAATGCCAACATAGGAGACCACTGTGAGGGCGAAGGAGCTCATGACAATGCAGCTGCTGACAGCAAAGCCCACCTCCTCACTGAGATGGTAGTCAGTGCAGGAGAGTCTCATGATGGGAGGCATGTCACAGAAGAAGTGTTCAACAACATTGGGTCCACAGTAGGGAAGGGAGAAGGTGTTGAATGTATGGAAGGCTGAGTAGCAGGCCCCACTTACCCAAGCAGTGACCACCAATGCAAAACAATATTTCTGGCTCATGATGGTTCCATAGAGCAGTGGTCTGAGGATGGCCAGGCACCGGTCATAAGCCATGGCTGTGAGCAGAAAGCATTCAGTAGATGCAAATGTAAAGATGATATAAAGTTGTGCTACACACTCAAGATAGGAGATGACCCCTGACCCTGTGAAGGATATAACCACTGCCTTTGGGATGATGGCTGAGGTGTAGCACATGTCCAGGAAAGACAAATTCTTCAGGAAGTAGTACATGGGAGAGTGGAGCCGACTGTCTCTCATCACAGCTGTGATGATGGAGAGGTTCCCCAGGAGGCCAAATGTATAAACAAGCAAGAAAAATGGGATGACCACCAATCTCAGATATGGGACATCTGAGAAGCCCCTGAGAATGAAGTGAGTCACTGTTGTGTGATTGAACATGTCTGTTCAAATTGTGTTCAGATGCAGTGCCACACACAGCTGAGGGAGGGAACAGAAATAACAGACAGGCTCATGACGTGTTTGTGAAAGTCCTTGTTGACTAAGGAGGCATGGCTTTTATCAGAAAACTATGATGATGAAGCAGCCTATCTAAATGGCATTTTGATGAATTGATTAAGGGGAGGGGCATTGGATTAGGGAGAAGCAGGAGGGGAGAAAGTAAATAGAGGGAGGAAGAGAGGGAAGAACAAGAGAGAGAAAGGAGAAGAGGAGGGGAGGAGAGAGTGGAAAGGGGAGCAGGAAGGGGGAGAAGAGACTTAGTCAAAGTTCTCTTGCTCTTAAGTTTTGCATGGCCTTGAGGGTGAGAAGCAGTGTCATGTATTCACTTAAATATTTTTACACTTATGTGTGTATATAAGTATGTAGCTGAGTCTCTCTCTGTTTATCAATATTTATATATATATCTGCATATCTATATATCTGTATAAATACATTCTCTCTCTCTCTCTCTCTCTCTCTCTCTCTCTCTCTCTCTCTCTCTCTCTCTCTCTCTCTCTCTCTCTCTCTCTCTTTATCTAGATCTTAGGTTTCAAAATCTAACAGAGTTAAATCTGAGGCAAAGAGCTCAAATCCTTTCACCAAGTATTACTGTGCCTTTTATTTAGGGTATTTCTATGTGCTAGAGAGGGTCTAGTGTGCTGTCCAAGCTCAATCAGAGTAGTGGTGTGTTCCTCTCATGAGTGGGCCCCACTTGGCATTGTCTAAGATTTCCTTGTCTGAGTTTGTCCTTATCTCCTGCGATGCCCTGACTCCTGTTATTCAGATACCTAGGCTATGTTCTCATTCTGTTGCCTCCTCAGTCTACCAAGTAACTACACACTGCTTTCTCCTTCATGCTTCCAACCATCTCCAGAAATATTGAATTTCTATCCAATCTTGAGGATCTCTCTGTACAGCCCACCACCAGCTACCCACTGACCCCAGCCCTAAGGCATCCATGTCTAACATGGATGTGAAACTTCCTTCCTCAGCAGAATCCTCTGAGGACCTGACAGTTTCTAAGAGTGACTGGTGTGTTGTAACAGCTTAATAAATTTGTTTGATCTGTCCTGTCTCAATTTGGATTTTTGGAGACAAGTTTCACCCTATGGCAGCAGAGTCAGTCCTACTTGGTGTGTGACATACTCAGGAAGCCGTGTCCTTCCTCTGCTGCCATGAACCAGAGAAAGCAACTCATGATCCTGCAAACTCAGATGACATCCAAGAGTAGAGTTGAGAAGATGGCTTAAGATAAAGTCTTACTGAGTTAGTCATCAGTTAACTGGCCTTGAGTTCACTCTCTGGTCAAGAAGGCCTTAGCCTTGCAATGCCCCTGCCTCTGCCTCAGAAGTACCTGGACTGACAGTATTGTACCATCAGGCCACTGTCAATATTCTGAGATACACAGAAGACATTTAGACAACTTTAGAAACAGAGCTTTACAGCAGTTGTTATTCCAGTCTATAGCCAAGCCTGCTAAGCAACATGTGTGTGTCTTGTATTCTGCCCAGTTGATTGTATATGCTATGACACTCTGGTAAAATTATATTCAGAGCTGTTATGAGAGGAAAAAATGCTCATCATTTTGTATAGTTTTTTTTCCCTCTTTTGAGGACCTTCAAATTTCCTAAAAGAAATACCAGATATTTGATACCCAGTGCACACATCTCACAATTAAGCACAGAGGAGTTTTTTATCTCCCTCAGCTCTCACCTGGTGGACTGATGCTCACTTTCTGTGTCCAGAAGTTGTCAGTTCGTTAGATGGACAGTAGGACCATCTGTTGGGCAGTAAGGCAGCTGTCCTGGCAAGGAATTGCTGGAATTATGGATGGATGAATCTGTCTGATTCGCTTTGCATGTCTTAAATATTGTGAAACAGTTCACCTGCCAGTCCATCTGGGAAAGGAGAGAGTGTGTTGTCTGGGGAGTTGGCTCTGGGAATTTGTTTGGTTCCTGCCAGGTCCCATGGACAAGACTTGTCAGGGTCCCTGTGGGTTACCTTGAAGAACTTAAAACAGAATGTTTTCTGTGGCCAGATGAAAATAATAGTTGGTATAATAAAACTATGGTTTCATTTTCAAAAATCTCAGGCTTGATTCTATGAGACAGACATTTATTTTAAGATACAGATATCTGTATATTATGGAGAAGACAAACAAGAAATTAAATGTCTTGAACTCCTCATTTCCTTTGTCTAGGTTCTTTTTTATTACGTATATTCTTTATTTTTATTTCAAATGTTTTCCCCTTTCCTGGTCCCCATCCCAAAAATTCCATAAACCATCTCCCCTCCCCCTGTTCCCCATTCAACCCAATCCTGCTACACTGTCCTGGTATTCCCCTACACTGCTGCATAGGCATTTCCAGGACCAGGAACCTCTCCTCCCTTTGATGTCCAACAGGGCAATCCTCAGCTGCCTATGAGCCTGGAGCCATGAGTAACACCATGTGTACTATCTGTTTGATGTTTTTGTCCTGGGAGCTCTGGGATTACTCTGGTTTTATTGGGTGGCTCATATCGTTATTCCTACTATGGCGCTATGAACCCCTTCAATTCCTTGGGTCCTTTCTCTAGTTCCCCCATTGGGGAACCTGTACTCAGTTCAATGGCTGGCTGAGAGTGTCCCCCTCTCTATTTGTCATGCACTAGCAGAGCCTCCCAGTCGACAGCTATATCCAGCTTCAGACAGCAAGTACTTGTGAGTATCGATAATAGTATCTGAGTTTTGTAATTGTATATGGGATCTATCCCTAGGTGGGGTAGTCTCTGGGTGGTCTTTCCCTTAGTCTCGGCTCCACCCTGTGTCTCTGTATCACCTTTTGTGGGTATTGTGTTCCCCCTTCTAAGGACCAGAGTATCCATAATTTGTTCTTCCTTCTTGGGAATCATTTGATATGTGAATAGTGTCTTGGGGATTCTGAGCTTCTGGGCTAATAACCACTTATCAATGAGTGCATAGCATGTGTATTCTTTTGTGATTGAGTTACCTCACTTAGGATGATATTTCCCAGTCCTACACATTTGTGTAAGAATTTCATGAATTCATTGTTTTGATAGCTGAGTAGAATTCCATTGTGTAAATATACCACATTTTCTGAATCCATTCCTCCATGGAAGGATATCTGGGTTCCTTCCAGCTTCTGGCTATCATACATAGGGCTGCTATGAACATAGTGGAGCATGTATTCTTATTACATGCTGGGGAATCCTCTGGCTATATGCCCAGGAGTGGTATAACAGTGTCTTCCTGTAGTATCATGCCCAGTATTCTGAAGAACTGCCAGACAGATATCCAGAGTTGTTGTAACAGCTTGCAATCCCACCAGCAGTGGAGGAGTGTTCCTCTTTCCCCACATCCTCACCAGCACCTGCTGTCTCCTGCGATTTTGATCATAGCCATTCTGACTGTCGTGAGGTGAAATCTCAGGGTTGTTTTGAATTGCATTTCCATGATAACTAAGGATGTTGAACATTTCTTTAGGTTATTCTCAACCATTTGATATTCCTCAAGTGAAAATTCTTTGTTTAGCTCTGTACCGTGTTTTTAATAGGATTATTTGCCTCTCTGGAGTCTAACTTCTAGAGTTCTAATATTGGATGTTAGCACTCTGTCAGATGTAGGATTGGTAAAGATCTTTTCCCAATTTCTTGGTTGCCATTTTGTCCTATTGACAGTGTCCTTTGCCTTACAGAAATTTTGCAATTTTATGAGGTCCCATTTGTCAATTCTTGATCTTAGAGCACAAATTATTGGTATTTTGTTCAGGAAATTTTCCCCTGTGCCCATGTGCTCAAGGCTCTTCCCCAGTTTCTTTTCTATTAGTTTCAGTATTTCTGGTTTTATGTGGAGGTCCTTGATCCACTTGGACTTGAGCTTAGTACAAGGAAATAAGAATAAATTGATTTGCATTCTTCTGCATGCTACCTGCCAGTTGAACCAGCACCATTTGTTGAAAAGGCTATCATTTTTCCACTGCATGGTTTTAGCTCCTTTGTCAAAGATCAAGTGACCATAGGTGTGTGGATTCATTTCTGGGTCTTTAATTCCATTCCATTGATCTACCTGCCTGTCACTGTACCAATATCATGCAGTTTTTAACACTATTGCTCTGTAGTACTGCTTGAGATATGGGATACTGATTCCCCCAGAAGTTCTTTTACTGTTTTGAATAGTTTTACCTATGTTGGATTTTTTTGTTATTCCTGATGAATTTGAGAATTGCTCTTTCTAGCACTATGAAAAATTGAGTTTGGATTTAGATGGGGATTGCATTGAATCTGTACATTGCTTTTTGGCAAGATGGCCAATTTTACTATATTAATCCTGCCAGTCCAAAAGCATGGGATATCTTTCCATCTTCCGAGGTCTTCTTTGATTTCTTTCTTCAGAGACTTGAAGTTCCTTTCATACAGATCTTTCACTTGTTTGGTTAGAGTCACACCAAGATACTTTATATTGTTTGTGACTACTGTGAAGGGTGTCATTTCCATAATTTCTTTCTCAGTCTGTTTATCATTTGAGTATAGGAAGGCTACTGATTTGTTTGAATTAATTTTATATTCTCCACTTTTCTGAAGTTGTTTATCAGCTGTAGGAGTTCTCTGGTGGAGTTTTTTGGGTCACATAAGTATACTATCATATCTTCTGTAAATAGTGATAATTTGACTTCTTCCTTTCCAATTTGTATCCCTTTGCCTTCCTTTCGTTGTCTAATTGCTCAAGCTAGAACTTCAAGAACTATATTGAAAAAATATGGAAAGAGAGGGCATCCTTGTCTAGTCCCTGATTTTACTGGGATTCATTCAAGTTTCTCTCCATTTAGTTTGATGTTGGCTACTGGTTTGCTGTATATTGCTTTTACTATGTTTAGGTATGGGTCTTGAATTCCTGTTCTTTTAAGACTTTTAACATGAAAGGATGCTGAATTTTGTCAAATGCTTTTTCAGCATCTAATGAAAAGACCATGTGGTTTTTTTCTTTGAGTTTGTTTGTTTAGTGGACTGCATTTTAGTTTTCTGTATATTGAACCATCCCTGCATCTGTGGTATGAAGTCTATTTGACCGTGGTGAATGATCATTTTGATGTGTTCTTGGATTCCATTGGCAAGAATTTTATTGAGTATTTTTGCATTGATGTTCATAAGGGAAATTGGTCTGAAGTTCTCCTTTTTTTTTGGATGTTTTTGCAGTTTTGATATCAGCGAAATTGTGGTTTCATAGAACGAGTTGCATATTGTTCCTTCTGTTTCTATTTTGTGGAATAGTTTGAAGAGTATTGGTGTTAGGTCTTCTTTGAATGTCTGTTAGAATTCTGCACTAAAACCATCTGGTCCTTTGCTTTTTTTTGATTGGGAGACTTTCAATGAACACTTCTATTTCTTTAGGGTTTATGGGACTCTTTAGATGGTCTATATGATCCTGATTTAACTTTGGAATTTGGAATCTGTCTAGGTAATTGTCCATTTCCTCCAGATTTTCAAGTTGTGTTGAGTATAGGCTTTTGTAGTAGGATCTGATGATTGTTTGAATTTCCTCAGTTTCTGTTGTTATATCTCTCTTTTCATTTCTGATTTTGTTCATTTGGATACTGTCTCTGTGCCCTCTGGTTAGTCTAGCTAAGGGTGTATCTTTCTTGTTGATTGTCTCCAAGAACCAACTCATGGTTTTGTTGATTCTTTGTGTGGTTCTTTTTGTTTCTACTTGGTTGATTTCAGTCCTGAAAATTGATTTTTTTCCTGCCTCCTATTCCTCTTAGGTATATCAGCTTCTTTCTGTTCTAAAGCTTTCAGGTATGCTATTAAGCTGCTAGTGTATTTTCTCTCAAACTTCTTTTTGGAGGCACTCAGAGCTATGAGTTTTCATCTTAGCACTGCTTTCATTGTGTCCCATAAGCTTGGGTATGTTATGCCTTCATTTTCATTGAATTCTAATAAGTCTTTGATTTCTTTCCTTATTTCTTCCTTGACCAAGTTATCATTGAGTAGAGCATTGTTCAGCTTCTATGTGTATGTAGGCTTTCTGTTGTTTTTGTTGTGATTGAAGACCATGCTTACTCTATAGTGATCTGATAGGAGGCATGGGATTAGTTCAATCTTCTTGTATCTGTTGAAGTCTGTTTTGTGACCAATTATATGGTCAATTTTGGAGAAAATACCATGAGGTCTTGAGAAGGTATATTTTTTTATTTAGGATGAAATGTTCTATAGATATCTATTAAATCCATTTTGTACAAAATTTCTTTAGTTTCACTGTGTCTCTGTTTATTTGTTTCCCTGATTTGTCCATAGAGCAGAGTGGGGTGTTGAAGTCACCCACAATTATTATTGTGTGAGGTGCAGTGTGTGCTTTAAGCTTTAGTAAATTTTCTTTTATGAATGAGAGTACCCTTGTATTTGGAGCATAGATGTTCAAAATTGAGAGGTCTTCTTGGTAGATTTTTCCTTTGATTAGTATAAAGTGTCCTTCCATGTATTTTTTGATGCTTTATGGTTGAAGGTCTATTTTATCAGATATTAGAATGGCTACTCCAGTTTGTTTCCTGGGACCATTTGCTTGGAAAACTGTTTTCCAGCCCTTTACTCTGAGATAGTGTTTGTCTTTGACACTGAGATGAGTTTCCTGTATGCATTAAAATGTTGGGTCCTGCTTATGTGTCCAGTTTGTTAAGTCTATGCCTTTGATTGGGGAATTGAGTCCATTGATGTTAAGAGATATTAAGAAACAGTGATTGTTGCTTCCTGTTATTTTGATGTAATTTTTATGTTTGTGTGGTTATCTTCTTTTGGGTTTGTTGAAAGAAGTTTAATTTATTGCTTTTTCTAGTATGTAGTTTCCCTCCTTTTGTTGGTGTTTTCTATTTATTATCCTTTGAAGGGCTGTATTTATGGGAAGATATTGTGTAAATTTGTTTTTATTTACATTCCCAATGATTTCCCCTTTCCCAGTTCCCCCCTCCCGGAAAGTCCCACAAGTCCTCTTCCCTTCCCCTGTTCCCCGATCAACCCCCTCCCGCTTCTCTGTCCTGGTATTCTCCTACACTGCTACATCCAGTCTTTCCAGGACCAGGGGTCTCTCCTTCCTTCTTCTTGGAAATCAATTGATAAGTGAATTGTGTCTTGGGTATTCCAAGCTTCTGGGCTAATATCCACTTATCAGTGAGTGCATACCATGTGTGTTCTTTTGTGATTGGGTCACCTCACTCAGGATGACATTCTCCAGTTCCACACACTTGCCTAAGAATTTCATGAATTCATTGTTTTTGATAGCTGAGTAGTATTTCATTGTGTAGATATACCACATTTTCTGTATTCATTCCTCTGTTGAGGTACAACTGGGTTCTTTCCAGCTTCTGGCTATTATAAATAGGATTGCTATTAACATAGTGAAGCATGTTTCCTTATATTATGTTGGAGAGTCCTCAGGGTATATGCCTAGGAGTGATATAGGTGGGTCTTCTGGTAGTACTATGCCAAATTTTCTGAGGAACCGACAGACTGATTTCTAAAGTGGTTGTACCAGCTTGCAATCCCACCAGCAGTGGAGTAGTATTCCCCTTTCTCCACATCCTTGCCAACACCTGTTGTCTCCTGAAATTTTGATCTTAGTCATGCTGACTGGTGTGAAGTGAAACCCCAGGGTTGTTTTAATTTGCATTTCCCTAATGACTAAGGATGTTCATCATTTCTTTAGGTGCTTCTCAGCCATTTGATATTCCTCAGGTGAAAATTCTTTGTTTAGTTCTGTACCCCATTTTTTAATAGGGTTACTTGACTCTCAGGAGTCTACCTTCTTGATTTTTTGTAGATCTTAGATATTGGCCCTCTGTCGGATGTAGGGTTGGTAAACATCTTTTCCCAATTTGTGGGTTGTCGTTTTTTCCTTTTGACAGTGTCCATTGCCTTACAGAACCTTTTTAACTTTATGAGGTTCCATTTGTCAATTCTTGATCTTAGAGCATAAGCTATTGGTGTTCTGTTCAGGAAATTTTCCCCTGTGCCCATGTGCTCAAGGCTCTTCCCCAGTTTCTTTTCTATTAGTTTCAGTTTTTCTGGTCTTATGTTGAGTTTATTGATCCACTTGGACTTGATCTTAGTACAAGGAGATAAGAATGGATTGACTGCATTCTTCTGCATGCTGACCTGCAGTTGAACCAGCACCATCTACTGAAAAGTCTATCATTTTTCTGCTGGATGGTTGTAGCTCCTTTGTCAAAGATCAAGTGACCATAGGTGTGTGGGTTCATTTCTTGGACTTCTTTTCTGTTCCATTGATCTACCTGCTGTACCACTGTACCAATACCATGCAGTGTTTAAAACTATTGCTCTGTAGTACTGCTTGAGGTCAGGAATACTGATTCCCCAGAAGTTCTTTTACTGTTTTGAATAGTTTTAGCTATCCTGAGTTTTTTTATTATTCCAGATGAATTTTTGAATTGCTCTTTCTAACTCTATGAATAATTGAGTTGGGATTTTGATGGGGATTGCACTGAACCTGTATATTGCTTTTGGCAGGTTAGCCATTTTTTACTATATAAATCCTGCCAATCCATGAGCATGGAAGATCTTTTCATCTTCTGAGGTCTTCTTCGATTTCTTTCTTCAGAGACTTGAAGTGCCTTTCATACAGATCTTTCACTTGTTTGGTTAGAGTCACACCAAGATACTTTATATTGTTTGTGGCTATTGTGAAGGGTGTCATTTTCCTAATTGCTTTCTCAATCTGTTTAACCTTTGAGTATAGGAAGGCTACTGATTTGCTTGAGTTAATATTATATCCAGCCACTTTGCTGAAGTTGTTTATCAGCTGTAGGAGTTCTCTGGTGGAGTTTTAAGGTCGCTTAAGTATACTATCATATCTTCTGCAAATAGTGATAATTTGACTTCTTCCTTTCCAATTTGTATCCCTTTGACCGCCTTTGTTGTCTAATTGCTCTAGCTAGAACTTCAAGTACTATATTGAATAAATATGGGGAGAGAGGGTAGCCTTGTCTAGTCCCTGATTTTAGTGTACTTGCTTCAAGTTTCTCTCCATTTAGTTTGATGTTGGCTACTAGTTTGCTGTATATTGCTTTTACTATGTTTAGGTATGGGCCTTGCATTCCTGTTCTCTCAAAGACCTTTAACATGAAAGAATGCTGAATTTTGTCAAATGCTTTTTCAGCATCTAATGAAATGACATTTGGTTTTTTTCTTTCAGTTTTTTTATGTAGTGGATTACATTGATGGATTTCCATATATTGAAACATCCCTGCATCCTTGGGATGAAGCCTACTTGATCATGGTGAATGATCATTTTGATGTGTTCTTGGATTTGGTTGGCAAGAATTTTATTTAGTATTTTTGCATCGATGTTCATAAGGGAAATTGGTCTGAAGTTCTCTTTCTTTGTTGGATCTTTGTGTGATTTTGGTATTAGCATAATTGTGACTTCATAGAATGAGTAGGGTAGTGTTCCTTCTGTTTCTATTTTGTGGAATAATTTGAAGAGTATTGGTGTTAGGTCTTCTTTGAAGGTCTGATAGAATTCTGCACTAAAACCATCTGGTCCTGCCCCCCCTTTTTTTGTTGGAAGATTTTCAATGAATGCTTTTATATTCTTAGGGGTTATGGGACTGTTTAGATGGTCTATTTGATCCTGATTTAATTTTGGTATTTGGTACCTGTCTAGGTAATTGTCCATTTCCTCCATATTTTCCAGTTGTGTTGAGTATAGGCTTTTGTAGTAGGATCTGATGATTTTTTGAATTTTCTCAGTTTCTGTTGTTATATCTCCCTTTTCATTTCTGATTTTGTTAATTTGGATACTATCTCTGTGCCCTCTGGTTAATCTGGCTAAGGATTTTCTATCCTGTTGATTTTCTCAAAGAACCAACTCCTGATTTTGTTGATTCTTTGTATGGTTCTTTTTGTTTCTACTTGGTTGATTTCAGCCCTGAGTTTTATGACTTCCTGCCTTCTACTCCTCTTGGGTGTATTAGCTTCTTTCTGTTCTAAAATTTTCAGGTATGCTGTTAAGCTGCTAGTGTATGTTCCCTCCACCTTCTTTTTGGAGGCACTCAGAACTATGAGTTTTCATCTTAGTACTGCTTTCATTGTGTCCCTTAAATTTGGGTATGTTGTGCCTTCATTTTCATTAAATTCTAAAAAGGTTTTGATTTCTTTCCTTATTTATTCCTTGACCAAGATATTATTGAGGAAATCATTGTTCAGCTTCCATGTGTATGTGGGTTTTCTGTTGTTTTTATTGCTTTTGAAGACCACCCTTACTCCATAGTGATCTGATAGGAGGCATGGGATTAGTTCAATCTTCTTATATCAGTTGAGGTCTGTTTTGTAAACAATTGTATGTTAAATTTTGGAGAAGGTACCATGGGGTGCTGAAAAGAAGGTATTCTTTTGATTTAGGATGAAATGTTCTATAGATGTCTGTTAAATTCTTTTGTTCCAAAACTTCTATTAGTTTTACTGTGTCTCTGTTTTGTTTCTGTTTCCCTGATCTGTCTATTAAGGAGAGTGGGGTGTTGAAGTCACCCATAATTATGGTGTGGTGTGCGATATGTGCTTTAAGCTTTCATAAGATTTCTTTTACAAATGAGGGTGCCCTTGTATTTGGAGCATAAATGTTCAGAATTGAGAGTTCTTCCTGGTAGATTTTTTCCTTTGATGAGTATAAAGTGTCTTCCATGTCTTTTTGATGATTTTTTGTTGAAAGTCTATTTTATTGGATATTAGAATGACTACTCCAGCTTGTTTCCTGGGACCATTTGCTTTGAAAATTGTTTTCCAGCCTTTTACTCTGAGGTAGTGTTTGTCTTTGACACTGAGATGAGTTTCCTGTATGCATCAAAATGCTGAGTCTTGTTTACATGTCCAGTTCATTAGTCTAGGTCTTTTTATTGGGGAATTGAGTCCATTGATGTTAAGAGATATTAAGAAAAAGTGATTGGTGCTTCCTGCTATTTTTGATGTAATTTTTATGTTTGTGTGGTTATCTTCTTTTGGGTTTGTTGGAAGAAGATTAATTTCTTGCTTTTTCTAGTATGTAGTTTCTCTCCCTCTGTTGGTGTTTTCCATTTATTGTCCTTTGAAGGGCTGGATTTGTGGAAAGATATTGTGTAAATTTTTTTTCATGAAATACCTTGATTTCTCCGTCTATGGTAATGGAGAGATTTGCTGGATATAGCAGTCTGGGTTGGCATTTGTGTTCCTTTAGGATCTGTATGACATCTGCCCAGGCTCTTCTGGCTTTCATAGACTCTGGTGAGAAGATCGGTGTAATTCTGCCAGGTCTACCTTTATATGTTACTTGACCTTTTTCCCTTACTGCTTTTAATATTCTTTCTTTGTTTAGTACATTTGGTGTTTTAATTATTATGTGATGGGAGGAATTTCTTTTCAGGTCAAATCTATTTGGAGTTCTGTAGGCTTCTTGTATGTTCATGGGCATCTCTTTCTTTAGGTTAGGTGAGTTTTCTTCTATAATATTTTTGAAGACATTTACTGGTCCTTTATGTTGTAAATCTTCACTCGTTTCTATACCTATTATCTTTAGGTTTGGTCTTCTCATTGTGTTCTGGATTTCCTGGATGTCTTGGGCCAGGAGCTTTTTGCATTTTGCATTTTCTTTGACTGTTGTATCAATGCTTTCTATGGTATCTTCTGCTTCTGATATTCTCTCTTCTATCTCTTGTATTCTGTTGTTGATGCTTGGATCCATGACTCCTGACTTCTTTCCTAGGTTTTCTACATCCTGAATTGTTTCCTTTTGTTATTTCTTTATTGTTTCTAGCTCCATCTTTAGATCCTGGGCAGTTTTGTTCAATTCCTTCACCTGTTTTGTTGTGTTTTCCCTTAGGAAAGGGCTTCTCCCTGTTTACTTGTGTTCTTCTATATTTCTTAAGGGAGTTATTTATGTACTTCTTGAAGCCCTCCATCAGCCCCATGAGCTGTGATTTTAAATCCAGTGCTTGATTTTCTGGTGTATTGGGTATCCAGGATTGCTGTTGTTGGAGAACTTGGTTCCGATGGAGCCATGTTGCCTTGGTTTCTGTTGGTGATATTCTTTCATTTGCCTTTTGCCATCTGATTCTCTCTGGTGTTAGCTGGTGTTGCTGTCTCTTACTGTGGTTTCTCTGTGCTCCTGGGAGACCTTTTCTTTCTGTCTACACTGACATGTAAGTACTTCTGCAAGACCTGCTCTATTATAGTTATATTTTGGTATGTAACTCTGTGGCCCTGATCAACTCTTGGTGCAGGCAGTAATCTGAAGACTCCTGTCTCAGGCTATTCCAAGGCTCTTGTGTCCTCAGGGTTTCATGCTGTTTCCTCTGAGCAGCAGGGATGGTCCTGCTGTACTACCGGGCTTCTCTGCATTCCTGAGTGGTTAGCTAGCTCCATGTGTCACTTGGATATGGTGCCCAGTGGCAGAGGATGGCCTCAAGCTAGACACAGAAACCAGAAGTCTGCCAGATGGTTCCAGACAGGTCTCACCTGTGCTAGCTGTCTCCTCTGCACCACTGGATAGATAGCTGGCTTCTTACACCACTTGCACATGGTGCACTGTGGCAGAGGATGGTCCCATACTGGAGACAGAAACCGGAAGTCTCCTGCCAGAGGATTCCAGACAGGATCCTCTGCTCTGCAATGGAGGTCACACATGTGCTAGCTGACTCCTCCACACAGCAGGGTAGATAGCTGGCTTCCTGCGCCATTTGGAGATGGCGCACTGTGGCAGAGGATGCTGTACATTTTGTTCTAGTATGTTTACAGTTTGGAGGCTTATATTTAACAATACAATTATTTCAGGCTGATTTTTTGGATGCAGATGAGGTTAAGTGTCGAATTTTATTTTCTCCATGTGGATGCAATTTCTCCCAGCATTGTTTTTGATGAGACCATTCCTACCCCATCAAATGGTTTTAGTTACAGCAGTTTTATATTGTGAGACAATATGATATGACACTTGTAAGTAAACCACACAGTACTTCAAAGAAAGAGCTCAGAAATGAGTGTAAGCATTCAAAGCAAACAGATTTCCAACACAATGACAAGATGCTTGGAATGAGGATGGTACCCAGGGCTTGGCATATGCCAATCAAAGCAAAACAAATCCAGTAAGTCTGTCATGTCTGTCTGGAGAGGCTCCTCACATTTCAGATAAGTTTAGTGAGTAAACAGTCCACACACATTATGAGTACAGGCACCACAGGATAAAGAGATGTCTAGTTTCAGTGTTTTCATAAGACATGGCTACACCTTGAATCCATTTTCAACTTATATATAGGTAAGACGTCTTGCTTAATTTTAAAAATTATTTATAAATTATTTAATTGTATGTGTATGTACACCATGTATATGCTTAAGCCTTGGAGGTGAGAAAAGGCATCAGACTTAAAATATGGTTGTGGTCTGCCATGTGGAAACTGGGAACATGTTCATTTTTATAAAGTTAAATAATTATGGATTTGATCAAAAGGGTGTAAGGTAGGAGAACAGGTATATTTAGTTTCAGTTCCACATGAATAAGGTGCTTGTTGGTCACACCTTCATCAGCAACATCTTAAGATCAGGACTTTGGAGGGAGCCCAGCTGTTGCTGCACCCTGTCTTGTTTGAAGACAGTGTTTCTAGTTGCAGTGGTATGAACAGAAATGGCTCTTATATGTGTGAATGCTTGGCCATAGGGAGTGGCATTATTGTGGCCTTATCAGAGTAGGTGTGACCTTGTGGGAGGAAGTGTGTCACTGTGGAGGTGGCTTTGAAGTCTCCTATGCTCAAGCTAGGCCCAGTGTGTCAGTCTCCTTTTCCTGCCTGAGGATCAAGATGGAGAATGCTCAGCTCCTTCTCCAGCACCACGTCTACCTGCATGCCACCATGCTTTCCACCAGGATGATAATGGACTAAACCTCTGAGAAGTGTAAGAGAGCCTCAGTTAAGTGTTTTCCTATAAAAGGGTTGCCATGGTCATGGTGTCTCTTCACAGTGATGGCAACCTTAAGTAAGACACTAGTGAATGAAGATGTGGCTCTGCAGAACTTTCCCTCAGAATGACAGATGTTTCCACATGAAACAGGCTATTTCTACTTTTTGAGCCTTGGTGCAGGACCAGGCACAGTCCTGGTGGACTTCTGTGATGCACTTCAGGCTCTGAGCACCATCCTTAGATTATCAGGTTACCTCAGAGCCCTGGTATGACAAGGTTCAGTGCGAATGCAAGGATCTGTATCCAAGCCTGGGAAGGGCAGAACATGAGGGATAGAAAGAATGCTCAAGAAACATCTTTGTTTCAGGGTCATGTCATATGGTCTATGAAATGAATAACCTGCAGGAATCCCAACCATCTTGTACATTCTTAAAGTTGTGATACAAAATGTATCCTTGAAAGATGGGGGTCACTTCCCGAATGGGAGAACAGTGAGGAGGGTAGTTAGAACAAAGTTTCTTGTGATTTGCTTAAGTTAGAAAGTGTGTATGTCCACCTGAGATACTGTTCTTTAATTATTGAGTAGCAAATGTTAAAGTCAGACCATGTTTGCTTCTGGGACAGAGATTTGATAAGCAATGAGTATAAATTAATATGTTCCTCTAGACCACACAAATGAAGAAAAATGAGCACAATAAATGAGATCATAAATGAGCATGGGGGCATCTGTACCCTATGATTTTTTTTTAAATTGAGTCTGACAGTGTTTCACTGTGTCTCTGCTCTGGTTTTCTGTGTGTATGTATGTATATAGTATGCACATATGAATGCATGTATGTCTGCATCAGTGTGAGTGAGTATCTGTGGATGGAGGCCTTACCCTCTGAGCCATCTTGCTGGCCCCCACGTGCTTTAATTCCTCCAGTGTCAGATTGTGTGCATCTATCTATATATTTAAATGGATAAATACAATATAGTTGCACTTTTAGAAAAAATAATCTATCCGTTTTTAAGGCAGGGTTTTCCTGTGTAGCCCTGGGTGGCCTATAATTTACTGTGTAGACCAGGCTAATCTCAAATTCATAGATGTCTTCCTGTCCTTACCTCCAAAATGCTGGGATTAATTATGCTGGCTACTCTGCCTTTAACAGTATATTTTGATAATTTATCCTTAAAATTATTATTGACAGAATTAGACTTAACTATCACATTTGTAAATGGTTCATAATCATTTTCCACTGCTCTTTCTGTCTTCCATTCTTTGCTTTCATTTTTTTCTTTTAGTTATAATTATTGTAAAAGCTCTAGTATATGTTATTGAGTTTTACAAATATCACTGTAGCACCAGTTTTTGTGTAATACAGACACATAAGAGAATACCTATCTGACTTCCTACTTTGTTAGAGAAAACATGACCTATCAGGAAGCACTAATAATAAATTTTGTGCCTTTATATTCTCCATGTAGATTTGACTCTGTCATATTGACTACATGGGAAAACTATATATTTCTGTATAACTTGATGATAATCTAAGAGAGGGAAATGTCCAAACATTATGAATGTTTAAAATCACAAATTATGGTCACATCTCTTATGAGAAGAAAGTTAATTTTCGTTTATTTTAAATGGTATATTTCAGATGTTTGATTTGAGATTCGTAGTGTCCAACACAAGTGTCAGTTTTGGGAGACAAAGATTAATCAATACCCCAAGATACTGAGTTGGGGTGCCATGATTCTTACATATTAAGAAACAGGACCCAGATTCTTCCTGAGCAGGAAGCCCTTGTGAGTCCTCCAAATAACCCCCACACTTGGGAAGCTGGGGAAGGAAATCAAGTTCAAGGTCATTCTTGACTACATTCTGAGATTGAGACTACTGGGCTCCTTGAGATCCTGTCCTACAAATGAGAAACAAGAGCCCGGAAATCTGGGTAAGAGCATTGCCTGCTCTCCCAAAGGACCTTTGCTTGATTTGTAGCATTTACGTGGTGCCTAACAACCATCTTTAACTTCAGTTCCAGGAATTGATGTCTTCTACTGATATTCACAGACCCAAGACACAAAATGGTGCATGGACACACATGGAGGTAAAACATCCATAAACATAAAATAAAAATAAAGAGAAGGGAGTCAAACCAAGAACAATGGCAGAAGAGCAGTCCTGACGATGTGTGGGATGAGGCCACATTCCCATGAACTGATTAGAGTGAGTTTGTAATTGGAAAGGAACTTAAGAATTTCACTGAATACAAAAGGGCAGACTCCAACTATAAGTACCTACACACATTGGCAAAACCTTGAGCCAGGAGACAAAGGTCTGTGGGGAAATAAGATTATATTGTGGAGCCTGTTGGAAGAAAGTGACATTCTCCATGAGAATGGCTGTTCCTGAATTGTGCAAAACCCAAAATTCACATCTGAGAATCATGGTGATGAGGCTTAGCACTAATGTAGGACACTCCCTCTTCTGGCCCATTGAAGACATCCAGTGGAAATCCAACAGGAGTATGATATTCTCAGCCAAAGAGAGGCAGAAAAACAGGACTTGGTTAAGGGGAACAAGTATTTTACCCAAGGGTACTTCCAAGTCACTCAATACACACAGTGCTCCTGAGAGTTCTTCTATAGCTTCAGAGTCTGGGAAGAGGGAGTCAAACAGCCCTAGCTGACTGGTCATCTCCTTGTATATAAGTTCAGGTTCTGCAAACAGAGACGGAGGAGGAGAGTGATTGACTGTCTAAGCTACCCTGTAGTATAAGCCTGGGTAGTTAGAAAGCAGGTCAGTTGAACATCAACAAGTAAGCAGCTTCATCACTGAATACAGATTAGAGGTCTCTGGTGGCAGATGGTTTTTGTTTTTCCGTTTTTTTTGTTTGTTTGTTTTGTTTTGTTTTTTTTTTGCTTGTCTTTCCAGCTCAAGAATATATGTAGGTATACATTTTTGACATCATTTAAGTCATTCAGTTTTATTATTTTTTGAACATTCTGAGACACATTGTTTACTTTATAACTGTTACTGTTTATGTGGGTATCTACATGTAAGGGAGTGCACATTGGTCTGGGTGACTAGGTCAAAAGAGGGTATAGAATCCTCTGGAGCTAAAAGGTCATTTCAGGAACTGTGGTGACTTCCCACAATTTCTGGAACTGGTTTTATCAGCAATGTCAAGTGTCACGGGAAGGAAAAGGGGTGTGTGTGTGTGTGTGTGTGTGTATGTGTGTATGAAACACTTGTCCATCAGAGTTATATACTATAGTCTTCAAGGAATCAGTTCTTCCTCCCACAATAAAGTTTCTGTAGAGCAAACTTCATATCTTTGTTCCTCAGACAATAGACAAGTGGATTCAAGGAAGGTGTGACTACAGAGTAGAAAATAGATGCCAGGCGACCTAGAGTCGGGGAGTACTGAGAGGCGGGTCTCAGGTACACAAAGCTTCCAGTTCCATAAAACAAGATGACCGTGGTCAGGTGAGAGGAGCAAGTAGAAAAGGCTTTCCACCTGCCATCCACTGAGGGGATGCGAAGAACTGTGGCCACAATGCCAACATAGGAGAGCACTGTGAGGGTGAAGGAGCTCATGACAATGCAGCTGCTGACAGCAAAGCCCACCTCCTCACTGAGATGGTAGTCAGAGCAGGAGAGTCTCATGACAGGAGGCATGTCACAGAAGAAGTGTTCAACAACATTGGGTCCACAGTAGGGGAGGGAGAAGGTGTTGAATGTATGGAAGGCTGAGTAACAAGCCCCACTCACCCAGGCAGTGACCACCAATGCAGAACAATATTTCTGGCTCATGATGGTTCCATAGAGCAGTGGTCTGAGGATGGCCAGGCACCGGTCATAAGCCATGGCTGTGAGCAGAAAGCATTCAGCAGAAGAGAATGTAAAAATTATGTAAAGCTGTGCTATACACTCGAGATAGGAGACGACCCCTGAGCCTGTGAAGGATATAACCACTGCCTTGGGGATGGTGGCTGAGGTGTAGCATATGTCCAGGAAAGACAAATTCTTCAGGAAGAAGTACATGGGAGAGTGGAGCCGACTGTCTCTCATCACAGCTGTGATGATGGAGAGGTTCCCCAGGAGGCCAAATGAGTAAATGAGCAAGAAAAATGGGATGACCACCAATCTCAGCTGTGGGACATCTGAGAAGCCCCTGAGGATGAAGTGAGTCACTGTTGTGTGATTGGACATGTCTGCTCAAATTGTGTTCAGATGCAGTGCCACACACAGCTGAGGGAGGGAACAGAAATAACAGGCAGGCTCATGACATGTGTGTGCAGGTCCATATGGACTATGGTGGCATGGTTTTTATCACAAAACTAAGACAATGAAGCAGTCTATCTAAATGGCATTTTGATGAATTAATTAAGAGGAGGCAGATTGGATTAGGCTGCAACAGGTGGGGTTAGAGTAAATAAAGGGAGGGAGAGAGAGGGAAGAACAATACGGAAAAAGGAGCAGAGGAGTAGAGGAGATAGAGGGTTGAGGAACAGGAATGGGGAGAGGAGACATCAATCAAAGTTCTTTTCCTCTTAAATATTTCTTGGCTTCAGGAAATAAAACAGTTTCGTGTATGTACTTCAAAATATTTTACAATTATGTGTGTATAAAGGTATGTAGTTGAGTCTCTGTATTAATATCTGTATGTATATCTATATATTTCTATATATGTATATAAACACATTCACTCTCTATCTCTATCTTGTTCCCCATCCCCAATCCATACCCATCCCATCTCCATCTCCATCTCCATCTCCATCTCTATCTCTATCTAGATCTTAATTTTTCCAAATAGAATAAAGTCTGAGGCAAAAAGCTCTAATCCTGGCACCAAGTATTGTTCTGCCTTTTGTTTCAGGTATTTCTAGGTGCTGGAGAGGGTCAAGTGTGCTGCCAAGCTCAATCAGCATATCAGTATGTTTCTCTCATGGGTGGGTCCCACTTGGAGTTGTCTAAGATTGCCTTGTCTGAGTTCTTCCTTGTCATCTTGTCTCCTGCAATGCCCTGAATCCTGCTATTCAGACACCTAGGCTATCTTCTCATTCTGTTGCCACCTCAGCCTTCCAAGTAATGACACACTGCTTTCTCCTTCATGCTTCCAATCATCTCCACAAAGACTGAATGTAGATCCAGTCTAGTGAGGCTCTCTCTGTATAGCCTACCATAGTGGACCCAGCCCTCAGGAATCCATGTCTAACATGGATGTGAAACTTCCTTCCTCAGCAGAATTGTCTGAGGACCTGACAGTCTCTAACAGCAGCTGGTGTGTTGTACCAGCTTAATATATTTGTTTAATCTGTCCTCTGTCAACTTTGGGGGTTTTTTTGAGACAAGTTAAGGCAGCAGAGTCAGTCCCAGCCCTACTTGGATTGTGACATACACAGGAGGCCATGTCCTTCCTCTGTTGCCTTGAACAAGCAACTCATGATCCTGCAAACTCAGATGGCTAACCACTGACATCTGTGAGTACAGTTGAGAAGATGGCTTAAGATAAAGTCTTACGCTGCTTTGCCTGGAGTTTTCTAACCCATTGTCAGGTGTGCTGAGGTCTCAGCAGAGGACACCACCTTTCTGAGCTGGCAACACTTGCCTAGCACAAGGATCTTTAATTGCTGTGCAGAGAAAACTATGACCACGCTACAGCTTAAGGAGCTTTCACAATCGGACCTCTACCAGAGGAGAGAGCGTCCTGATGGTCTGAGAGTTAATGGGCTCAAAGAGGAAGAGCTGAGCAACATGGCCAATGCCTTGGCCAGTACCACATGTGAGCGCTGCAAGGGGGGCTTTGCACCTGCTGAGAAGATCGTAAACAGTAATGATGCGCCTTACCATGAACAGTGCAAAGACGTCATTGATGAACAGCAGCCTCTGATCTTCAAGAACAACCCTTACCATCCAGACCACTTCAACTGTGCCAACTGTGGGAAGGAGCTAACTACTGATGCTCAGGAGTTGAAAGGGGAGCTATACTGTCTGCCATGCCATGAAAAGATGGTGGTCCCTATCTTTGGCGCCTGACAGAGGCCCATTGAAGGGCGAGTAGTGAATGCCATGGGGAAGCAATGGCATGTGGAGCATTTTGTTTGTGCCAAATGTGAAAAACCACTTCTTGAAATCGTCATTATGAGAGGAAGGGCTTGGCCTATTATGAAACTCACTATAATCAGCTATTTGGTGTGTTTGTTTCCAATGCAACCATGTCATAGAAGGTGACACGGTCTCTGCCCTTAACAAGGCCTGGTGTGTGAGATGCTTTGCTTGTTCCACCTGCAATACCAAACTGACACTCAAGAATAAATTTGTGGAGTTTGACATGAAGCCAGTCTGTAAGAAGTGCTATGAGGAATTTCCTTTGGTGCTGAAGCAAAGACTTAAGAAACTATCTGAAACCTTAGGAAGGAAATAACTTTTGGTGTCTTTTTTCTCTTTCTTCTAATCAACATTACTTAACTTGATCGACCCTGATCCATTGTTTCTTAAAACTATATCAAAGCATTAAAGAGAATGTTTTTTTCATTTCCCTTTTCTCATTTAAGACAAATGCAAATGTTTATTTCTATGTAAAACACAGATGAAATCAGGACTTTCATTTCTTTAGCCATATTAGTCTGTAGGCATTAAAAGTATATAACCAAAAAGCAAAAGCAAAAAAAAAATGTTAAAGGGTAGTTTTAAGTAAGCCATCCAAAATATAAATTTAACTCTTCAGAACTAAGCACCCTGCTCTATGGACCAACAGAAGCACTTGCTGCCAATCCGAGTAGACTAAGTGGAATCCTTAAGAAAACATCTGAGACCATGTCCATGTGGGTCATGTGGAATGAGAACTCACTCTCACAAGTTGTCCTCTAAGCTCTACAGATGGCCATGGTGCATCTGCGTCAACACACACAATTAATAAACATAATAAACAACAACTATTCTAAAGAGTCAGCTTTTACATGACTCACATTTTAGAGGACTCCAAGTTTTGCTTTCCATATCATAAGAAAATAATTTCCCATTCCTATATAGGGAAGATAAGTAAACTATCAAAACAGTTCCTACGTAGTCATGCGTTTATCCAGTTAGCATTGTAAAAGGAACAGGCATATTACTAAGAAGCAAAAACATTTCAGAATGATTTTGTTCATTTTTTGCTAAATCACTACACTTAGTTTTCTATTTCATTCTCCTTATAAATTTTTTCTTCATAAAATTGCTTAACATACTTGTAGCTACTAATATGTCTTTTACATTTTTGAACAAAATAAAACAAAAATACCAGTTATCTAGAAAATACTGTATACAATGTGATATTGGGGAAATGAAGCATTTTAAAAATATATTACACAATTATGCTTCTAAGCTTAATGTAAAATACATACTATTCAAATGGGACATGAAATGCACTATTATGCAGCTTGAAATGTATGGCTTTTAAAAGTGAGCATGAGCCAGGTATGGTGGCACTAGGCTTCAGTCCCAGCACTCTGGAGACAGAGGCAGGCAGATCTCTGTGACTCTTAGGCCAACGAGGGCTGTATATTAAAACCTTGTTTCAGAATGAGTGACTGTATCTCATATTACCTTTGTGCTGATATCTATGCTTCAGACATAATCTAACTTGCCTTGCCTTAGAAAGCTGTATCTTGTAATCAGGAATTCTAGATATTTCCTATAATACCAAAATAAATATTTTGACTGAGATTCATAAATTTAGAATCATTCACAACTTTAAAAATTCTTTTCTCAGGAAGCCAATGAAAGTTAATTCCTGTCTTCTTATTAGCACCATGCTGATGTATTAGAACATTTTAATGAAGGCTTTTTCATTTCAAATGTCATAACTGGGTTTTATTTACCATAAAGTAGTAAAACAGTATAAATGATACTTTTAGATTGAAAGAGGATAGTAAGAGTATCAAGTTTAAGTAAAAATCAGTGAGTTCTATTTATAAAAGTTTTTATCTTGAAATGTCTGGACCATTCTTTTTATATAAACTCAATATGCAAAAGTATGAATATTTTTTAGATTTTTTCTGCTGCTAACATATTACCTTTTCTCAGTTGCCAAGTATATTTTGCAAACATTGCTGGATATAGTAACTCATATTGTAGTCTCAGCACTTGGGAGGCTGAGGCAGAAAGATTGCCATGAGTTGGAGACAAATTCTAGGT
Organism: Tokudaia muenninki; assembly: GCA_036184385.1. Lineage (NCBI taxonomy): Eukaryota > Metazoa > Chordata > Mammalia > Rodentia > Muridae > Tokudaia > Tokudaia muenninki. The sequence continues at coordinate 63,274,018 of BTHS01000023.1, read as the reverse complement.
TGCAGTGTGAGATGCTAGCCCCCAAATATCCCCACAAACAAAACACTAGCGTATTGTTTATCTCAGGAGCCTAGGAAAACACTCAGTCAGTAATGGACTCACACCAGCCTTAGGACCTGAGTTTAAACTTGGAGGGGGCAGATCCCTGGATTTCCAAGGTAACCAACTCAGCCTAACAAGTGAGCACCAGATCTAAGGGAGAAATCCTGTATTACAAAAAGCAAGATGGATGGCTCCTGAGGAATGACAGCCAAGATTGATATCTGGCCTCCACATTCACACACACACACACACACACATGCACACATACAGAAATATAGACACACACACACACATATCTCAGGATACTGTTATTCTGCCATTAAAAGTTTGTAATCATGAATTTTTAAAATACTTGGTTATGCACATTATGGAATACATTTCTGTATTCAGATAACTAACTTGTAACCAATCATTTCCTAATATTCTTTTGGAATTAAGAGATTTATAAGTGATTAAAAATATATATGCTTTGTGTTTGTTTAGCATTTTAAATTTGTCCTTTTGACAATAAGAACCAAAATTTCTTCAGTGTGCCTTTGTCAGCTAAGAATGGCTAGCAGTGCTTACCTTAAAAGTATCTAAGAACTATTGTACATGCATTTAGGCAGATAGAACTTGCAGTCTAGGATCTTGAAGCTAAGTTCTTACATACCTCACTGGAAGTACGGAGCAGAAAAGCAGGCATTCCCAAGCTTTCCTCACCACTTTAGAGGTGTGTGTCATTGCCTGACTGCCATGCTTACATGACATCGCTTAGCCAGAGTCCCCACTGCTGTCTTTGCTCACTCCTCTTCAGGCAGGAATATTCCAGTAAGTTCAATCTCACAATTATATAGTAATTCATCTAGAGATGGTGCTTTTCACTTATCATTAGAGCCCTTACTGTGGAAGAAGATGGAGGTCTAAATGGGGCCAAGACAAGGACTTCATCTGGTTCCTATTAGTTGTGGGACTTTACTAGCTGCTGGCGTTTGTCACTGAACATCTATGTTTGAATTTCTGAGAACAATCTGAAATAATACATTGTGGTTATGAAAGTTCTAAGTGCCCTTTTTGTCCTGATTTACCTTAATGTAACATGGAAAATGAATACACAAAAAATATTTTTTGTGTCATGTTCAAAGCCTTATTAACACTTTGCCTAAAATAGGTCATTTTGCCTCATCTATTTGCCGAAGTAGCCAATTCCAAGTTAAGAAAACTTTGATGTAGGTTGATAATATCCTTGTATTTTATTTTAGGTTGTAAGCTCAATGGCAAGAAATTATATCAATAATTGTGCTTTTTATGTAGCAACTGTTGCTGTATACTTTTGGTGCTTAAAATATTCATAATTATTCATAGTGGGAAAAAAAGATAAGTCTTACTGAGCTAGTCATCAGTTAACTGGCCTTGAGTTCACTCTCTGATCTAGAAGGCATTAACCTTGCAATGCCCCTGCCTCTGCCTCATAAGTAGCTGGGCTGACATTCTTGTACCATCAGGCCATTGTCAACATTCTGAGCTAGACAGAAAACATTTGGACAACTTTAGAAACAGAACTTGACAGCAGTTAGTATTGTAATCTGTAACCAGGCCTGCTTAGCAACAAGTGTGTGCCTTGCCTTGTGCCCAGTTGATGGTATACGCTATGACACAGTGGTGAAATTATGCTCAGAACTGTTGTGAAAGAAAAAAATGGTCATTTTTTTCCATATATAATATTTTCCTCTAAATTTGTAGACCTTCAACTTTCCTAAAAGAAACACAAGTTGATTGATACACAGTGCACACATCTTACAATTAGGCACAGAGGAGATATTTTTTATCTCCCTCAGCTCTCACCTGGTGGACTGATGCTCACTTTCTGTGTCCCGAGGTCAGCAAGTGGTGAGATGGACAATAGGACCATCTGTAGGGCAGTAAAGCAGCTGCCCTGGCAAAGACTTGTTTGAGGTGTGGACGGATGAATCTGTCTGATTCCCTTTACATGTCTTAAATATTGTGAAATGGTTCACCTGCCAGTCCATCTGGGAAAGGAGAGCGTGAGCTGTCTGGGGAGCTGGCTCTGGGAATTTGTTTGGTTCCTGCCAGGTCCCATGGACTAAGACTTCTCAGGTCCCTGTGGGTTATCTCTGAGAATTAAAACAGAATGTTTCCTGAGTCCACATGAAAATAATAGTTGGTACAATAAAACCTGGTTTGATTTTCAAAAATCTCAATCCTGAGTCTATGAGACAGACATTTATTTTAAGACACAAATATTTGTATACTATGGAGACCACAAACATGAAATCAAATGCCCTGAACTCATCATTTTCTTTGTCCAGATTCTTAGGGTTTTTAGAATCATCAACCAGGTCCAGTGCTCCCTTGTATTTGCTACTGTGACTTGTGACTCCAAACATTTAGTCACCCACAGTCTTGTCTTGCCATAAGGTGTTCAGCTGTGTGTCATAAATGGTCACCTGGAGCCTACAGCTCAGTCTCTTTTCAATTGCAACCAAATCTGTCATACTTCCTAATGCATCTAGATTGGGGAACAGAAAGCAGAGCTGGTTGAAAAATCCCACAAAATACAAATAAAAAATTAAAATTACATTTCAATGTAATCTATATTTAAAAAACAATTTTGAATAAAAATTTTACAAGGAAATCTTTCCATATGATATTTGTACTAATATGTAATTAATATTTTATTTGGTTTAATTATTATGGTAATAGATATTTTCAGTGTTCATCACAGCTGTTGCAGCCAAAAACTTTTCACTTGAAAATTTATATTGATGGTTTTCAGTGCTGAGATGAATGCCCACTAAATTTCTTTTTTCTTTTTCAGTCTCATTTAGCTCAGGCTAGCCTCAAACTATGTACCCGAGAATGACCTTGAACTCCTGATTCTCCTGCCTCCACGTCATAAGTGCTAGAGAATTAGGAGTTCAAGGTCATTCTCAGCTACCTCACTTAAAACTTTGGGCTTTGTCTGTCACTGAGTGATCTAACACCCCATCACCACCACCACCACCACAACCACTATTCCTTCTCCTTCTCCTTCTCCTCTTCTTCCTCCTCTTCCTTCTACACAAGAAAATTATTTGGCAGTAACAAATATTCCTTAGCTTCAAATACTCATTAATTAATTTAATACCTGAGAAAATGAATACATGATAATTGACTGCAAATTAGAACAGACCTTAAGAAAACAGCCCAGAGGCTGCTTGCAAGGTTGAAAAGAAAGTTAGTATGTGATTTCTTATTCTACAAGACTAAAAACCATGACAAGTTATGTACCTGTAGTGACATCAGTACACCAAAATGAAATACCTGTACCTTGTATCTATTGCAAAATTATTCACAATAATGGAAACATAGGACCAATCTGAGTTCCACTAATGCGTGAATGGGTAAAAAGTATCATAAACAGTAACTTCTATGGGATGCTTCACATCCTGAAAAAAGAAAAGAATTCCAGTTGGAATGTCATAAATCATGATTAGGAATAGCACAAATGAACTAAAAAACATTATTACTACAAGCAACAGAAAAATGCCACATTTTCTGAATTATTGGGCATTTTAAAAAGTTGAATGCTGAATGCATAGAATAAGAATAAAATATTTATGGAGGGCTAGAGGAGAAAGGGGTGTCGGAAAATGACTGCCAAAAGTATGAAGCTTTAGTTAGTGGCTGGAGAGATGACTCAGCCTAAATTAAGAAGATGTACTGATACTACAGGAGACCAGATTTTGGGTCCCAAAATTGATGCAGGGACTCACAACTGCCCGTAACTCAGTTCTAGGGCACCAGACACCTTCTTCTGACCCGTGAGGGCACTATACTTGTGTGCTCATGCCCCACAGAGGCACACACATACATATAACATAACAACTATAGTTATAGTCTATCTTCTAAAGTAGTTGAGCAGGTTTCATTAGTATTTTTTTCCCCAGAGAAATGAAAATTTAAGTAAAAATGCCCAAAGTTTGGTCTAGCTATCCTACAATTTGTGTGTTTTGAAGCCACAAAATTTATGCCATACACACACATATGTATGTATCTAGAATATATAATTTTAAAAAGTCGTATTTATTTTAAGTTTATGTATATTTGTGTATTGCCTGTGCATTATGGGCATGTAGTGCCCTAACATCCCAGAAGAGGGCATCAGATCCTCTGGAACTAGAGTGAGCCACCGTGTGAAGGCAAGAGCAACAAGTGTTCTGAATCCCTGAGCTATCTCTCTAGCCTCATAGATTTTTTTATCAACTAAAAAACAATCAAATACTTAAGGGGCAGAATCAAATAATACCCTGATATTATAGAGAATATTAGAGTCTATTCATGTGACAAAAGATTATATATATGAAAGTGCCATGAGAAGAGTATTTATGTATCATTGTATGTATGTATGTATGTATGTATGTATGTATGTATGTATCTATCTATCTATCTATCTATCTATCTATCTATCTATCTATCTATCTATCTTTTCATGCTTAGTCAGACCAGGTGTCATATGTAGTCCTGGACAGTCTTGAAAGCAAGATTCATGAACACATGACATCATGAATGAATTTGACTCCACGAATGTGACAACTGAGGCTTCCATTTTTAGTCCTTCTTCTTAGAGCTGCCTTGTATCTCTGGAGTATTGATTTCCGGTGGGTTATTTGGGGTGTGACCTCTTCTGTCTTACATGTGCCTGAACGTGCTTTATATCATCAGCTAGTGTGTGAAAAATGTACGCTTTTGAATTACATTAATTATAGCCATACTTCTTTGTGTGTTTTAGTAGACACTGAGTTTGAACAGGCAAAAGTCAATGTGGAAATTCTAAGTAAAATCGACAAAGTCACTAACTGATGTGCATACTCCCTTTTTCTTTGGTAGATTTAGGAATACATTTGACATTGCTATGTTATTCCAGAATTGTGTAGAGGACTTTCCTATGACAGCCAACTTGTATTCCCCAATCTCCCTGCAGAGTCAAAGCACAACATAAGAATGCAGCATGATGAGGGAAAAGCCAGAGGCTTTAATGGCTGCAATAATGAGGTGAGGCTTTGGGATGAAGGAAAACTTTCTGTAAATGAAGTATTTGGACAATAGTCATGGGACTCATTAGGCTAACAAGGTGACAAGCTCTTGGGACAGGTTTTCAGAGTTCCTTGGTGAGTCTTGTGAGTTGCAATCATAGGCAGACTTCTGATGAAAGTTGAGATCTCTGAGGAAATTAAGAGAGTAAAGAGTGAGTGTCACCCTGGGGTGAGAACTGTCACTGTCCCAGAGTGTATTTGGGAGAGACACACCAGGCAAGGGAAGCCCTGGCAGATCTGATGTCGTTCGTAAAGCTAGAGCTAGAATAAGCCTGCAGAACCCTGTTTCCTCAACTCTACTGTAAAAGAATGAATTTGACTGGAAAAGTGTCTCCTTTAAAAGAGAGAAGGAGGGAGGTGCCTAGGAGGAAGAGGGAGGGGAGGGAAAAGGGGGGACAGGATCAGGTGTGGGAGGAGATGGGGAGAAATATAGAGGGTCAGGAAATTCAACTGAGGTGTATAGCAATGGGGGATGGCGAACTGGGAGTAGACATCAGAAAGTCCCAGATGCCATGAAAGCAAGAGATTCCCAGAACCAAACAGGGATGACATTAGCCAAAATACCCACCAATGGGGAGAGAGAACATGTAGAGACCATATCCAGAGGTTAGGCACAGCCTTCCCCCCCACAATGAGAGATGGGGTCACCCACCCATCTCAAAAATATTAACACAGTATTGTTCCTGTCTAAAGGAAATTCAGCGACAAAGAGTGGAGCAGAGGCTGAAGGAAAGGCCATCTAGAGACTGCCCCACCTAGGGATCCATCCCATCTGCAGACAGCAAACCCAGACACTATTGCTGATTTCAAGAAGCACTTGTTGACAGGAGCCTGGAATAGCTGTCCCCTAAGAGGCTCTGGAAGAACCTGACCAATACAGATGCAGATGCTCGCAGCCAATCATTGGACTGAGCACAGGGACCCCAATGGAGGAGTTAAGGGGAAGACTGAAGGAGCTGAAGGGCTTTGTAACCCCATAGGAAAAGCCACAATATTAATCTACCAGACCCCCCCAGGGCTCCCAGAGACTAGACTACCAACCAAAGAGTGTATACGGTGGAACCCATGGCTCCAGGTGCTTGTGTAGCAGAAGATTGGCTTATTGGTCATCAATGGGAAGGCCCTTGGTCCTGTGGAGACTCAATGCCCTAACATAGGGGAATGCTAGGGTGCTAATGTGGGAGTGGGTGAATGGTGGCGGAGCACCCTCAAAGAAGCAGGGGTGGGGGATAAGATAGAGGGTTTGTAGAAGGGAACCTGGGAAGGGGGACGACATTTGAAATGTAAAGAAATAAAATAGCAAATAAAAAGGAAAAAATAACCACTTCTATTTCTTCAGGGGTTATGGGACTGTTTAGATTGTCTATTTGATCCTGATTGGAAGTCTTCCAACCAAAAAAAGCACAGGACCAGATGGTTTTAGGGCAAAATTCTATCAGACCTTCAAAGAAGACCTAACACCAATACTCTTCCAACTATTCCACAAAATAAAAACAGAAGGAATACTACCCAAGTCGTTCTATGAAGCCACAATTATACCAAAATCAAACAAAGATCAAAAAAAAGGGAATTTCAGGACAATTTCTCTTATGAATATCGATGCAAAAATATTCATTAAAATTCTTGCCAACAGAATCCAAGAACACATCAAAATGATCTTTCACCATGATCAAGTAGGCTTCATCCCAGGGATGCAGGGATGGTTCAATATAAGGTTCAATGTAATACACTACATAAACAATCTCAAAGAAAAAAACCACATGGGCATTTCATTAGATGCTAAAAAAGCATTTGACAAAATTCAGCATCCTTTCATGCAAAAAGTCTTGGAAAGATCAGAAATTTGAGGCCCATATCTAAACATAGTAAAAGAAATTTACAGCAAACCGGTAGCCAACATCAAACTAAATGGAGAGAAACTTGAAACAATCGCACTAAAATCAGGGACTAGACAAGACTTCCCTCTCTCTCCATATCTTTTCAACATAGTACTTGAAGTTCTAGCTAGAGCAATTAGACAGCAAAGGGAGGTCAAAGAGAAACAAATTGGAAAGGAAGAAGTCAAACTATCACTATTTGCAGATGATATGATAGTATACTTAAGTGACCCAAAAAAACTCCACCAGAGAACTCCTACAGCTGATAAACAACTTCAGCAAAGTGGCCGGATATAAAATCAACTCAAACAAATCAGTAGCCTTCCTATACTCAAAGGATAAGCAGGCTGAGAAAGAAATTAGGGAAATGACACCCTTCACGATAGTCACAAGCAATATAAAGTATCTTGGTGTGACTCTAACCAAACAAGTGAAAGATCTGTATAAAAGGAACTTCAAGTCTCTTAAGAAGGAAATTGAAGAAAACCTCAGAAGATGGAAAAATCTTCCATGCTCAGGGATTGGCAGGATTAATATAGTAAAAATGACCATTTTGCCAAAAGCAATATACAGATTCAATGCAATCCTCATCAAAATCCCAACTCAATTCTTCATAGAGTTAGAAAGAGCAATTCAAAAATTCATCTGGAATAACAGAAAACCCAGGATAGCTAAAACTATTCTCACCAGTAAAAGAGTTTCTAGGGGAATCAGTATCCAGGACCTCAAGCATTACTACAGGGCAATAGTGTTAAAAACTGCATGGTATTAGTACAGTGATAGGCATGTAGATCACTGGAATAGAATTGAAGACCCAGAAATGAACCCACACTCCTATGGTCACTTGATCTTTGACAAAGGAGCTAAAACCATCCAGTGGAAGAAAGATAGCCTTTTCAACAAATGGTGCTGGTTCAACTGGAGGTCAGCATGCAGAAGAATGCAAATCGATCCATTCTTATCTCCTTGTACTAAGCTCAAGTCCAAGTGGATCAAGGACCTCCACATAAAACCAGACACACTGAAACTAATAGAAAACAAACTAGGGAAGAGCCTTGAACACATGGGTACAGGGGAAAATTTCCTGAACAGAGCTTGAATAGCTTATGCTCTAAGATAAAGAATTGACAAATGGGACTTCATAAAATTACAAAGTTTCTGTAAGGCAAAGTTCACTGTCAAAAGGACAAAAAAGCAACCAAGAAATTGGGAAAAGATCTTTACCAACGCTACATCTGACAGAGTGCTAATATCCAATATATACAAAGAACTCAAGAAGTTAGACTCCAGAGAGCCAAATAACCCTATTAAAAAATGGGGTATAGACCTAAACAAAGAATTTTCACCTGAGGAATATTGAATGGCTTAGAAGCACTTAAAGAAATGTTCAACATCCTTAGTCATTAGAGAAATGCAAATCAAAACAACCCTGAGATTTCACCTCACACCAGTCAGAATGACTCAGATCAAAAACTCAGGAGACAGCAGTTGTTGGTGAGGATATTGAGAAAGAGGAACACTCCTCCACTGCTGGTGGGATTGTAAGCTGGTACAACCACTCTGGAAAGCAGTCTGGCAGTTCCTCAGAAAACTGGGCATGACACTCCCAGAGGACCCTGTTATACCATTCCTGGGCATATACCCAGAGGCCTCCCTGGCATGCAATAAGGACACATGCTCCACTATGTTCATAGCAGCCTTATTTATAATAGCCAGAAGCTGGAAAGAACCCAGATGTCCTTCAATAGAGGAATGGATACAGAAGATGTGGTATATTTACACAATGGAATACTACTCTGCAATTAAAAACAATGAATTCATGAAATTCTTAGGCAATTGGTCAGAACTGGAAAATATCATCCTGAGTGAGGTAACCCAATCACAAAAGAACACACATGGTATGCAGTCACTGATAAGTGGATATTAACCCAGAAACTCGGAATACCCAAGACACAATTCACATATCAATTGATTTCCAAGAAGAAGGAAGGAGAGACCCCTGGTCCTGGAAAGACTGAATGTAGCAGTGTAGGAGAATACCAGGACAGAGAAGCGAGAGGGCGTTGACGGAGGAACAGGGGGAGCGAAGAGGGCTTGTGGGACTTTCAGGGAGGGGGGAACCAGGAAATGGGAAATCATTGGGAATGTAAATAAAAAATATAGAAAATTAAAAAAGAGAGAAAAGGAAAAAATAATAAAAAATTTTAAAAAGATCCTAATAGGAACCATTTCCACAGCATGGTTTCCATGCATAGACTTTGTTGTGGACACTGGTTGTTAATCAGATTTCAAAATTGTGTTCTTGTGGGGCGACAACTATGCTTTCTCCTGCCTGCTTTCAACAAACCCTCTGCCCACACCCTTAATTCCCTGCCAGGACTATTCAGTGCTGAAAACGCACAGCAGACAGGAAGCTTTCAATATATAGTTAACTTCGACAATTACACATTCACGTCTTCAAAACATAATTTCCCATCTATCTTCTGCAAAAACCAAGGAAGTAAAATAAATAACCCTCATGTGTGTTTTAAGGCTTTTGTTCCAATCATATCTATAGATACAACAAGGTACTTAGAAATAGGTAATTGCAGGGGAAGACACAAGCTTGCAAAAGACAAAAGAAGCAAAAAGACTAGCTCATATAGAAGAGAAGAGAGCTGATCATTTAAGGAAGAGGTAAAATATTTTTAGAGAGAGAGAGAGAGAGAGAGAGAGAGAGAGAGAGAGAGAGAGAGAGAGAGAGAGAACACCAGAAATGATGCTAAAATCAAGAGATAAACTGTTTTTTCAGGTGTTGGTTTGGCATGTCTACATATTGTCTTTTAGAAAGATTGTATTTTGATGAAACCAGGGCCTCCAAGCACCTACTATTCAGTGGTCCTTGGTGGACATATTTCTCAAAGAGCCTAAGGAATCTAAATGTGTTTTGCTCATCCTAAGACTTTTAAAACTTTGTCCTTGACCAGCTTTTCCCACTTTTGAATTTAGAACAGCTAGTCACTCACTGTAAACCTGATCACTTCTTAGGAAGCTGCCTTAGTTAAGATTCCCATTGCTGTGAAGAGACACCATCACCACAGCAAATCTTATTAGGACAACATTTAATTGGGGCTGAATTACAGGTTCAGAGGTTCAGTCCATTATCATTATGGCAGGAAGCATGGCGCTGGAGGAGCTGAGAGTTCTACATCTTGCTCTGAAGGCAACTAAGAGAAGACTTGATTCCAGGAAGCAAGGATGAGGGTCTTAAAGCCCACACCCACAATGACACACTTCCTCCAACAAGGCCACACTTACTCCAAAAGGCTACACCTCCTAATAGTCCCACTCCCTAGGCCAAGCATATTAAGATCACAATTATCAAATGTTAAATGTGACAAATAAAAAGGTTTAGAGAAAACAGGAGAGAATGCACCTCACCCAGGCTTTTCTAATGAATTCTTAAATATGACACTGAATAAGTGAGCTGCAACATATAAAAAAGGCAGGTTATAGTCTATTACATTGAAAGAATAAACTGAAAAGATGGTCAAGAGATTAAATGATTTATTCATTAGTCTAAGCAACTGGAGAAAACAGAGCACACATCTAACAATGCTCTGGAGTCTGAATATATCAAAATATCTCTCAACACCAAAATAAAAGTACTATGACTTGAAAAGGGGCAAAAGATGAAGTTTGTGTTATAGCAACATAGAAAACTATTCTGTATAGGAAGCTATAGGTCCTCGCTTCCGTGAAGTGGTCCATTCCGCAGTTCTTAGATTCAGATCTTCTGTGAGGTTCCAGAAAACAGAGGCTGCCATATTAAGTCCCAGGGAAGCCTCATAAACACATACTAATGCAGTACCCATCCCACATAGTGCCACACAGTGTGCAGGAAGTACATAGAGTCTATGCCATAGACTAAGCTTCTCCCTACATCGAGGGAGACAAGAGTGGAGTTGGCTCTACTGTTTCAGCTTTTTTATGGACTTTCTGGATAGAAATACACACATCATGGGTCTGGAGGACACTAGGACCCAAGTAGCTGTCTGGTATGACTCTGAGTAGCAGGACACCAGGTCCAGTGGACTGGAATTAGGCAGCACATGACAAAGAACTTCCTGGAGAAGTTGGAAAAGGCCTCTGGCTTTGGCTATACTATCAATACTGGATCCTCAGGAGGACTCCTCTAGGATGACCTGTTGTTGCCCTGTTTCACGGAGATCCTGAGTCTGCAGGTCGGGCCATTTCTCTCAGTTCAGCAGATCATAGATGAGGAAGATGTTCCAGTGGGCCAACTCAAAGCCTTTGATCTGGGCCTGGGAGTTGGTCAGTCTGCCAGCTTTCCCAGGTCCATACCACCAGATAAGGCTCTCTAGCATTGGCCCAAGCTAGCTTACCCAGTGCTTCAGCTGGCAAGAGGTAGGGTCCTTTCTCCTGCTCTCATGTCCTTGGGGCAAGTTCACCTGCACATCTACCACCACGGTCAGCTAAAATGTACTGCCCAGGAGAGGAATAGGGCCCACTCACCTCACAGGAAATAGTGAGGGCCAAATAGGAGCATCTCTCTCTTATCCACATTGCCCCATGGCAGATAAGGGGTGGGGCCAGCTCTCCTGCGTGCTACAGCCAGTGAGGGGGCAGGAGCAGCCATCTTCCTCTTGTGACCTCTGGGTATCAGGGGAGGGGGCAAGAAGGAAGAAGGGTATCTCTTCCTCCCCCATACCACCCACAGAAGGTGAAGAATGGGGTTAGCTCTTTTGTTTCTGTTTTTAAAAAAAACTTTAAATTATTGATGTTCCTCAACTTATGGTAGAGATGTACTGAGATGAACACATCATAAGTTGGAAGCTTTAATACTTTCTTTTTGTTTTTGTGTACAAGTGTGTGTGTGTGTATGTATGTGTGTGTATATGTGTGTGTGTATGTGTGAGTGTGTGTTTGTGTGTGTGTGTGTGTGTGTGTATGTGCTACCTCTGTGTAAGTGTCTGCAGGAGCCAGAAAGAAGATAGTGGATCCTCAGGAACTGTGGTTGCAACAGTTGTGAGCTGCCTGATCTGGATGCTGGGAAGTGAACTCAGGTTTTCTGAAAAGCAGCAAGCGCTCTTAACCACAAGGAATTTTCCAGAGAGGAAATGGAGAAGGTAAGGAGAGTGGGTTGAGATGAATACAGATTTAGACTCAGAAAGAGATGGTTCACAATTCCCTTTTATTTTAGAACCTGAGCTACAGGTACTTTCAACAACTTTCTCTGATGTCTGTCTGTCTGTCTGTCTGTCTGTCTGTCTGTCTGTCTATCTGTCTGTCTGTCTGTCTGTCTACTTATCATTCTATCTATCTATCTATCTATCTATCTATCTATCTATCTATCTATCTATCTATCTATCTACCTACCTACCTACCTACCTACCTATCATTTTACATATGAGTGCTTGTCCATGGGAAGCGGGTAAAGGGGGCAAAAAGGAATAAAGAAAACAAGAATATACAATCCAGTCACCTGCACACGTGTGGTATACACACACACGCACACACACACACACACACACACACACACGTGCAACACACACAAAAAAAACATAAATAAATAAAAAAGATTATTTATTTTTATATATATTTTATGTATATTCATATATATATTTATTTTATATATATTTATTGTTTTATTTATTTTTATATTTATTTATTAATTTACAATTTTATATATTTATAAAAATTCATATATTTATATATACACATATATATTTTATATATTTATATTTTTACATATTTATAAATTTTATATATTTAATATATTTATGATTTTATATAATTTTATATATTTTATATTTATTTTTACTTTTATTTATTTATTTTTTATATTTTATTTATGTACACATAAATAAAAAAGATTTTTTTTAAAAACTTCTTGTTTATAACATGTACATCTCAATATAGCTCTGCTGTAAGTTGAGAAACATAAGTAATATACAGATTTAAAGACAGAAACAAGTCATTTGTCTTGGAATGCAGGAGATTTTTAAGACACACAGATTGTTTATTGCAAAGGGTGTTTGAAAGTGTTTTATAATTTTATTTCTAGATGAGGTAATTTCATCACTTCTATTTAATTTTTTTTAAATGTAATTTTTTTTACTTTTATTTTATTTTCTAAGTTTTTTTTATTTACATTCAAAATCATTTCCCCTTTCCCGTTTCCTCCCTCCCCGAAAGTCCCATAAGCCCCCTTCCCTCCCTCTTTTCCCCATTCAACCCCCTCTCGCTTCTCTGTCCTGGCATTCCCCTACATCCAGTCTTTCCAAGACCAGGGGTCTCTCCTTCCATCTTCTTTGAAATCTATTGATATGCGAATTGTATCTAGGGTATTCCGAGATTCTGGGTTAATACCCCCTTATCAGTGACTGCATACCATGTGTTTTCTTTTGTGATTGGGTTGCCTCACTAAGAATGATATTTTCAAGTTCTGACCATTTGCCTAGGAATTTCATGAATTCATTGTTTTTAATTGCAGAGTAGTATTCCATTGTGTAAATATACCACATCTTCTGAATCCATTCCTCCGTTGAGGGACATCTGGGTTCTTTCCAGCTTCTGGCTATTATAAATAAGGCTGCTATGAACATAGTGGAGCATGTGTCCTTATTGCATGCAGGTAAAACCTCTGGGTATATGCCCAGGAGTGGTATAGCCAGATCCTCCTGGAGTGTCATGCCCAGTTTTCTGAGGAACCGCCAGACTGCTTTCCAGAGTGCTTGTACCAGCTTGCAATTCCACCATCAGTGGAGGAGTGTTCCTCTTTCTCCACATCCTCGCCAACAACTGCTGTCTCCTGTGTTTTTGATCTTAGCCATTCTGACTGGTGTGAGGTGAAATCTCAGGGTTGTTTTGATTTGCATCTCCCTAATGACTAAGGATGATGAACATCTCTTTAGGTGATTCTCAACCATTAGATATTCTTCAGGTGAGAACTCTTTGTTTAGCTCTGTACCCCATTTTTAATAGGGTTACTTGCCTCTCTGGAGTTTAAATTCTTGAGTTCTTTGTATATATTGGATATTAGCCCTAGCCTTTTCAACAAATGGTGCTGGCTCAACTGGAGGTCAACATGCAGAAGAATGCAAATCGACCCATTCTTATCTCCTTGCACTAAGCTCAATTCCAAGTGGATCAAGGACCTCCACATAAAACCAGACACACTGAAACTAATAAAAAGGAAACTAGGGAAGAACCTTGAACATATGGGCACAGGGGAGAATTTCCTGAATAGAACTCCAATAGCTTATGCTCTAAGATCAAGAATTGACGAATGGGACCTCATTAAATTACAAAGTTTTTGCAAGGCAAAAGACACTGTCAAAAAGACAAAGCGGCAACCAACTAACTGGGAAGTGATCTTTACCAACCCTACATCCAACAGAGGGCTAATATCCAATATATTCAAATGTAATTTTATAGCAATATACTAAAAAGTATTTTACTTCAAGCTCTAGGACTTCTATGGAGAACAAATCTGACATTTAAGCCCAAAGTCAATTTTTCTAAAACATATGAGTGATTTATGTGTTCTCTGTGTCTCTGTCTTGATAGATGCCCTCATAGGTATGAACTGTCTAGCCCTGCCTTGCCCTGCTGTAGGCTTCTTCTAAAACTTCTTCCCAAGAGTCAAGTGTTTTGGTGACAGACATAACAGTATTAGGGTTAGGGTTATTAAACTAGTTAGGTTTAGTAAATAAAACAGCTTCCTAATAAAACATCAGCCATCAGTAACCTAAAAGTTTACAGTATCATTAAGAGACCTCACTGGCGGGGGGAACAAGCAAGAGATTATGTAGCACAAGCTCTCTCATTTCACAAGCGTCTCAGCAGTCCATCATTACTTCTGAGAACACACACTCCACTGGTAACTTTGGCCTCTTGCCTGCCCCACCATGAAGCCTACCACCCTTTCCAGTCTGTCAGTGCCTCCATGGCCAGAATCCCGCGTTCTCCAAACACCAACTTCAAAATGGCTGATGATAGAATTGTAATCAATGAAGACTTGTAATATCTGTAGAACTTAGTGAAGTCAGTCAAATCACTGGAGTGGCGGAGGGTGGTGTCCTGTTCTAGAGAGAAATCTGAGGCTGGTGCTCTGAGTACAGGGTCAGCAGCGCCTGTGTTAAGGATAACTGACCCTCTGTTTCAGCACTGAAATTCATTGTCTTTTTTTTCCTTGGTTAGAATCTAAGCTAGATCACAGCTTTCAGGAACTAAGATTACAATCTCTTGGATGACGAAAATAAAATATGCAACAAAATCTGCCTTTAAAAACTACCAGTTATGAATAAAAACAACGAACCTGAAAAGGAAAGCAGGACTCAATACAGCAGACATCTGAATGAGGAGTTGATTCTGGAAATGTGTGCCTGGGTGAGCCGGGAACCCAGGCTGCCGCAGGACATACTGCAGAAGGCTCTACTTCCTGAGCTGAGAATACCACCCAGCCTTCAGGATGTGGCTTTGGGCCCCAGGCAGAGGGAAGACCCTGGCCTCTATCTCTCCTGCTTAAGGGGCCTGAGTCCACTTTACTGACCGAATGATTTTATCTCTGTGTGATGTGTGGGTTTGCATCAAAGGTTTTCACTGCAACCTGGCTCGACATTTAAAACCTTCATCAAAAAGGAAACAGAATTTTTTAAAAGATTTTGGTTTGTAGTCAGAGTCAACTTTGTCTTAGCAAACTCAAGGACCATTTGCAGTTACTAAACCTGCCTGATGGCCTCTCTTACTAGTTAATTTTAACAATACTCACATTTAATACAATGGTGCAAAGTATTGGAAATACACCGAATCTATACTTATTAAGTACAATTTGCCTTTATTTGTAGTGCATAAGATATTTCTTAATGAAATAGACAAAGATCGAACTATATTGTTTGTACCTCACACATTTTGATGCTACAAAAATTTGTTAATTTAACATTATGAACAAACACTTAACTTTCCTCAGTGTGCTAGGGTCCTGGATTGTCAATGGCTGCCAAAGCAACCTCAAGCCAGTGACTTCATGAGCCAGTGGAGCCTGATTCTGTTGTCTCATTAGCAAGAGGAGTAAGGAGACCCAGACTGAAAGTGAGTGGAAGGGACAGAGAGGAGAGGATTGGCTTCTGGGAAAGCAATACCTTCTGCTTTTTAATTGCACATAGAGAGTAATTTTCTTGTTAACTAGATTTGAATCACATATATAATTATCATGAAGTTATATATTCATGTTATTATTTTGCTGTTTCTTACAATAGGTTTGCAGTCATCTTCACAACCTGTTCTGAGTTAAATGCTCCCATATTTTCCAAGTAGGTATTTCTCCATAATGGTGAACTAAACCCTGGAATGTTGATCTCAAATGAAACTCTCCTGTGTTTTATCTCAGTAACAGGAATCAAAATTAAGACAAAATAGGTTTGGAGAAACAGACCGTTGTTGTCATAACTCCAACTATCTAGCTTCTAAGCCTTTAGAAGAACTGTTTTGTGGAATGTAGAATTTGGAAATTTGGGCTGAAGAAGCCACTGAGGTTTTAGCTAGATTTTGCAACAACAGAATCCTGGGAAATGACAGTAGAGGCTCAGGTCATGGGATTTCATAGGGGACGATGACTATCAGGAACTGGATAGGAAGATTCCAGTGATAAATATTCTGACTTTATTTGGCTTCCGTCTTGAGAACCTGAAAGAGGTTGAACTGAGAGATAAAGGATTTGTTTGGCAGAGGACATTTTAAGGCAGGCTGGTGTCCAGGCTGCAATAATCAGCTTTACCACAGAAAAGCCTCCAGCATGGAGTGAGTGGGAAAGTGTCCTGAGGGAAACCTGATTCATTGGAGGCATCGCCTTGTGAGAGTAGAAATAATTTAATGAGAGAAAGCTTAAGCCAAGGGGTTTCCTGCTCTTAAAGCAACGTCATAGGTGAAAGTGTCTCCCCAGGGTTAGTGCACAGAAGCTGTTATAGTGTGGATCAAGGGCCGAGCTGCATCTTGAGTTGGCAGCAGAACATTGCAGTGTTGTAAGTCACATCCTAATGAAGTGGCTCTGAAGGCAAAGATGCAAGACTGAGGGGTCATGAGAGTAGAAGAGACCGGGCACTGTGTATCCATGCCCGCCAGACATGCAGAACTGTTCTCAGTTCTGTGCTAGGAGAATGTAGTTGTGTTTTATTTTTGTGATATTTTCAAAACTGCAGGAAACTAGGAGTTTTCACCAGGACATCCATACCTATTCCTTCTCATCCAGATCCTTCAAGTGTTGACAGGACGTATGTGCTAAGCTGTATCAGGAATTACAGGTAAGACCAAAGGCACTTCTCTCCTACCCAGAGTATACCAGCGGTTGTACTTTCTGCAAACTTTGCCCTTTTTCAAGCACTGTGCACATTTGCCCTTTCTAAGGCTAACTCCAACACTGCTCCCCTACCTAGTTGCCCAGATTCTAGTACAGCACCCAGACTGCAGCCAGTGCCTTCTTCAGCCCCCATGAATGACATTGCCTGCTCCCCGCTGACTTGATGGTGATCAGAACAGCCTCAGCCAAATAGGAGTGCAGTTAAGGGTTGGGAATACATGACAAAGGTGGGAGCTACTGCTCCCCTGTTTAGCCACCGGTGGCTGACGTCTTCTCTGGAGCTGCCGATGGACCAGGAGCAGCCAACACTTCCATGGATGCAACATATTCTACTAAACCTAATCAGTGGGCTACGTGTTTGGCATCCAGTGAGGGTTGAGGGATTATGTTTCTCTCCACTCTTGAGCTCTCTCAAGTTGACTTAGTTGACTCCACAGAGAGCTCTGGCTCAGAGCTAGGCCTCCAGGCTGATGTCTAAGGGAGAGCACAGATAATTGCTTTGTTTGCCTAATCACTAATCATCCAGTGAGGGCTCATCCATCATCAGACAGTGACCATCTCTGTATGCAGAGAAAGAGGGCCTGCTTCTATGCATGCAATTGCAGAGGGGAGCAGGAGAAGAAATACATGAGGTCACAGTCTCTAGGAACACAGATTCATACAAACCTGAAACTCAAGTGTTTTACATAAAAGGTGCTCCCCAATAGAGGACAATTGTCCAGTGGTGTTAGTAGAATAACATTTTAACTTTAAACAAAGGGCTCTTTTTTTATTTTTATTAGATATATTCTTTATTTACATTTCAAATGTTGTCCCCTTTCTTGGTCCTCCCCCACCAAAAAATCCTCTAAACCACCCCCGCTCCCCCTGCTCATCAATATACCCACTCCCAATTCCCTGTCCCAGAATTCCCCTATACTTGGGTGTCTAGCCTTCTCAGGACCAAGGGCCTCTCATCCTTTGATGTCCATCAAGGTCATTCCCTGCTGCATATGCATCTGGAGCCACGGGTCCCTAAACAAGTACTCTTTGGTTGGTGGTTTAGCAACTGGGAGCTCTGGGGGTACGGGGTGGTTCATATTGTTGTTCCTATTATAGTGCAGCACACCCCTTCAGCTCCTTTGGTCCTTTCTCTAGCTCCTACATTGGGGATCCTGTGCTCAGTTCAATGGTTGGATGAAAGTGTTCCCCTCTGTATTTGTCATGCACTGGCAGCTTCTCATTTGACAGCTATATCAGGCTCCTGTCATCAAGCACTAGTTGGCATCCACAATAGTGTCTGGGTTTTGTAACTGTAAATAGGATGGGTTCCCAGGTGGAGCAGTCTCTGGATGGTCTTTCCCTTAGTCTCTGCCCCACACTTTGTCTCTGTATCTCCTCCTGTGGGTATTTTGTTCCCCCTTCTAAGAAGGACCAGAGTATCTGTACTTTGTTCTTCCTTCTTCTTGAGCTTCATTTGGTCTGTGAATTGTATCTTGGGTATTCCAAGCTTCTGGACTAATACCCACTTATCAGTGAGTGCATACCATGTGTGTTCTTTTGTGATTGGTTTACCTCACATAGGATTATATTTTTTAGTTCCATCCCCCCCCAAAAAAGGCTCTTAAGAAAAAATAATGTAATCTATACTGAAAAGATGTATGATGCGAATTAGCAATAAAAAGAGGAGACTCAGAATATCAGCAAGACATGTGTTAATAATTAAAATTAAGAAACAACAAGCCCTACCCTCTAAACATTGAAATGCCCATACAGTTGATTTATTTCAAGAAGTAGAAAGTATGTACATGGAACTGCTTCTCACTTGACTTTGGAAAATTTAAAAGCATGAGAGGTTTGGCAGGTGTATCTTCTTTCTCCTGTCTCCATTTCCTCTCTTACCTTTCTTCTTCTTCTCCCTTTCCTGCTCAATTCTATGAATTGCCATTTACATAGGCTACTTCATTGTCTTAGTTTTCTGATAAAAAACATATCACCAT
This sequence comes from Tokudaia muenninki, assembly GCA_036184385.1. Lineage (NCBI taxonomy): Eukaryota > Metazoa > Chordata > Mammalia > Rodentia > Muridae > Tokudaia > Tokudaia muenninki. The sequence goes on along the minus strand of BTHS01000023.1, from coordinate 63,254,685 downwards.
AGTCAACATGGACTTGCATGTCATGAACCTGCCTGTTCTTTCTGTTCCCCCCCCCTCAACTGTGTGTGGCATTGCATCTGAACACAATTTGAGCAGACATGTCCAATCACACGACAGTGACTCACTTCATCCTCAGGGGCTTCTCAGATGTCCCACAGTTGAGATTGGTGGTCATCCCATTTTTCTTGCTCATTTATACATTTGGCCTCCTGGGGAACCTCTCCATCATCACAGCTGTGATGAGAGACAGTCGGCTCCACTCTCCCATGTACTTCTTCCTGAAGAATTTGTCTTTCCTGGACATATGCTACACCTCAGCCACCATCCCCAAGGCAGTGGTTATATCCTTCACAGGGTCAGGGGTCATCTCCTATCTCGAGTGTGTAGCACAGCTTTACATAATTTTTACATTTGCATGTACTGAATGCTATCTGCTCACGGCCATGGCTTATGACCGGTGCCTGGCCATCCTCAGACCACTGCTCTATGGAACCATCATGAGCCAGAAATATTGTTCTGCATTGGTGGTCACTGCCTGGGTGAGTGGGGCCATCTACTCAATCTTCCGTACTTTCAACACTTTCTCTCTCCCCTACTGTGGACCCAATGTTGTTGAACACTTCTTCTGTGACATCCCTCCAGTCATGAGACTCTCCTGCACTGACTACCGTGTCAATGAGGAAGTGGGCTTTGCTGTCAGCATCTGCACAGTCATGAGCTCCTTTGCCCTCACAGTGCTCTCCTATGTTGGCATTGTGACCACTGTTCTTCGCATCCCCTCAGTGGATGGCAGGTGGAAAGCCTTTTCTACCTGCTCCTCTCACCTGACCACGGTCCTCTTGTTTTATGGAACTGGAAGCTTTGTGTACCTGAGGCCTGCCTCTCAGTACTCCCCGACTCTGGGTCGCCTGGCATCTATTTTCTACTCTGTAGTCACACCTTCCTTGAATCCAGTTGTCTATTGTCTGAGGAACAAAGATATGAAGTTTGCTCTACAGAAACTTTATTGTGGGAGGAAGTACTGAGTCCTAGCAGACTGCAGCATGTGGCTTAGGGCCTGATGACTGTTGTTGGAGCCAGGTAATTTATCCCCTCAAACTTCCTTTCCCTCCCTATATCACTAACATTGTTGATCAAATTAGAGGACCTGTGGGAGCCTCCCCAGTCCCTGCACTACATACATGTAGGCAAAACACTTCTACATATAAAAAATAAAAAACAAAGTAAACAAATCTTCTACCTAAAAATTGTAGAATTCTTGTTTCCCCAAACTGGACTCATTACAAGAGACAGGAATCTCAGGTGTTTGTCATCAGCCTGGCTAAAGGGCACTAATATGAATGTCCATCCTTTTTTTTTTTTTAAACTTCATTTTCCTGAACTGGCACAGCTGTCCTGGAGATGTCAAGAGTCCTGAAGTCAGCACAGCGGCCTGACACAGCTCCAGCAAAGATGGACGGATTGCTACAGTTGCTGCCTTTCTGTCTCTAACCTTTGCATTTGGTCTCTGTGTGCTGCATTCTTGGGGACTTCATGCATTAGGATTCAGTTTATGTCTTTTCCTGAGAAAGATTGTGTGACTGAGTCTTTTTAGGAAAATCCTAAAATTAACTCCATCTGGCCACTATTTGCAAGTTCACCTTATGCCCTGGAGATCATTAAGCACAGATAAGCACATTGCTAGATGAAGTCATTACTCCAGGAGTCTTCTTGGGGCACTAGCCCCTGAGCAAAATAAACAGACCCAAGTGATAAACTCTGACTGTCTTGGAGAATAGGTTACACATTCATGGTTTCTTTTTATTATAGGCTTAGAGCTCTCTGAAAATGAAGTTTAAAGAAAGGGAAGTCATACAGGGTACACCCCTGGAGGAATAAAACTCAGTAAATAAGATAGATTGACTACAATAACCTTCTCCTACTTCATAGCATAGATAATGAAATGTATACTAAAAGAACTTAGGTGTTCGTGTTTGCTATTCATCGGGTATTTTCTGTTTGTCTGCAGTGCCTTAAAACAACAGACATTGCCAGCCTAAAAGCAGGATGGCACATGATGTACGCATTTGCTTTGGAGGTGACATTCTTTAGATTCCTTAAATTGGAGTTATAGGGCTAATAATGAAAACAAAGTCTGTTCTGTTTGCATTTTCTAATCTTAACTGAACTTGTAACCCAGGACATGTAAGGGAAAAAATCAATTGCATAATCTGTAGCACCTGGAAAATCATTAGTCTTTGATCTGTAAGACCTGTAGTAATAAAGGACCTGGTTGCTAGTCAGAGCTGCAAGATTCCCCTGAACACCTTGGCCTGACTCTCTCCACTCTCCCCTCAACAACTCCTTATCACCTCTGCAGGTTGGCTGCCCTGTTAGCTTGGACCCTCAGTGGGGAAGGCCCCCTAGCACTGGATACCCATAAGCAACACATTTTATCACTCAAAATGTTCCTCCAGTGTCAAAATGTTCTACTTGTCCGGACACTTGAACCATCCTCTGATTTTGCCCCATGCTGATGAATTTTAAACATTCACTTTCTTTACTTTTATCTACACAGGGATCTTCATCCCTCAAACTCTAAACAGTTCATTACCATCTCTTCTAGTCTGGGATTCCTTCCTCTAGCCCTGTATGGAGCATCCCAGATGCTAGGTTAATAGTTCAGGCTAAAGGACACTGTACGGATGGAGTATAATCGAAATCTTAGAAATTATCCTCAAACAAACCATGTGGCTCTGAAGGCTTGGCTTATTTCTTCTTACTTTCAGAAAGTCGGTGAAGACTCCAAGAGGCTGTTTTTACCTTGCCTTCGACACAGGGGCCAGGCATAGGTCACATTGACAAGTCATAAAGGCACTGTATTGATCTGCTTAAACCAGTGTGAAACAATCGTCTGAGTGTTCTAAGGGACTATATAATGACGTAAGCAAACAAAACTGTATAGACCCCAAGTCAGACACAAAACACCAAACACATACCTGCCTCTACTGTGCCAGGGACTGGGAATGGAGAGAGAGAGAGAGAGAGAGAGAGAGAGAGAGAGAGAGAGAGAGAGAGAGAGAGAGAATGAGAGTGTGTGTCTCACCTTAGGTAGATTAGACATAAACAAATACATTTAGTGAAGTAACTAAGTTTGTAATAAAGCATCAACAGAGATGTCTCTACAACTTGGTAAGGCTTTGAAAAGTGAGTGCATGTGAACTCACACATAAATTTTGGGTAGACAGGAAGAAAAGACTCCTGCAGGATAAGAGAAAAAATTATGAAGCCTCAGTAGATGTGGGGGTTTGGGCAGCAATGGCCACACCTAGCAAGTGCAATACGGTCTATCGAACATCAGACATTCTGGGTCATGAATGAGTTAATGAATCACAAGCTTTAGCATCTGTGTTTGGCTGTTCCCTAGAGCCAGGGTGATTTCTTTCCCTACTGTAAGCTAAGTACGGTTATTTAAAAATAAATCATGTTATAGAAAGTGCTAAAGGGTTGAACACAGGAATAAAAAGAAAGATGGTGTTTGCCAGGGGAGGGGGATGTCAGAGGACAGTTGCCTAAGGGGTGCGTTCTGGAGCTGGGTTCCACACTATGCCCCTACTTCATGCAGCTGGACTGGATACTTGAGAATGGTGAAAACAGGAGATCTTAGAAGATGTGCATTTTATCATAACCAAAAATTGAAAGCAGTTGGGGCTGGTGGGGCAGGCCTATAATCCAGCAACTCAGCAGGCTGAGGCAGGAGGATGGCAAGTCCAACCTCTGCCTGGGCAAGTTAGTGAGGCCTGTCTTAAAATCAAAAGGGAAGGGCTGGAGAGAGATCTCAGTGGGGAATCAGCTCCCCAACATGCAGAAGCCCAGTTCAACCCCTAGTGTTGTAAACATAATAAAATAAACATTAAGATGTCAAATTACTTCCATTAGGAAGGGTAGTGGTCCTGTTTGTTTCCTTGCTCCAGTCAGTTTATTTTACTCTCTGTCTTTGTTTCCCCCACCCACCAGTGCACACGTGTGTGATTATGTGTGTGTGTTAGAGGTGGTTTTTGTTTATTTTAATTCTGGGCACCCCCCTCTCAAACCTATTGGCTCTGGTTCTTCCCCAAAACACCTTCAGGAAGTGACCAGTCACGCTGAGGTGCACTTTTCAGTCTCTTATTCCTGGGTGGTCTAAAGAAAGGCAGCTCTTTCCTAGCAGCGCACAGGGCACAGGGGCAGATCTAGATCCAGAGGCTCAATCCTGGTCTGAGGACACTGATGGAGGCCTAATGAGACACCAGGAAACCTGAGAGCTGGGAGGGGTGCAGTGGACAGAAGCCAGGGAGAGGCTGCTAGGGAAGGGGGTGCTGCAGAGCCTCAGCGCTGTTGCCTAGAGACAGAAAGCATACTGTGGCCTGAACAGGAGAGGAACACCCATTGCCCAGAAACAGTACAAGGCAACCAACCTTTCTCCTGGCAAGGGCAGGTCAGATAGCTTGACTTCTCAGAGCGAGAGTATGGTCATGGCAGAACATGTGGGCCAGTAGAAGAATCAGGACGAGGTTCACCAGAATCAGATCTTGCGGGAACTATTTCTCAAAGAGCTACGGGCACAGAAGCTGTACACGCAGTATCACGTGAATCCCCTGCGCAAGGGTGAGCAGGCCCAAGAGGGTTGGGAGGAGTGGGAGAGCAAGCGTCCCCTGCCTCTAGTCATCGCTTCAGAATTCAGACAGATGAGCTTTGAAGGGATCTCTTCCCATGTCACCCCAGGCACAACAGATGCATTTAAATGCATCCAGAATTAAACGTTTTAGATGTAGAATAAAGATAGATGATTTATGGGGTAGTTTTGCTTCTCAAATAACTGCACAGGGTCTTTATGTCTGCTTTTTGTTAGTAGATTGGTCTCCTTTGAATATACCCAAGGGGGTTTGTCCTTGTATGGTTCACTATTATTGCTTTGACTTTTTGCCACAGGCCTCCTTAGGACTTAGAAATGGTGGACTACCAGGTGCAGAGCTTGACAGTCTGCCTCACCCTCCTCCTGCCCTCCCAAGTTCTCCCTCCTGTGACTTCACCGGGCTCTGTGAAAATGCTTCTGGGCCTGAAACAGACTCCTGTGTTCCCCACCCCCCACCCCCCATCTCCCAGCCGCCTTCCCTGGAGTAGCTCACAGGTGCCTTGCTGGGTGAATCTTCCCATCCTCCACCACTCTGCTGGCTTGGTTTAACTTCTGGTCTTGCTCCACTAGCTAAGCAGTTACCCTCACACAGCTCCACCTCATCAAACACAGTGGTTACCCCACACCCCCATCCCCACAGTTCTCTCAATTAACATCTGCACAGCCCAGTCAAAGGTCAGAATGCACACACAGCCCCTCTGTCCATTCAGGCATTCCCTCTCTAAGAGTGTCTGAGTAGGTGGCCATAGTGTCTGACCCGCCCCCCCCCCCATGAGGATTTGAGGTAGTCTGAGGGACTCCAAGCTACTCTCTTCCATGTAGAAACCTCCCCTGCCCCAATCCTTTTTTTTTCTACATATGTTAAAAGACCAGAACAGACTAATCCCTTTGTAAACATTTTAGTTGCCTCCTGTAGTTTCTGGGCTGAAATTTCAACCCACCAATCTCTAAGGTTCCAATTGACCTGGCTCTGGTTCCTCTCCATCTCCATCCATTCTGAACCCCCACATGTAGCCCCATCCATCCCTTCCTACCCAAGATCCTCCAGTAAAGCCCCAGTGTCTACTCTGCTCTGTTGAGACTGCTACAGGCATGCACACATACACACACACACACACACACACACACACACACACACACACCTTCCTCTCTTCAGTTATGTAGAAATAGATTTCCTAACTGTGTCAGACCATCTCCTATACTTACTTGATCCTTGTCCCCAATATCTGCACCTCCTTAGCCATAGTGCCCAGCAGCCTGGCATTACATTAACTGGTTTCAAATTTCAATTTCACCACCCACTATGCAATTGACTTCGGGCAGTGCTCTAGTTTTAATCTGTTGCTGTGTAGAACACTGTGACCAAAAGCAATTTGGGGAGGGAAGGGCTTATTTCATCTTACATTTCCAGGTCTTGCTCTCCTGAGACAAGTCAGGGAAGAGACTCCAACAGAAGCTTGAAGCAGAAGTCATGGAAAAAGCTGCTTGCTAGTTCAATTTCTGGCTCATTTGTTTACAAACTTCTGATTGGCTACCTTACTTATCCAGCCAGGACCACCTGGGTAGGGTTGGTGACACCCACAGTGGACTGGACCCACCTACATCAATTATCAATCGAGACAGCCCCACCCCATGGACATGCCCACGGGCATACCTGACATAGGCAATTCTTCAATCTAGGCTTTCCTCTCAGATGTCTCCAGGTTGTGTCAAATTGAAACTTAACCTAAGACAACTAGTAAGCTCTAGTTGGTTTTGGAAAGTTTTCTGAAATTATTTTTATTTATTTATTTATTTCCTTTTTATACTGAATATTATTCTTCATTTACATTTCAAATGTTATAACTTTTCCCAGTTTTCCCACTCCTAGAAAACCCCCAACCCATCCTCCCACACACTGCCTCCAAGAATATGCCCCTCCCCCCAACCCACTCCCACCTATGCCCCCCACGATTTCCCCACACTGGGGTATCTATCAAGCCTTTCTTGATAGGACCAAGGACCTCTCCTCCCACTGATGCCCGACAAGGCATTCCTCTGCCACACTTTTGACTGGAACCATGTGTACTCCTTGGTTGATGGTTTAGTCCCTGGGAGCCTTGGGCTTGTGGTTGGCCGACATCATCGTTCTTCCCATGGGACTGCAAACTCCTTCAACTCCTCCAGTCCACCCTCCAACTCCTCCATTGGGGACCCCACGCTCAGTCCAATGGTTGGCTGCTAGCATCTGCCTCTGTATCTGTAAGGCTCAGGCAGGGCCCCTCCAGAGACAACCATAACAGGCTCCTTTGGGCATGCACTTCTTGTCATCCATAATAGTGTTGGGGTTTGGTGACTGTTTATAGAATGAATTTCCAGTCTCAGGGTTGCCTTTCCTTCTGTCTCAGCCCCGCACTTTGACTCCATAATTGCTCTGTGAGTATTTTTGTTCCCTTTCTCAGAAAAACCAAAGCACCCCCACTTTGATCTTCCTTCTTCTTGAGTTTCCTGTTGTCTGTGAACTGTAATGTGTTTATTTTGAGATTTGGGGCTAATATTCACTTATCAGTGAGTACATACCATGTGTGTTCTTTTGTGATTGGATTACCTCACTCGGGATGACACTTACTAGCTCCATCCATTTGCCTAAGAATTTCATGAATTAATTGTTTTTAATAGCTGAATAATACTCCATTGTGTAGAAATCGCATACCACGATTTCTGTATCCATTTCTCTGTTAGGGACATCTGGGTTCTTTCCAGCTTCTGACTATTATAAATAAGGTTGCTATGAACACAGTGGAGCATATGTCCTTATTACACATTGAAGCATCTTATGGGTATATGCCCAGGAGTGGTATAGCTGGGTCCTCAGGTAGAACTATGTGTAATTTTCTGAGGAACTTCCAAACTGATGTCCAGAGTGGTTTTACCAGCTTGCAATCCCACCAGCAATGGCAAAGTGTTCCTCTTTCTCCACATCCTCTCTAGCATCTGCTGTCCCCTGAGTTTTTCATCTTAGTCATTCTGACTGGTGTGAGGTCGAATCTCAAGGTTGTTTTGATTTGGATTTCCCTGATAATTAAGGATGTTGAACATTTCTTTAGGTGCTTCAGAGCCATTCAAATTTCCTCAGTTGAGAATTCTTTGTTTAGCTCTATACCCCATTTTTAATAGGGTTATTTGACTCTCTGGAGTCGAACTTCATGAGTTGTTTGTATAAATTGGGATATTAACCCTCTATTGGATGTAGGATTGGTCAAGATCTTTTCCCAATCTGTTGATTGCCATTTTGTCCTATTGACAGTGTCCTTTGCCTTACTCCTTTGCAGTTTTATGAGGTCCCATTTGACGATTCTCGTTCTTAGAGCATAAGTCATTGGTGTTCTATTTGGAAATTTTGCCCTGTGCCCATGTGTTCAAGGTTCTTCCCCACGTTCTCATCTATAAGCTTCAGTGTATCTGGTTTTATATGGAGGTCCTTGATTCACTTGGACTTGAGCTTTGTACAAGGAGATAAGAAAGGGTCGATTTGCATTCTTCTACATGCAAACTGCCAGTTGAACCAGCACCATTTGATAAAAATGCTGTCTTTTTTCCACCAGATGTTTTTAGCTCCTTTGTCAAATATCAAGTGACTGTAGGTGTTCATTTCTGGGTCTTCAGTTCTATTACATTGATCTTCCTGCCTGTCTCTGTAGCAATATCATAAATTTTTTATCACTATTGCTTTGTAGTAGAGCTTGAGATCAGGGATGGTGATTCCCCCAGGAGATCTTTAGTTGTGGAGAATAGTTTTCGCTGTCCTGGGTTTTTTTGTTATTCCAAGTGAATTTGAGAATTGCTCTTTCTAACTTTATGAAGAATTGGTTTGGAATTTCATTGGAGATTGCATTGAATCTGTAGATTGCTTTTGGCAAGATGGCCATTTTTACTGTAATAAGCCTGCCAATCCATGATCATGGGAGATCTTTCCATCTTCTAAGATCTCCTTCTATTTCTTTCTTCAGAGGCTTGAAGTTCTTGTCATACAGATCTTTCACTTGCTTGCTTAGAGTCACACCAAGGTATGTAATATTATTTGTGACTATTGTGAAGGGTGTCATTTCCCTAATTTGTTTCTCAGCTTGTTTATCCTTTGAGTAGAGGAAGGCTACTTATTTTTTTTTTTTTTAGTTAATTTTATATCCAGTCAGTTTGCTGAAGTTGTTTATTAGCTTTAGGAATTCTCTGGTGGAATTTTTGGGGTTGCTTAAGTATACGATCACATCATCTGCAAACAGTGATATTTTGACTTCTTCCTTTCCAATTTGTATACCTTTGACCTCCTTTTGTTGTCTAATTGCTCCGGCTAGAACTTCAAGTACTTTATTGAATAGATAGGGAGAGAGTGGGCAGCCTTGTCTGATCCCCAATTTTAGTGGGATTGCTTCAAGTTTCTCTCCATTTAGATTGATGTTGGCTACCAGTTTGCAGTATATTGCTTTCACTATGCTTAGGTATGGGCCTTGAATTCCTCTCCAAGACTTTTATCATGAAGCGTTGCTGAATTTTGTCAAAAACTTTTTCAGCATCTAATGAAGTGACCATGTGGTTTTGTTCTTTGAGTTTGTTTATGTAGTGGATTACATTGATGGATTTCTGTATATTGAACCATCTCTGCTACCCTGGGATGAAGCCAACTTGATCGTGGTGAATTATCATTCTGATGCATTCTTGGATTCGGTTGGCCAGAATTTTGTTGAGTATTTTTGCATCAATGTTCATAAGGGAAATTGGTCTAAAGTTCTCTTTTCTTGTTTGGTCTTTGTTTGGTTTAGGTATAAGCATTATTCTGGCTTCATAGAATGAATTGGGTAATGTTCCTTGAGTTTCTATTTTGTGGAATTAGCTCTTATTTGAAAATCTGATGGAATTCCACACTAAACCCATCTGGTCCTGGGCTTTTTTTGTTGGAAGACTATTAACAATGCTTCTGTTTCCTCAGGACTTATGGGAATATTTAGATGGTTTATCTGATCCTGTTTTAACATTGACACCTGTTTTGTGTCTAGAAAATTGCCCATTTCACCTACATTTTCCAATTTTGATGAGTATAAACTCTTGTAGCAAGATCTAATGAATTTTTTGAATTTCCACAGTTTTTGTTGTTATGAGTCCCTTTTCATTTCTGATTATATTAATTTGGGTGGAGCGTCTGTGCCCTCTGGTTAGTCTGGCTAAGGGTTTATCTATCTTGTTGATTTTCAAGAAGATTGAAATTCAAGTTGATTTTGAAGAATCAGCTCCTGGTTTTGTTGATTGTTTGTATGGTTCTTTTTGTTTCTATTTGGTTGATTTCAGCCCTGAATTTGATTATTTCCTGCCATCTTCTCCTCTTGGGTGTATTTGCTTCTTTTTGTTCTAGAGCTTTCAGGTGTGTGGTCAAGTTGCTAGTGTAAGCTCTCTCCATTTTCATTTTGAAGGCACTAGAGCTATGAGTTTTCCTCTTAGCACTGCTTTCATTGTGTGCCATAAGTTTTGGTATGATGTGTCCTCATTTTCATTACATTCTAAAAAGCCTTTAATTTCTTTCTTTATTTCTTCCTTGACCAAGCTATCATTGAGTAGAGCATTGGTCAATGTCCACGTGCATGTGTGTTTTCTGTTGTTTTTGTTTGAACGTAAGACAAGCCTTAGGCTGTGGTTATCTGATAAGGTGCATGGAATTATTTCAATATTCCTGTATCTATTGAGGCCTGTTTTGTGGCCAATTATATGGTCAGTTTTGGAGATGGTATCATGAGGTACTGAGAAGAAGGTATATTCTTTTGATTTAGGATGGAATGTTCTATAAATATCTGTTAGATCCATTTGGTCCATAACTTCAGTTAGTTTCACTGTGTGTCTGTTTAGTTTCTGTTTCATGATTTGTCCATTGTTGAGAGTGACACCACTATTATTGTTGAAGTCTCCCACTATTATTGTGTGGAGTACAACGTGTGCTTTGAGCTTTAGTAAAGTTTCTTTTATGAATGTGGGTGCCCTTGCATTTGGAGAATAGATGTTCAGAATTGAGAGTTCAACTTGGTAGATTTTACCTTTGACCATTACGAAGTGTCCCTCCTTATCTTTTTTAACAATTTTTGGTTGAAAGTCGATTTCATTTGCTTGGATAATTGTTTTCCAACATTTGACTCTGAGGTAGTGACTGTCTGTCACTGAGGTGGGTTTCTTGTATGCAGCACAATGATGGGTCCTGTATACTTATCCAGTCTGTTGTTAGTCTATGTTTTTTTATTGGGGAATTGAGACCATTGATGTTAAGAGATTAGGGAAAAGTGATTGTTGCTTCCTGTTATTTTCATTGTTAAGGGTGGAATTTTAATTGTATAGCTATCTTTTGGGGGGGAGTTGTTGAAAGACAATTACTTTATTGCTTTTTCTAGGGTGTAGTTTCTTGCCTTGTGTTGGTATTTTCCACCCATTGTCCTTTGTAGAGCTGGGTTTATGGAAAGATATTGCAAACATTTGGTTTTGTCGTGGAATATCCTGTTTTCTCCAACTACAGCAATTGAGAGTTTTGCTGGGTATAGTAGCCTGGACTAACATTTATGTTCTATTAAGGTCTGTATGACTTCTGCCAAGGATCTTCTAGGTTTCATAGTTTCTGGTGAGAAATCTGGTGTATTTCTGATAGGTCTGCCTTTATATGTTACTTGACCTTTCCCCCTTACTGTTTTTAATATTCTTTCTTTGTTTAGTGCATTTGGTGTTTTAATTATAATTTGACTGGAAGACTTTCTGTTCTGGCCCAGTCTGTTTGGAGTTCTGTAGGCTTCTTATATGTTCATGGTCATCTCTTTCTTTAGGTTAGGGAAGTTTTCTTCTATAATTTTGTTCAAGATATTTACTTGCCTTTTAAATTTTAAATCTTCACTCTCTTCTATACCTATAATCCTTAGGGTTGGTCTTCTCATTGTGTTCTGGATTTCCTGGATGTCTTGGATTAGAAACTTTTTGCATTTTTGCGTTTTCTTTGACTGTTGAGTCAATGTTTTCTTTGGTATCTTCAGCACCTGAGATTCTTTCTTCTATCGCTTGCATTCTGCAGTTGATGCTTGCGTCTACAACTCCTGAATTCTTTCCAAGGTTTTCTATCTCCAGAGATGTCTCCATTTGTGATTTCTTTATTGATTCTACTTCCAGTTTTAGATCCTGGATAGTTTGTTCAGTTACTTCACTTGTTTGTGTTTTCCTGAAATTCTTCAAGGGATTTTGTGTTTCCTCTTTAAGGACTTCTACCTGTTCACCCATGTTCTCCTGGTTTTTTTTTTTTTTCATTATTTATATTCTTTTTGTTTGGTTTTGTCTTTTGTTAGATATATTCTTCATTTACATTTCAAATGATTTCCCCCTTGCTGGATCACCCCTCCCCAAAAGACCAATATGCCTCTTCCCTCCCCCTGCTCCCCAACCAACCCACTCCCCCTCCCTTCCTGGCATTTCCCTACACTGCCGCATTGAGCCCTTAAAGGACCAGGGGTCTCTCCTTCCTTCTTCTTGGGCATCATTTGATATGTGAATTGTGTCTTGGGTATTCCAAGCTTCTGGGCTAATATCCACTTATCAGTGAGTGCATATCATGTCTGATCTTTTGTGAATGGGTCACCCCACCCAGGAAGACATTCTCCAGTTCTACCCACTTGCCTAAGAATTTCATGAATTCATTGTTTTTAATAGCTGAGTAGTATTCCATAGTGTAACTATACCACATTTTCTATATCGATTCCTCCATTGAGGGACATCTGGGTTCTTTCCAGTTTCTGGTTATTAAGAATAAGGCTGCTATGAACATAGTGGAGCATATATCCTTATTGCATGCTGGAGAATCCTCTGGGTATATACCCAGTAGTGGTATAGCTGGGTCCTCCGGAAGTATCATGTCCAGTTTTCTGAGGAACCACCAAACTGATTTCCAGAGTGGTTTTACCAGCTTGCAATCCCACCAAAAGTAGAGGACTGTTCCTCTTGCTGCACATGCTCAACAGCACCGGGTGTCTCCTGAGTTTTTGATCTTAGCCATTCTGATTGGTGTGAGGTGAAATCTCAGGGTTGTTTTGATTTGCATTTCCCTAATGACTAAGGATGTTGAACATTTCTTTATGTGCTTCTCAGTAATTCAATATTCCTCAGGTGAAAATTCATTGTTTAGCTCTGTACCCCCATTTTTTAATAGGATTATTTGGCTCTCTGGAATCTACCTTCCTGAGTTCATTGTATATATTGGATATTATCCCTCTGTCGGATATAGGGTTGGTAAAGATCTTTTACCAATTTGTGGGTTGCTGTTTTGTCCTTTTGACAGTGTCCTTTGCCTTATGGAAACTTTGTAATTTTATGAGGTCCCATTTGTCAATTCTTGATCTTAGAGCATAAGCTATTGGTGTTCGGTTCAGGAAATTTTCCCCTGTGCCCATGTGCTCAAGGCTCTTCCCCAGTTTCTTTTCTATTAGTTTCAGTATGTCTGCTTTAATGTGGAGGACCTTGATCCACTTGGACTTGAGCTTAGTACAAGGAGATAAGAATGGATCAAATTGCATTCCTCTGCATGTTGACCTCCAGTTAAAACTTCACCATCTATTGAAAAGGCTATCTTTTTTCCACTGGATGGTTGTAGCTCCTTTGTCAAAGATCAAGTGACTGTAGGTGTGTGGGTTCATTTCTAGGTCTTCAATTCTGTTCCATTGATCTACATGCCTGTCACTGTACTAATACCATGCAGTTTTTAACACTATCACTCTGTAGTACTGTTTGAGGTCAGGGATTTTGATTCCCCCAGAAGTTCCTTTATTTTTGAGAATAGTTTTAGCTATCCTGGGTTTTTTGTTATTCGAGATGAATTTGTGAATTGCTCTTTCTAACTCTATGAAGAATGGAGTTGGGATTTTGATGGGGATCACACTGAATCTGTATATTGCTTTTGGCAGAATAGCCATTGTTACTATATTAATCCTGCCAATCCATAAGCATGGGACATCTTTCCATCTTCTGAGGTCTTCTTTGATTTCTTTCTTCAGAGACTTGAAGTTCTTGTGATTCAGATCTTTCACTTGTTTGATGAGAGTCACACCAAGATACTTTATATTGTTTGTGGCTATTGTGAAGGGTGTCTTTCCCTAATTTTTTTCTCAGCCTGCTTATCCTTTGAGTATAGGAAGGCTACTGATTTGCTTGAGTTAATTTTATATCTGGCCACTTTGCTGAAGCTGTTTATCAGCTGTAGGATTTCTCTGGTGGAGTATTTTGGGTCGCTTAAGTATAATTTCATATCATCTGCAAATAGTGATAATTTGAATTCTTCCATTCCAATTTGTATCCCTTTGACCTCCTTTTGTTGTCTAATTGCTCTAGCTTGTACTTCAAGTACTATATTGAATAAATATGGAGAGAGGGGGCAGCCTTGTCCAGTCCCTGATTTTAGTGGGATTGCTTCAAGTTTCTCTCCATTTAGTTTGATGTTGGCTACTGGTTTGCTGTATATTGCGTTTACTATGTTTAGGTATGGGTCTTGCATTCCTGTTCTTTCCAAGACCTTTAACATGAAAGGGTGCTGAATTTTTGTCAAATGCTTTTTCAGCATCTAATGAAATGACCATGTGTTTTTTTTTTCCTTTGAGTTTGTTTACGTAGTGGATTACATTGATGGATTTCCTTATATTGAATCATCCCTGCATCCCTGGGATGAAGCCTATTTGATCAAGGTGAATGGCTGTTTCGATGTGTTCTTGGATTCGGTTGGCAAGAATATTATTGAGTATTTTCTGCATCGATATTCATAAGGGAAATTGGTCTGAAGTTCTCTTCTTTGTAGGATCTTTGTGTGGTTTTGGTATCAGTGAAATTGTGGCTTCATAAAACGAGTTGGGTAGTGTTCCTTCTGTTTCTATTTTGTGGAATAGTTTGAAGAGTATTGGTGTTAGGTCTTCTTTGAAGGTCTGATAGAATTCTGCACTAAAACCATCTGGACCTGTGCTTTTTTTGGTTGGGAGACTGTCAATGACCACTTCTATTTCTTTAGAGGTTATGGGACCATTTAGATGGTCTATGGGATCCTGATTAATCTTTGGTAGTTGCTATTTGTCTAGGAAATTGTCCATTTCCTCCAGATTTTCCAGTTGTGTTGAGTATAGGCTTTTGTAGTAGGATCTGATGATTTTTTTTAATTTCCTCAGTTTCTGTTGCTATTTCTCCCTTTTCATTTCTAATTTTGTTAATTTGGATACTGTCTCTGTGCCCTCTGATTAGTCTGGCTAAAGGTTTATCTATCTTGTTGATTTTCTCAAAGAACCAACTCCTGGTTTTGTTCATTCTTTGAATAGTTCTTTTTGTTTCTACTTGGTTAATTTCAGTCCTGAGTTTGATGATTTCCTGCCTTCTACTCCTCTTGGGTGTATTTGCTTCTTTCTGTTCTAAAGCTTTCAGGTGTGCTGTTAAGCTGCTAGTGTATGTTCTTTCCACCTTCTTTTTGGAGACACTCAGAGCTATGAGTTTTCCTCTTAGCACTGCTTTCAATGTGTCCCATATATTTGGGTATGTTGGGCCTCCATTTTCATTAAATTCTAAAAAGCTTTTGATTTCTTTCCTTATTTCTTACTTGACCAAGGTATCATTGAATAGAGCATTGTTCATTTCCATGTGTATGTGGGCTTTCTGTTGTTTTTATTGCTGTTGAAGACCACCCTTATTCCATAGTGATCTGATAGGAGGCATGGAATTAGTTTGATTTTCTTATATCAGTTGAAGTCTGTTTTGTGACCGATTATATGGTCAATTTTGGAGAAGGTACCATGAAGTGCTGAGAAGAAGGTATATTCTCTTGATTTAGGATGAAATGTTCTATAAATATCTATTAAATCCATTTGGTCCAAAACTTCTGTTAGTTTAACTGTATCTCTGTTTAGTTTGTGTTTCCCCAATCTGTCCATTGCAGAGAATAGGGTGCTGAAGTCTCCCAGTTATTGTGTGGGGTGCGATGTGTGCTTTAAGCTTTAGTAAGGTTTCTTTTACAAATGATGGTGCCCTTGTATTTGGAACATAGATGTTCAGAATTGAGAGTTCTTCCTGTTAGATTTTTCCTTTGATGAGAATAAAGTGTCATTCCATGTCTTTTTTGATGACTTTTGGTTGAAAGTCTATTTTATCAGATATTAGAATGTTTCCAGCTTGTTTCCTGGGACCATTTGCTTGGAAAACTGTTTTCCAGCCCTTTACTCTGAGGTAGTGTTTACCTTTGACACTGAGATGCATTTCCTGTATGCAGCAAAATGTAGGGTCTTGTTTACATGTTCAGTCCATTAGTCTAGGTCTTTTTATTGGGGAATTGAGTCCATTGATGTTAAGAGATAATAAGGAAAAGTGATTGTTGCTTCCTGCTGTTTTTGATGTAATTTTTATGTTTGTGTGGTTATCTATTTTTGAGTTTGTTGGAAGATTAATCTCTTGCTTTTTCTAGTGTATAGTATCTCTCCCTTTGTTGGTGTTTTCCATTCATTATCCTTTGAAGGGCTGGATTTTTGTAAAGATACTGTGTAAATTTGTTTTTTTCATGAAATACCTTGGTTTCTCCATCTATGGTAATTGAGAGATTTTCTGGATATAGCAGTCTGGGTTGGCATTTGTGTTCCTTTAGGGTCTGTATGACATCTTCCCAGGCTCTTCTGGCTTTCATAGTCTCTGGTGAGAAGATCGGTGTAATTCTGCCAGGTCTACCTTTATATGTTACTTGACCTTTTTCCCTTACTGCTTTTAATATTCTTTCTTTGTTTAGTACATTTGGTGTTTTAATTATTATGTGACAGGAGGATTTTCTTTTCTGGTCAGATCTCTTTGGAGTTCTGTAGGCTTCCTGTATGTTCATGGGCATCTCTTTCTTTAGGTTAGAGAAATTTTCTTCTATAATATTTTTGAAGACATTTACTGGCCCTTTAAGTTGGAAATCTTCACTCTCTTCTATGCCTATAATCCTTAGGTTTGGTCTTCTCATTTTGTCCTGGATTTCCTGGATGTTTTGGGTCAGGAGCTTTTTGCATTTTGCATTTTCTTTGACTGTTTATGGTATCTTCTGCTTCTGAGATTCTCTCTTCTATCTCTTGTATTCTGTTGTTGATGCTTGGATCCAAGATTCCTGACTTCTTTCCTAGGTTTTCTATGTCCCGAGTCGTTTCCCTTTGTGATTTCTTTATTGTTTCTAGCTCCATCTTTAGATCCTGGACAGTTTTGTTCAATTCCTTCACCTCTTTTGTTGTGTTTTCCCTTTGTTCTTCAAGGACTTCTCCCTGTTTACTTGTGCTCTCCTGTATTTCTTCTAGGGAGTTATTTATGTCATTCTTGAAGCCCTCCATCAGCATCATGAGCTGTGATTTTAAATCCAGTTCTTGCTTTTCTGGTGTGTTGGGGTATCTAGGACTTGCTGTTGTTGGAGAACTTGATTCCGATGGAGCCATGTTGCCTTGGTTTCTGTTGGCAGTGTTCTTGTGTTTGCCTTTTGCCATCTTGTTATCTCTGGTGTTAGATGGTTACGCTGTCTCTGACAGTGGTTTCTCTGTGCTCCTGGGAGACCTGTTCTCTCTGTCTACACTGATATGTAAGTACTTCTGCAAGACCTGCTCTCTTATAGTTGTATGGGGGTATGTACCTCTGTGGCCCAGATCAACTCTGGGTGCAGGCAATAATCAGAAGACTCCTGTCCCAGGCTGTTCCTAGGCTCTTGTGTCCTCAGGGTTTCATGCTGTTTCCTCTTAGCAGCAGGGGTGGTCCTACTGTACCACCAGGCCTAGCTGCATTCCTGAGTGGTTAGCTACATCTCTGCATCCCTTGGGTATGGTGCCCAGTGGCAGAGGATGGCTCCTCTGCTCTGCAATACAGGTCTCTCTTGTGTTTGCTGACTCCTCCAAGCAGCTGGGTAGATAGTTGGCTTCCTGCGCCACTTGAAGATGGCATGCTGTGGCAGAAGATGGTCCCAAACTGGGGACCAGAGCCGCAAGTCTCCTGCCAGACTATTCCTATTCCGAATGGGGTCCTCTGATCTGCAATGCAGGTCTCACCTATGCTAGCTGCTATTTATAACCTTTATTTACATTTCAAATGATTTCCCCTTTCCTGATTCTCCCCTCCTTAAAAGTCCTATAATCCCTCTTCCCTCCCCATGTTCCCCAATCAACCCCCTCCTGCTTCCCTGTTCTGGTATTCCCTACACTGCTGCATAGAGACTTTCCAGGACCAGAGGCCTCTCCTTTCATCTTCTTGGGCATCATTTGATATGTGAATTGTGTCTTGGGTATTCCGAGTTTCTGGGCTAATATCCACTTATCAGTGAGTGCATACCATGTGTGTTCTTTTGTGATTGGGTTACCTCACTTAGGATGATATTTTCCAGTTCCACCCATTTGCCAAAGAATTTCATGAATTCATTGTTTTTAATAGCTGAATAGATTCCATTGTGTAGATATACCACATTTTGTGTAGCCATTTCTCCGTTGAGGGACATCTGGGTTGTTTCCAGGTTCTGGCTATTATAAATAGGACCGCTATGAACAAAGTGGAGCATGTGTCCTTATTATATGGTGGAGAATCCTTTGAGTATATGCCCAGGAGTGGTATAACGAGGTCTTCCAATAGTATCATGCCCAGTTTTCTGAGGAACCAACAGACTGATTTCTAGAGTGGATGCATCAGCTTGCAATCCTACCAGCAGTGGAGGAGTGTTCCACTTTCTCCACATCCTTGCCAACACCTTCTGTCTTCTGAGTTTTTGATCTTAGCCATTCTGACTGGTGTGAGGTAAAATCTCAGGGTTGTTTTGATTTGCATTTCCCTGATAACTAAGGATGTTGATCATTTCTTTAGGTGCTTCTTAGCCATTCTATATTCCTCAGGTGAAAATTTTTTGTTTAGCACTGTATCCCATTTTTTAATAGGGTCATTTGACTCTCTGGAGTCTAACAGCTTGAGTTCTATGTTTATATTGGATATTAGCCCTCTGTTGGATTTGGGTTGGTAAAGATCTTTTCCCAATTTATTGGTTGCCATTTTGTCCTTTTTACAGTATCCTTTGCCTTACAGAAATTTTGTAATTTAATGAGGTCCCATTTGTCAATTCTTGATCTTAGAGCATAAGCTATTCGTGATCTGTTCAGGAAATTTTCCCCTATTCCCATGTGCTCAAGGCTCTTCCCCAGTTTCTTTTCTTTTAATTTCAGTGTGTCTGGTTTTATGTGGAGGTCATTGATCCACTTGGACTTGAGCATAGTACAAGGAGATAAGAATGGATGAATTTGCATTCTTCTACATGCTGACCTCCAGTTGAACCAGCACCATTTGTTGGAAAGGCTATCTTTTTTCCACTGGATGGTTTTAGCTCCTTTGTCAAAGATCAAGTGACTATAGGTGTGTGGGTTCATTTCTGGGTCTTCAATTCTATTCCATTGATCTACCTGCCTGTCACTGTACCAATACCATCCAATTTTTAACCCTATTGCTCTGTAGTAATGCTTGAGATCCAGGATACTGGTTCCCCCAGAATTTCTTTTACTGTTGAGAATAGTTTTAGCTATACTAGTTTTTTGTTGTTGTTGTTATTCCAGATGAATTTGTGAATTGCTCTTTCTAACTCTATAAAAAATTGAGTTGGAATTTTGATGGGGAGATTTTTGTGTTTCCTCTTTCAGGACTTCTGCCTATTTACCCAAGTTCTACTGTATTTCTTTAAGTGATTTTTGTGTTTCTTCTTTATGGGCTTCTATCAGTTGACCCATGTTCTCCTGAATTTCTTTAAGTGATGTTTGTGTTTCCTTTGTAAGGGCTTCTACCTGTTACCTCATGTTCTCCTGTACTTCTTAAAGAGAGTTATTTATGTCCTTCTTGAAATCCTCTAACAGCATCATGAGATGTGATTTTAAAGCCAAATTTTGCCTTTCTGGTGTGTTGGGGTATCCAGGACTTGCTGTTTGGGAGAATTAAGTTCAGATGGTACCATATTGCCTTGATTTCTGTTAGTAACATTCCTACATTTGCCTTTTTCCATGTGGTTATCTCTGGTGTTAGTTGGTCCTGCTGTCACTGGCTGGTGCTTGAGCCTCCTAAGTGTCTGCAAGCCAATCTCAGCAGCCCTGGGTGACCGGATTTACCCTGTCACAGATTGCTGACACAATCACAGCCGTTCAGCTCCTGGTTGCAGGTGGGGCTGTAGCGGGAAGAGTCTCAAGTGATCTTACACTCGGTTGTTCCCTGTGTACCTGTCTGCACCTGTCTGCTCATTCACAGGAGCAAAGATGGTGGTGGCCTCACCTCAAAAAGAGGGACACCCTCTAACCACAGGACTCCCTGCAGGGCAGATGTCCTCTTGTAGGGTAGGTGCACAGACGATTGTGGTGGTGCCCAGCTCCTAGGTGCAGGTGGAACCCTGGTGGGACATGTCCCAACTGAACTTATACTCTGATGATCTGCTGCATCTCTCTGCTCAGTTACAGAGCAAAGATGGCAGTGTTCCTGTATTTCTCTAAGCAATTTTTGTGTTTCCTCTTTAAGGCATCTACCTGTTGACCCATGTTCTCCTGTATTTCTTTAAGGGAGTTATTTTTGTCCTTCTTGAAGACCTCTATCAGCATCATGAGATGCGATTTTAATTGCAGCTCTTGCTTTTCCGGTGTGTTGGGGTATCCAGGATTTGCTGTTGTGGGAGAACTGGGTTCTGATAATGCCATGTTGCCTTGGTTTCTGTTAGTAATGACCTTGTGTTTGCCTTTTACCATCTAGCTATCTCTGGTGTTAGCTGGTCTTGCTTTCTCTGACTGTGGCTTATCTGTCCTGTAAGCCTGTGTACCTGTACTCCTATGATTCCACACACTCTTGTTCTTGGCAGCTTGAGCAGTCCTATTTCTGGTAAACAGTTCCCTCTGTTTCAAAGAAGATTTTCCTTGATGAGGGCTCAGAACTATACTTCTTTGTGGGCATAATGCTAGATAGTGACAATCAAGCTAGGGACCATGCTGCTTTAGTAAACTGGTGGTTGAAGGAGATCCTCCATGATTCAAGATTTCACTAACCCAGGGCAGTTGCCTAGTTTTCCAGTAGCAGGTCTGATTCCTTCCTGTTGAGCAAGCCTCAAGACTAATGGTAGAGCTGTTGGTTACCACCACAGGTATACAGGCCATTCCTGCATGCTTATCATGCCATGCTGGTGGCTAGAGTTTCTGATTCCTTTTTAACTATGCCTCATTTCCTAAGATAAATTCCTGAACTTCATTTACCATGCTGCACAGGGTCCAAAAATGAAATTCAGAGACACAGACCGAAGTCCAAGAAATCAGATGGGACCATATCCCTTGGTGAGTACATCTTCTTCACATAATGGTACTTGGGAGCATGACAACATGGACAGTGGTAGCCAAGAGGACAGGCTGGGGAGGCATTTTCGCCTGGATTTGAATTCTGGGTTACATTCCCTACCTGTGTGACCTTAGGCAAGTCACTATGTTGCTTTGTGTCTCAGATTCATAGTTATTCGATGGAAATCCTATAGAATCTGTCTCACAGGGTTTTTGTGCCCAAGAAAGAAGGCAATATTTGTAAGGTAGCTAGAACTGTACCTAGCACATAGACACTTTTCAATAATCCCAGGTGGGCTACTGTAATGTGGATGGGGACAATCAGTAGAAGGGGTCCAGAGCACTGCTGAGCATCAAGTCAGGTGGTGACCCTGGTTTCTTGGCTTAATACCCATTCTCATCACTCACTAAGAGACGTTCAGGCACCCCTCACTCCCAAGAGCCCTCTGTATTTTATGTGAGGAGCAAGGCTTCTCACCCACTATGCAGCTCTAGTTCCAGCAGATGGCGCTGTTGCAAAGCCGCCTCATGGGGACTTCAATAAAAGACTAAGTCCAGTTTTTACCATTGCTCACTTTCAGATATGAGTTTCTACAGTAGCTCTTCTTCAGATGTGGGGTACTGTCTGGGAGAAAGAACCCTTCAGGAAATGGGAGAAAGATGTCAGCAGGACCTTAGAATTTACACAATAGAGACTGAATTTAAAATGGGGAAGAGAATGGCTAGAAAGCTGAAGAAGCAAAGGCCACTCAAAGCAAAAAGGCAAGGGGTGGGAGAGGAAATTTATTGAATGAGGGAAGGGTAAGAAAGAGGATATTATTAATGATGTTACTGAAAATGGATCAAAGAATCAGCTCTTGAGGGGTTAAAAAGGTAAGGAAGGAATTATTTGGATGGGGAAATGTTGCTATGGGTTCTAGAACAAGACGGAGATTTGCAATGGACAGAAATGGGCTGGACTGTGGAGGCAGTGTGGACAGGCAGGTATCCTGAGACTGAGGATGAGATATGGGGTTAACAGATGGAGATTGCTAATGGGAAGCTGGGGCATGAGGGATTAGCTCAGGCTAATGTCACCTAAGAGGATCCATGCTGAAGGCAGAAATGGCGATCACACTGCACATGTGGGAGAGTGGACACAGTGGGCCCTGGTGAATATGCCACTGAGGGGAGTGGCTCTTGTTAGAGAGTTTAGTAAGACTTTTGCCAGAACTGGAGAAGACAGGGATGGATATGAGAGCTCGAAGAGGCTGACCTAATTAGAAAGAGCTCAGGGCAGCATGAGCAGTTTGATCTCTGAGAGAATATTCTCCATGCCAGTAGAAATGTTTGAAGGAAAGAAAATTGTGTCAAAGGTAGAAATTAGGTTAATTAGATAACACACTGATACAGAGAATTGTTACAAAGCACAAATTGTTACAAACCTAGCATCACCCCTCCCTCCATCCCTGTCTTTTTTTGTTTGTTTGTTTTTTTGTTTCAGAGAGTTTATTGTAGATTCTTTGATGGGTAAGAGAGCAAGAGTGTGTGTGTTTGTGTGTGTGTGTGTGTGTGTGTGTGTGTGTGTGTGTGAGAGAGAGAGAGAGAGAGAGAGAGAGAGAGAGAGAGAGAGATTATTTGCATAGTACAAATAGCCCCATGGTGGGGAGGGAAAGATTAAAGAAAGAGAGAAAAGGCCCAAAGTATCAGAAAAAGTGGGCAGAAGCTCTGGCCAGCATACAGCAGATAAGGGTGAAAAAAATAGGAAATTCATGCCTCTCTGATTTGGAAGGCAGATCCTGCAGAGGGAACTGGTAGGTCTAAAGCATCTTACCCTCTTATTTTATTTTTAAAGACTGAAAATATAGATCCTTTGGATTCAAAGTATCTAGTTGAAATATGTCTTTGTCCTGCTGCTAGGCTGGTTCAGCCATGTATGCCCTGCTCAGACCCTTCTAGACCTTGTAGATAAAATACTGTTGCAAGGTATTTGCTACTAGTCCTTTCTATTCATCACCATGACCTTGAAACAATGGGATCAGATGGCACTGTTGATGTATAAAGGAAGTACACTCCAAGATGGACTTCATCACCATGACAACACATGACAAAAGTTCATGGAGTAAGGGAATATTTTGGCCCAGAGTCTCAGAGGTTCAACCCATGGTGGCTTGTTTTCACTGATCCTGGACCTGGAGTGAGGGAGAAACCATGGCAGAATGAGGCCTAATTCAAACTCAGCTCCACATCATGCAAACCTTGGTCTGCTCCCTCCCTGGCAGACTTTTCTGATTCTCATGGCACTCAGGAAGTACAAACAGTATTACAGGAAGGGACCACAGCAAGCTGAAGGCCCCAAGGACATACCCCAGAGACTGACTCCCTCAACCAGGCCTCAGTTTACCACCTCTCAGTGGTTTACTCAAGGTTTGTATCCATCAGTTGATTACTGCAGTCAGAGTTCCCATGCTGTCTCCCTGAGGCTTACCTCTGACAAATGCTTGGATGGGTGTCTTAGTTAGGGTTTTGCTGCTGTGGACAGATACCATGACCAAGGTAACTCTTATAAGGACAGCATTTTATTGGGGGTGGCTTAGAGGTTCAAAGGTTCAGTCCATTATCATCAAGGTTGGAGCATGGAAGTGTCCAGGCAGGCATGGTACAGGAGAAGCTGAGAGTTCTACATCTACATCTGGGGGCCACTACGAGAAGACTGACTGGCTCTCTCATGTGCTTAGGAGAAGGGTCTCATTGCCCACACGCAGTGACACACTTCTTCCAATAATGCCACACCTTCTAATAATGCCACTCCTTAGGCCAAGCATTTCAGGGGGACACGTCCTGTCCAAATGCAACCCCCTCCAAACCTACTAGGTCCATGCCTGTGGTATCACAAAAGGCATTAAGCTGATGTTCAGAGTGACACAGTTTGGGCAGAAGGAGCTTGACTGGACATTACTTAGAGCACTGAATGCCCTCTCAGGACCTCTTCCTGTTGAGGCAGTGACCTCAACTTCAGTATGGGATCATTTGTGAACTCATGATTCTGTCAGCATCTCTCAGCTTCATGCCTTCAGGTAAATGCTGAAAGTATTCCCTTTAGTTACACAGTGTAGTTCCTAGAATATTTTTATGTCAGAGTACTCACTTTAGTTCCAGATTCCTTCAACAAGCTCAGACTTTCGTTAAGTGGCCCATGCTAGGTGTTGTCCTAATAGCTTGGCTTCTGTCATATATATGAGACTTCTCCTCTATGAGCTTTTCATTGATGGTGAATCCTCAGGCAAGGCCTCCTTCAGGTAGCAGTGAGGGGCCTACCTCAGCCTTGATAAGTTACTGCTCTTCAGTTTGGGGGTCTTTGATGTGAGTGTTCAAATCTCCAGGTCACAATGCATGGCTTAGCAAGGAAAAGGCCTGTTTTCACAGGAAGATGGAGCCTGATTCAGATCCAGTTCTATACCACTTAAACCCTGGTCTGCTCCCTCTCTGACAGACTTGTTTCTGATCCTGACTCCTGTCCTTTAGATCAACCCAGACCATCAGGACCATAGGCTGAACCACTTCAAGGTCTACCATGATATCACTCTGTACAAGGCTAAACTGTAGAGCTTGGGGGAAGATGATCACCAGAAGTAACATTCTCTTGGTGAAGGAAACCTGCACACTGAATTCTCAGTGCATGTGTTGCCTAGAGAAATAAATGCTGCTTTTGTCAAAAATTACAGAAGACTATTTCACAGATCATAACAATATGATTTAAGGTCAAGCAATGTCTGAAAAAAAATGATTCAGGAAGCCATGCAACATCACCTAGACAGAGGGAAAAGGAGGCAACACGGAGAAGGGAAGTGAGACAAAGAGACAACCTGATTGTTTATAACCTATGTCTGTCTATCTTTTTTGTGATGGTTTGAATAGCTGACCACTGGTGATGGACTGAAGCTCAGATATTTGTTGTGAGAGAATATCTCAAACAAAACAAAACAAATTGAACAAACAAAATATTGGGTGGTGGTGGCAAGTACTATTAATATATTGAGTGGAGGAAGAGGTAGACAGCCTTGTCTACAGAGAGAGTTCTAGGACCGCCAGGACTACACAGAAAAACTCTGTTTCAAAAATCCAGAGAGACAGAGAGAGTCAGAGACAGAGAGATAGACAGACAAAGAGTGATAGACAGAAACAAAGATGGAGAGACAGAGGCAGAGACACAGAGAAACAGGTAGATAGATGATAGAGACAGAGACAGAGAAAGAGATAGAGTGTGTTACATACCAAGTTAGGTTGAAGTTCATTCCTGTGTTCCAATTTTATTTCTGTTTTCATGATAAATACCTGGCAAAATCTGCATAGCGGAGTGCGGGTTTACTTGGACTACAGTCCCATCAGTTCAGGGACTCAAGCAGTGAGTTACATCTGATCCTCAGTCACGAGCAAAGAGAAACCTGCTAGAAGCATTAGAGCTCTGCTCCACAGGTTGGGTTTTCTCACTGTTACAGCTCTGCTCTGCAGGGAAGATTTTCTCACTGTTACATCTCTGCTCTGCAGGGAAGGTTTCCTCAATGCAAGTGTAACAGCTCTGTTCCAAGGGTATCCTGAAATTCAGGATCCAAAGTCTACCCTAAAGTCACACTGCAAACAAACCTCACACAATAGATTTATTGGGAGGGAAAAACCCAAAAGAGGGACTGCTTCTGCTCCATCAAGACAGAGCAGCTTACACAGCAGAAGGCAGAGTGTCTATAGATTTTCTTGCAGATAGTGGTGGAACTTTCCAGGGTGACCTGGGATTGGAGGGATTGTATGGCCTGATCTTAAATCTCAAGGTCATTAGGTCCAGGGTTCTCTTTCTTGGCCCTGGTATCAGGGTCAAGTCAGAGTCGGGTCATTTTTATCTCACACCTGGACCTCTGCTTCTGTTTGCTGCTCAGTTTGGCCATGGAATGGTGCTGCCCTCCAATTTCAGGGTGGGTCACTCCACAGTGACAATCCATACAATCTCCACAGACTCATCAGCAGACCAACCTGATCCAAGTAATCCATGATTAAGGATCTCAGGAGATTCTACATTGTCTAGATTGTCAGTTTGATAGTTTAACTAGGCAGCTCACTTCACACAGTGTACTGTCAACAATGGACAAATGGAATTTTGCAAAGTAAATGAATCAATCAACTAAACAGTGTGCCCATATAATGATGTCATGTGTACATCTGGAAGATGATCAGTATCTAGAATATAGCAGTAATTCAGAAAATTAAGCAAGATATCTAATAATCCAATCGAAAAATAGCCCAGTAGAAATGGTTAGTTCTCAAAAAATGAAACAAAATGGCCAGTAACTCATGGAAAATATTCAGCCATCAGAGAAGAGCCAATCTGAGCCACACCCGGATTCCATCTTACCCCAGTTGGAATGGTCACATTCAAGAAACAAAAGCAAATGCTGGTGAGGGTGTGCACCAGTCTTGGCTGCTGTGAAAATCAAGATGGTGATGACTAAAGAAACTGAGAACAGAGCTAGGGCCCAGAGGATTCCAGGTCAGCATCTTAAAACTTCCTCAGCACCTTCACATTCGATAAAGCATGAAACCAGCCTCAGTGTCCACCATCAGAGCAATGGACAGGAGAAATGTGTTTTACATACACAAGAGTCTTTATAGTCATGAAGAAAATGAATATATGTAGTTTCCAAGGAAATGAATAAAATCAGAAATAACTATATTAGTGAATTAAACCAGACTTGCCAAGACAAATATTGTATATATTTGTCATATGAAGTTTCCAGATTTTAAAGAGAGATATAACTTCTGTATGTACAAGTGAATTTGTTCAGGGAAACAAGATTGACTCACTGATGGGAGGGGAAGTAAAAAGGGCAGGGTAGGGAATATGGAGGGGGATTTACTCAAAGCTCAACATATACATGAATAAAAATGTCTTTGTGTAACATAATACCATGCATGAGTATGTACAGTGAAGCTTCTTCTTCTTCCTCCTCCTCCTCCTCCTCCTCCTCCTCCTCCTCTTCTTCTTCCTCTTCTCTTTCTCTTCCTCCTCCTCCTCCTCCTCCTCCTCCTCCTCCTCCTCCTCCTTTTTCTTAGATTGAATCCTATTGTGACCTGGCACCTGTTGTATAGATAAGGCAGGCCTTGAACTCAGAGATCTATCTACTTCATCTCCTGAAGACAGGGTGTAAGAGGAAACGATACTGATGAACTAACAGGAACAAGAAATTAATGAAAGAGGCTCCATCCTGAAGACCTCTGCTGTACAATAAGAAAGGGAGGTGAAGAAGAAAAAGGATTAGCAAGATGGCTCACCTCCGGTGTGTCACTGCACAGAAGAGACGTCTATCTATGTGTGCTTCCTGCTTTGGATTAGGACTGGGTCTGCTTACCCAAACACTTGGTATCTCTCTGTAGGACTTGGTGTTTAACATTCACCAATCAGAGGCAGGCAAATGAGGAATTCAAGTTCAAAACAACAAACCAAAACAAGAACAGACAATAACAGAAAGAAAGGAAAAGAAAGAAGAAGAAGAAGAAGAAGAAGAAGAAGAAGAAGAAGAAGAAGAAGAAGAAGAAGAAGAAGAAGAAGAAGAAGCCGCCTAAACAGACGTTGAGGGGACTCGGCTAAGCCCTGCCAGATTCCACCATGCTGGACAGCTCTGGAACAGGACTTCAAGTACTGTGTTTGGACGGGGTGTGTGTGGGTGTGGGGGGGGGGTGATATGCAGCACCCACCACAGAAACCCAGATACTACTCATAAGCCACTTCCATAGGACATGGAGGTGGGTGCTTTTTCAGTATACAGAGAAGACAAATAACAGAGGCCAATAGTCTAACAAAATTGAGGGGTTCCCGAGAGCATCAACACCAGAGAAATAGTGGAATCCAGTTGTCATTCACACACTAAGTGCATGATCTTACTCATCGCACGCCCTTAGTTCAGCATTCGAGTGTTAAAGGTGCAGGAGGGAAAGGTTTTCCAATTTGGGGACAAGAGGGGATATAAATATGGTTAGGTCTGCCTTTAGACAGAGTGGCTCCAGGTCAGCTCACATTCTGCTGCCAATAGTTCTCATGAGTTCCAAGGATGTGGCTCACCCACTGTGCCTTTGTCTTGTTGAATGCTGTGAGGCCTTTGGTAGAAATACTGGTACACAGCAAATACATATACCATACAAATTGTGGAGCCTCCCTTGTGGACCCTTCCTTAAGGACAATTGTCGGTCTGTCGTATGGCAAGCTCTGAGACTGAAAATTGACTCAGAGCAGTCAACAAGGTGATGGACTGTAACATTTGCCTCTGGGAGGGACCTGGGTTTCCTGTTTTCCTTCCTCTCCACAGACTCTGTTGTGTCCACGAATCTACCTGTACATAGTGTCTCCCTCCATTCTGTGAGGCCATAGCAGAATACCATGTTCAGTGTACCAAATAAGGAATGGTAGCTGTGTTCTGAAATGGGGAAGTCAAACTCAAGGGTCCTAACCTTTCAGGGGCCTGCTTCCCCATCATATGACAGGAGGTGGAAGGACAAGGAACAGCAAGAGGGGGTTGACAATGAAAGTTCTTGGAATGGACTGAGCTTTTGAGACTGTTGACTGGTGCTTCAGTGATTTTGGAGACATTGGAATGTTGCAAGTCCAGGACCAAATTCCCTTTGGCAACTTTTAGTCTTCATCTGAATGTGACCTAATGTGTTGGTGACTGCCAAGCAAATCCTCTCGGATATGCAGAGCATTAGCTTCCAACAGCCAAAGGGTCAAGAATTCTGAGATAGCACTCGAGCCTGTACCTGAAGCGTGCCTTCCTCAGTCTAGGCTGCCTCCTTATCTCTTCCTCAAAATGTGTTTGAAGAGTGTCTGGATCTCTGCATTTTCTTTATTCTGTTATAAAAAACCTCCTGAGGCTGCTACCATGTTGGAACGTGGGATTTAGGTAACCTAAACCTGAAAGGGCTATGGTCACTCATATTTGGCTCCAGAATAAATTATCTATTATTCCTTTCTTGGTGAGCTGGTTTTGGATGGCTGCTTTTGTTTGTTTATTTGTCTTGTTTGATTGTTTTATATGAAAAGAGTCAGTCTCACTATTATGTCATTTTATCATTTGAGACAGGCTCTCAGGTAATCCAGGCCGCCCTCAAACCTACAGTTCTTCTGCATCAGCTTCCCGTGTGCTGACCTCGCAGGTGTTTGTCACCATGTTGAGCTAACCCATGCTTTTATCAAGGCATGAATGCCCTCCTGTCATGAGAGTAGAACCCTTAAGCCTAATCACTTCTTAAAGATATCATCTTTAAACACTCTTAAATGGAAATTTGGAAATGTTATTAAGCTTGAGTTGTATTTTAGGTAGTGGTATTTGTTTTGTTGTTTAAAATGTTAAATATAGCTATTTTTAAGTGATAACTTCTTTCTGCTCATCTCTTTTGAA